>JAVLUX010000026.1:22730000-23330000 GCA_032164185.1 Moxostoma hubbsi | reverse complement strand
AACTAGGTTCTTTCTACACAAAGTTTTTGCGTTGAGATTACATAGTAAATTTAAATTAAGAAAACTAATTTCAAACCTAAAATCCTAATGCCACAAGATGCATCTTGGTAGCACTTTTGCTTATAAGGTACCAAAAAAATACAGACTTGATAGGGGGTTTGCAACACCCTTGGTCCTAGACTGTCCAGTTTTGCAGCATTGTGCACAGTGCAAATGGCCATCTGTCTGCTCAGCCTCTCCACAGGGGGTGGAATACATTGTAATAGACCTTATCCCATTGTCATCTTTAGAGCTTATATGTGCCATGATGGATGGGGGAGGGAGGGCCATATGTGCATTTTCCAAAACCCTAGAGAGGGTTTGTATTTGTATTTTATGCAGCCACAGCTGGCCCGTTGGCAAAATAGGTTAGGGCAACGACATACCACATGAAATGATCTCTAGGTTAATATATCAGCAGATCACAACTTTACACAATGATGCTTAGCATCACCAATTCAACACTGGAAGCAGGCAGTGTGTCTTGACTTAACTAGACTCTCACAACTCAATAAATGCCACTAATCTAAGGCCATGTGTGCCTTAGTGGGAAGCACTGTCTCCTAACAGCACAAAGGCCCCAGGTTTGAGTCCTGGCTCACCCAGGGCCTTTCTGTGTGGAGTCGCATACAAGGAATTTGTTTTGGTGTTGTAGGCGCATGTCACACAATCTCTAAATATAAGAAACACGTATTAAAATACAAGCAATATAAATATAAATGTCCACACAGTATATATTAAAAGTAAGAATAAAATAAAAGAGAGCAGTACAGCAGAGTAAGTACAGTGGCATGTAGAACAAGAGGTGGAGTTTGGAGAGTGTCAGGGTGGGTACAGGGCCTTGTTGATTAGGCAAGTGGCGGCTGGGAAGAAACTGTTCTTGTGGCGTGAGGTTTTTGTCCTGATGGACCTCAGCCTTCTGCCAGAGGGGAGTGTCTCAAAGAGATTGTGGCCGGGGTGGGAGAGGTCAGCCACAATCTTTCCAGCCTGCTTCAGTGTCCTGGAGGCGTACAGGTCCTGGAGCGGTGGCAGATTGCAGCCAATCACCTTCTCTGCAGACCGGATGACACGCTGCAATCTGCCCTTGTCAGTAATAGCAGCGTACCAGAGAGTGATGGAGGATGGAGGATGGACTCGATGATGGCTGTGTAGAAGTGCACCATCATTGTCTTTGGCAGGTTGAATTTCTTCAGCTGCCGCAGGAAGTACATTCTCTGTTGTGCTTTCTTGATGAGGGAGCTGATGTTCCCAGGAAGCGGAAAGATTCCACAGTGTCAATTGTGGAGTCGCAGAGGGTGATGGGGGCAGGTGCAGGTGAGGCTGAGTTCTTCCTGAAGTCCACAACCATCTCCACTGTCTTTAGAGTGTTGAGCTCAAGGTTGTTTTGATTGCACCAGGTCACCAGGTGGTCAACCTCCCACCTGAAAGCACAAGGCGCTCAAAGGACTTCATAACCACAGAGGTCAGGGCAACGGGTCTGAAGTCATTAAGTTCTGTGGTCCTTGACTTCTTGGGAACAGGGATGATAGTTGAGGACTTGAAGCAGGCTGGCATGTGACAATAGGTAGTTTGAGCTAATGATAAGTATAGGTGAATATTGCTTGTGAAAATGATTGATTGCTATTTTGAGTAAATGCTGTGCTAACCTGAGCATACTTACAAAACTACTCTCGGTAGTGCTTCCAACCAGCATGTGCTTAGCAAGCTAACATTCACCTACACTAGTTAGTACTACATAAATAAGTCAAGTCAATTTTATTTGTATAGCGCCTTTCACAACACACATCGTTTCAAAGCAGCTTTACAGAAGTTCAGCATTAACATTAATAAATAAATAAAATATATTTATTTGAGTTACATTGACATGTCTAAATTTGTTTGGTTTACAGAATTCAACTTGGGTCTTTCTACACAAAGAGTTTGTGTTGAAACTACATAGCAATTTTAAGTTAAGAAAAGTCATTTAAAACATGTCATTTTCCAGCATCTACGCCAGATGTTCTAACCAACCAGCGCCGTCATCATCATCAGCTCCCACCACAATGCGCTCGCGCTTAGTGAGTAAGTGAAAGAAATCATCCAAGCAATGGAGAATGATGCTTATGGCTGTCACATCCCGAGGACCATCAGCAACACCTCAAAAGTGTGATGTTAATTGTTACTTCGGCAACTGAACGATGGCCTCGGTCGGCGTTTTCGTCTGGTTCATAGTGGGTACGTATATATAGGCTTGACTCTTGAGTCGACGACAATGGGAGGAATGTCCGTTCTTTTCCGTTGGATGATGGCTAGCCTGTTGGCTAACGGAATAGCTCTCGTGCTCATTACATCATAGTGATAAAGTGACTTACAAACGCGTTAATTCAAAGCGTCATTGTAGTACAGTTTATTAATGCAGTACTGAGAATGGCAGATAGCTAAATACCAGCAGCATAAATACACTCGGTATCAAGAATGTGACGCCATTTTTCTTAGTACATATTATATGACATTTTAATTTTTCCCCTTCTATGTCCGTCGTAAAAGTCATAATTCTTCGTGGCATACTCGGCCAAATCCGGGCTTTAATCGACTCCAAACAGAGATCTGTTTCACAGAGTGGCGGTGAGTGATTGGAAAGACTGGCTGTGCCTCAAAACCTAGTGAGCTCCCTACATACACAGCAGTTTTGACCAAAAGGGTGATTCTCACGAAACCTGTAAAGAAAATGTCCTGGCCAAAATTAATAATATTTTATAATATATAAAAATCATTAATAATCAATTATATGTATATGTGCTCTGATGAGCCAAAACATTGTGACAGGTGCAGAGGAAAACGTCAGTTCTCGTACTCAACGTGTTGAATGCAGGAGAAATGGGCAGGAGTGGGATGATTGGGTCAGAGCATCTCTGAACTGGCAAGGCTTGTGTGGTGCCTAACCACAGTGGTCCGAGGAAAGACAAACCACAAACCGGCGACAGGGTGTTGGGTGCCCAAGGCTAATCGATGCGTGAGGGCAACTAAGGCTATCCCTTTGGTCCGAACTGACAGAAGGTCTACTGCAGCACAAGTCATAGAAAATTTTAATGATGATTAGGACTGTGTCACAACACACAGTGCACCCTGCTTCATATAGGGCTCCGTAGGCACAGACCAGTCAGAGTGCCCATGATGACCCCTGTCCACTGTCACTGTCCACAGCGCCTACAATGGGCACATGAGCGTTGGAACAGGACCTTGAAGCAGTGGAAGAAGTTTGCCTGCTCCGATGAGTCCTGTTTTCTTTTACATCATGTGGACGGCCTTGTATGTGTGTGCCGTTACCTGGGGAAGTGATGGCATCAGGATGCACTTTGGGAAGACAACAAGCCAGTGGATGGAGTGTGATGCTCTGGGCAATGTTCTGCTAGAAAACCGGCCATTCATGTGGATGTCAATTTAACACGTGCCACCTACCTAAACATCATTGCACACCAGGTACACCCCTTCATGGCAATGGTATTCCCTGATGGCAGTTGCCTGTTTCAGCAGGATAATGTGCCCTGCCACACAGCACACATTGTTCAGGGATGGTTGGAGGAACATGATGAAGAGTTCAAAGTGAGAGTTCAAGGTGTTTCCCTGGCCTCCAAATTCCCCAGATCTCAATCCGATTGAGCATCTGTGGGATGTGCTAGACCAAGTCCAATCCACGGCGGCTCAACCTCACAACTTACAGGGCTTGAAGGATCTGCTGCTAACTTATTGGTGCCAGATACCACAGGACAACTTCAGAGGTCTTGTAGACTCCATACCCCAGTGGGTCAGCACTGTTTTGGTGGCACGTGGACGACCAACAGCATATTAGGCAGGCGGTCATAATGTTTTGGCTTATCAGTGTATATATAAATTGCATGAAGAAAATGAAGCTTAATTTTGGTCCATTTAGAGTTTTTGCATTGTGACTTAAGTACATGTAACCGCACAATTTTCTTTACCCTAACACGTCAGGATGTTTTACTATACCCATTTACCACCATGGTTCTCAATGATGATTCTTATTACTGTTATTCTCATTACTGTCATTTTTTTTACTGTATTAAAGTAAAAAAGATAATGTTGTGCAACGAAGCAAAAATGAAAGGCAGTACCAAGAGAGTACTACTATGATGTATAAATACTTTACAATTTCAATATGTAATTTTTTCACATTGCAGGAATGAGAATATTATTATGACCACCTTTTTTGGTGTTGTGTTGAGCATGAGAATTGTGGGTAACTGTCACAAAAATAATGTCTATATAAAACATGTAAAAAAATGTAATTCTCTCATCATTTACCCATACCAGAAGTGTGAATTGTTTTGAACACAAACAAAGATTTTTTGAAGAATAATCCAGCGCTGCAGGGCCTTACAATGCAAGTAAATGACAGATGTGGGTGAGAAATAGATCAATATTTTAATCCTTTTTTGCTATAAATATCCACTTTAACATTCTTCTTAATTTGTTTTTGTCAATTTGCATTCATTGTGTATATCGTCACCTACAGGGGAGGGAAAAGAATTCATAGTAAAAAAGAACTTAAATATTGATCTGTTTCTCACCCAAACCTATCATAATGCTTCTGAAAATATAGATTTAACCACTGGAGTTTTATGGATTACTTTTATGCTGCCATTATGTGCTTTTTGGAGCTTCAAAGTTCTGGCCACCATTCACTTACATTGTATGGACCTACAGAGCTGAAATGTTCTTCTAAAAATCTTCATTTGTGTTTAGCAGAAGAAAGTCATACACATCTGTTATGGTTTGAGATTAAATTATGAATTTTCATTGGGCCAACTTTCCCTTTAATAAGCCTAAAAATAGGCTTAATTTCCTAAATAAAAGAAGAAAAAAAATACTTATTTGTTTCTATTGATCTTGAGGTAAAATAGGACCAGGACATTTTCTTATCAGGTTTTGTGAGAATCATCCAAACATGCTGACTAGGTAAAAAGCTCATATTGTTTTTAGACACAGCCAATGTGTTTGGAGTGATCATAACACACCGCTTTTTCCGGTACAAAGCTTTTTAATCTTAACTCCTGCCAACCTGCTGAAAAACCAATCTGTACATTTCACCTTCCTTCTGACTTTATTAAAGCTGTGTTCAA
Source organism: Moxostoma hubbsi (assembly GCA_032164185.1). Classification (NCBI taxonomy): domain Eukaryota; kingdom Metazoa; phylum Chordata; class Actinopteri; order Cypriniformes; family Catostomidae; genus Moxostoma; species Moxostoma hubbsi. The sequence goes on along the minus strand of JAVLUX010000026.1, from coordinate 23,324,841 downwards.
ATCTTTTATCCATTAACAAGACTACTGTTTATATTTTATTTTAATACATGGGCTCAGCGATGCATCCTGTCATATGTAAAAAGAATGTTTTAATGTTGCACTCATTCACATTAAATGTGCATAGTAGATTTTGTATTTTTGCATTTATGTAAAAACATTCTTTCCACTCAAAGACATGTATCAAAATGGAAGTCAGTTTTACCTGGTGAATGGATGGCTTGAGAAAAGCATTCTCTCACTTCATCTTTACTGCATCATTGTCATAGCAGGCCGACCCAGTTTTATGGATAGCGTTCACTTCCTGGTGGTAGTACTTTGAACACTTTGAAATCTACTGTCTCATATTCCTACAATTAGTCTACACAGTATTTTTGTTTTCTTACAAATGAATTGTGAAGCGCATCAGTTTTCCCTGACCGGAAAAGAGAAAACAGCACAGAGCTGATTCGAGAGTTCAGTAGGACATCCCTGGCTGTGCCATTGAAAGTGAGGGAGAGAAAGAGAAAGTGTCATTTCTCACTAGGCACATGATGAATATCTTTGGCCCACCCAAGGTCAGCCCATAAAAGCATAAACCAGGATTAGCCATTTCTACTGCAGGGCCCAGCTGTAATATGCATGTGTTTGCGCATGTACATGTTCGCTCTGCCGTTACCTAGTGGCTAAAAGTTTGGCATTAACCATTAATGGTTGAACTATTAGAATATAGTGCATCACCTTCAGTTGGCCTTGTGTTCACACAGTATTCTGATCATTTTATAGACTCTGTGATGTGGTCTCCCACAGGGTGACAGAGTAAACCATCTGGCACTCAAATTATTCAAAGCATGCATCTGTGGCCCCATAAGTACAAAACCACAGTCATCAACACCCCGCAAAACAGATCAATACCTGTAATGGATCTAACTGTTAGTAAACATTTTTAATGACACAGCTGTTCTCCAAGCCCATAAACGTGAATTTGTGTTTTTATTTCTACCGAATGCTTTGTATTTCTGCAATCTTTGCATGTTAAAGTAGTTCTTGCCATATTCATATACTTTATTATCATGGATAATAGGCTAATTAGATGGGGATAATTAATCATTTAAGCCAGACTTTGTGGTATAGTAGACTAGGACAAGGGTCTGGTGGTGTATTACTTATTGTAATACCCTAATAAACCTTAGTTTATATATTTTTATTTTTATTTATTTATGCATGTTATTCATTCTGTCATTAGTGCTTGAGAACTGTTATGTTGGTGTGTGTTGATGTGTGATTACTCTGCTATACTCTGAGGACAAAGAGAGAGAGAGAGAGAGAGAGATAGATAGATAGATAGATTCAACACCAAAAATGCAAAAAGTTGTCTTTTATAGGGTTAGTCTATAGTAATTATTTATTTTATGAAATGTTTTCAAATTTTAATTAGGGGATATGGTGGTCTCATTAAAACTGAATTGAAAACTTTTTCCCATGCCTTCATCATTTAATTTGGGTGCTTTTCAAATGCCTTATAAGTGTAGATTGTACTGATTTAGCCTTCACTGAAAAAAATTGGAGTGAGGTTTACTTTTTCAATTCAATGCAGAATTTGTTTGAAAATTTAACAGACCATATTTTCAAGTAAAGGCTACACATAATTCATGAGGGCTTTAATTAGACATTCTCAGGTAAAGTTTACTTTGCAAAACTCTGTTTCAAGTAACTTTTACTCACTCCTTGTTTGTACATTTTACTTCAGCAATGTAGCACTGGATTAAGCCATAACTTTAAAAGAGTTCTATTATTTAAATGTTTATTTCTCATGTATCGTGTATCATGTACCACGTGACACAGAAAAGTCTTCCAGAGCTTGCATACTAGTGTTGTCACAGTACCAACATTTCAGTAGTCGGTACCAATACCAGTGAAATTTCACGGTACTTGATACCATTTTCGTTACCAAAGCAGAACACAAAAACAGATTACTGAACAACACTCTTTTATTAACAAAGTTAAACAAAACATTAGCAGCAAAACTATGAACAAAAATATGCCATTGAGCAACACCAAGTTAAATATATTATTTTTGAATTATAACAAAACGGTACAATGTATGTTTAAAGTATTTTTGAACACTTATATAAGATTTGCTTCAACTTTTGCAACTTTTTACCAAGTAAAAAATTAAATAAACAAGCATACAATTGAATTAATAAAAAACAATTTCTCAAATTAATGTGCAAAGTGATCTCAAATTAATAAAGCTGCATATTGCCGTTTTTCTTCACGATAAGAAATGCACAGTGACTTATATTATAATTAAATAATCTAGCTGCATTTAAGCGTGCGCGCTCCAGGGATGAGCGTCCCCGAGGCAGAGTCTCTCTCAGCCGGGTGCAGTTTCAATCTCTTCCCCGTTAGATCGGGACATTCGCGCAACTCATAGAAGAGGCATCGACCTCACAGAGAAATACCAGTTTCTGAGTTTATAGTTATTAACATGATCTGTTTCAGAATTATTGTAACTTTATTAAAGCTATAACGCGTTCAATATAACTGCATTTAAGATGTAACGCTGGGATGTTTACTTTAAAGAGCTCCGCCTCCGCTTATTCCACAACGAGAGTGCTTCTGAATTTACCTTTTTTTTTACCTTCTATTTTTGACAACACTAAGCATACTATGTAGTCAATTAGAAAACATCACCTCAATAGAAACAAGGTTGAACACTCAATGCACTAAACACAATGATGGTCACAATGAACAAAACAAGGAGTTCCCAATCGTAACAACAAAATCGATAATAAAAATGGTGTAAATCAACTTGTAAAAAGTAAAACCATGCAAGCTCATTAATTATTAGTAAAAAAAAAAAAAAAACTCATTAGAAAATAAATATGACAAGTTTTCTACTTTAGGATTGGTGATGATGCATTGTAAAGATAACAAACAGTAAGAAATCAGAACATTTGTATTAGCTAAAGCATTCAATTTAAAATCTATGAATTTATAATATGATGGCCGTTTTATGAAAATAAATTCAACCACAGAACTCGATTAAACACAATACAGAATTTGAGATGTGGTTGAGTGAAAAAAATGACAAACTAAAGACAATAAGATATAAAAACAATAAAAGTCTATGAAATGTCATCCTTTAGATAGCATAGGAACCGTGCGTGTAACTAGTGTGTTTAGGTTGTGGCCTTTTTCTAATCCACAAGATCATCAGTTTGGTTTGTTGGTGTACGTAATAATGATTTTATCTGTATGATTTCCAGCTCCTTATTATGTGTTCAAATTTCTGTCAACTCTGTTTGCATAGGCTAATCCCTTACTGTGTTTAATTTGGACATTCAAACATCTTGGGATCACCCTTGGTTTGTGTATTACTGACTAGCTTTAAGCAAGATCTACATAGATTTTGAGTCATTATGTATTGTTAAGCAGCCAACTTTTAAGCAAGCGCTCTGCCATGACTGATGTACTAGGAGTGTCTGAATCCATGAAGAGATCTGGATGCTGTATAGTACAGTGCTGCAGGAGTTTTTCCCTTTACAGCGCACTCCCCTGTGGTTAAAAATCTTCTCCCTCCAAACTGACTTGAAATAAGAAAAGGGATAGAGAGACACTGAAATAAGAGAAGATAAAGAGACTGGAAAGAATAATGGCAACGGTCCTTTCAGCTGCAACAATATCATAAAAAGCTGCACGTCTTCTTTCCTCTAATATAATGCTTGAATAAGGAATATGCTTGCGTGCGTATGTATTTGCGTGTGTTGTGCCAGTGAAAGGGGTTTGATGTGGAAAGCGAGTGGGGGATTGGCATGAGAGTGGTGCAGTGAGCGTGGAATGTTTTAGTGTTCAAAGATTGTGACTCACAGTACTACAGTCCACCAACCAATGAGACGCAGTAGCCTAATGCCCAAGACTGACTCATTCGCCTGCATAACACATTCTCATATACTCCCATACTAGGGATTTTTTAGAAGGTTTTAACGCAAGGAAGAAACATAACTCTGTTCTATAAATATATTAAAAATTAACAAAAAGTGAAATTGATGGTGTATTGAAACAGGACTAAAACATTAAGGGTTAAGTGTGTCATTTCTACGCCACTAGCGGCATTAAACAGACTTGCAGAAAAACACTTCCCCCTGTCCTTCATAGCTCGGATAAAAGTTAGTCATTTATATCCCTAAGTTGTTAGATAAATATATATTTTATGTCCTTGTTCGTAATACTTTAATTAAAAAAACAACAACATTTAGTTACTCCCTTCAATGTAGATGATTTGGTGGCACTTGGCAGGGTAAAGGAAATTAGTCTGCCACATTATGCCGCACTTAATAACCCTTTTCTCTTTTCTCTCTGCACCAGTGGTCACCATCCTCTCTAAGTCGCACGCGGACCGCAACGTTTATCCTTCTGCCGGAGTGCTTTTCGTCCATGTGCTAGAGAGAGAATATTTTAAAGGCGAGTTCCCACCCTATCCAAAAGCAGGTAAATTTACACCATTACTTACTCATTGAGACACATCCACAGAATGAATGTTGCACTTTATTAATGTGTAATCCAAGGCCTGGATACTTATTGGTAAATGCAGTGTTCCAGGTGTGCTAAATTACATGATTAAGTAACAGCTATGGCATGAAACAACTTTTCCAGATACTGTGTAGATTATATCACTGCACAGCACCATTAGAGACCAGGCATTGCCTTATCTTGTCAGAGACTGGACCTTCTAGCTGATGGATGGCACTTAAATGTGTTAAAAACAATTGTTGTCCCTAATACAAATATATACTGTATATATTAAACCCCTGGAAATATAACATAGATTCTCATTTATAAGTATAGACTTAAGGAAATCATTTTTTCATTTCAGGTGACGCAAGTAATGACCCAATCACATTTAACACCAACCTTAAAGGCTATCCAGACAGGCCTGGATGGCTGCGGTACATTCAGAGAACGCCACATAGTGACGGAGTTCTCTATGGCTCACCAGCAGCTGACCATGTTGGCAAGCCAACCATTATAGAGGTGTGTAATCGTGTCTGAGTGCTTATTAGAATTGTTTCTTTGTGGCATCTGACCTTAGATATAGTTTTAATCATTAAAAGCCCATGGTGTATTTATTTGTGTGGAAATGCATCCAATATTGTTTTGTTGTTATGTATGTCAATTTGTTGTTTGGGGAATAGAAGATAGCAGTGCAAAGTAGAATTCTCAGGGGCACAGGGAAACTTCATCACCTCTTTGTGTATTGTTCAGGCTTTAGATTCATGTAGGGATTGAGATCTTTATTCTGCTGTATGTGTTTGCTTCTGGTTCCGACATCCTCTGAATGGTATGAATGTAAAGCTGCCCTGAGCCTAGCTTAAACTTTCACCCTTGCATGTTGCAGATTACAGCATATAACAGACGCACTTTTGAAACTGCCAGGCACAACTTGGTCATAAACATCATGTCTACAGAAGGTGAGAGCCAATAGCAGTGTTGATTTAACAAATCTCATTATATCATGGAACTATATGCTTAATAAAAGATTCTATTGTTTCACTGAAAACTAAAATGGACAATAATCCTAAAGTAAGGATAAGCATGTATTTGTGTCTTTTGAGGTTCATGAGTCTATCATCAGGCATGATGTAAAGAACCAATGAAATCAAGATTGGAGTTTGGTTGCTTTTAGTCCATGACTTTGAAGTGATCTATACAGTATAGGGCTGAAACGATTAGTCGTGTTATCGACAATAAAAACATTTTTGTTGTCAAATAGTTGTTTGATATAAAAAAAATATGAGGGAATTATACAAGAATACCAAATAAGTAAATAAAGTAGCAGTATCGTCCCTCACGCGCTTTCTGCTGCTTGAGATGATAATGTGATGGCTCGCGAATTATTGAATTATTAATGTATGTTTCATGGTCTTATCATGAAGAAATTGTCTAGACACAGCTCTATTAAGAAGAGAGATTTTTGTGAGTTAAAGATGGATCAAAATGAAGTGAACAAAAAGGTAAGAGAGTGTAGTCACAGCCCATTACACTGCAACAAAATATGTTTTAATTAGCCTTTTTTGGCTTGTTTTCCAATATAAACATCTAAAACTCCTTTTAATACAACATACATTTACTTCAGGAGCTATACTGCTGAAGAAAAATTTGCTAGCAGAAAATGTTAAATATAATAGTTAAGATTGAAAAGTCTAAAAGTCTAAAAATCCTTAAAACAAGATTCTTTTACCTGAGAAGGAACATATAAGATATTTATATACTTGCTTTCAAATAATACATTTTGAATATAAGTGTGTTTTGTCTTTACTGCACTGGTTCAAGGAAAAACAAAAATACAATTATGTACAAAATACACACTGTATATTCAAGATATATTCTCTGAAGTCTAAATTTGTTATATGTTGCTTCTCAAGAATATATCTTGTTTTAAAGATTTTTAAATGGAAAACAAGACCAAAATACTTAACAATAGGACTTCTTTTTCTTTGCAGTGAATTCTTTACTAAATTAAATGTTATAAAAATCCTCAAGTATTTTTTTGCCCTGTAATTCAGTGAATGCCCTTTAGAGGTATTTTTAAAAGATGATTTTGTCCTCTTTATTGTTAGTAAGCTCGTTTAATACAACTTTTTAACTCGATGCACAAGCTAAATTGTTGGTTACATTCTAATGTCAATCATGCAATAATCACCCAAATAATCTAATGATCATTCTAAGAATCCTTAGATTAGTCGATTATCCAAAAAAAATTCAAAAAAATAATTCGTTGCAGGCCTAATACCTTATGCAAGTGTTCTCCTGAAAGTTGACAGAATTATCTTTCATTTACAGTCTTTCTTTACACAGATTTTTGTCCAATCAAATGCTCACCTGAATGAAAATGTCAATCCCCCTAACACCACCTGCAACCAGCTAGCAAGGAGCAAAACATGGTTCATGGCTGTGACAGAACTAAAGCCTATTTTCTAATAATAATAATAAAAAATGCTTTTGAATATGTCCCACTCAAACGTCCTGTTTCAGTTGGAAATTTCCTGTCAAGATGGGAAAGGAAACTCAAGTGATTTCATTGTGTTTTTAAGTTAATCTAGTAATACTGCAATTACTGTACCAAAGTAAACAGCATCTTTAAAAAACATGATATTAAAAAAATATATTTGTTGCAAATCTTAACACATTTGTTAATTTGTCCGTACTATATGCGGTCATACCAGTATCCTAATTATTTTGCTTTATATTTACAGTACACACAATATTGTTTTTGTATTTATACACCACACTTGAGAATGTTATTGGACAAGAGGGGGAAATCTCTCACACAGACACATCTGCTTTAGATTTACTATGATTGAATGCTCTGAGATTCCCGTTCAGCGTACTCTCTGTGTTTAGCTTTAAGCTGATCAACTTTTACAGTGCAGATGTGACCTCACTATGATGCAGGCCACCATCTGCCCTCTCATAACAGAAACGTCAACATGACAGCCACCTTATTATACGCCTGTTATGTAACCCAGTTTGGGTTACTTCTAATTGCATACTGGAAGATACCTTGATGTCTCCCTCTTTTGCTGTCACTTGGCAGAATTTCCCTTGCCCTATCAGGCTGAGTTCTTCATCAAGAACATGAATGTTGAGGAGATGTTGGCCAGTGAGGTATTAGGAGATTTCCTCGGTGCTGTAAAGAATGTGTGGCAGCCTGAGAGGCTCAATGCCATCAACATCACTTCAGCACTGGACAGAGGTGGACGAGTCCCCTTACCAATCAATGACCTGAAAGAGGGGTGAGAACAAAAAATATTTTAAAAACTTTCTAAAATCTAAACTTTCTCAGCGGTTCTCAACTGGCTTTTCTTCAGGACCGATATTTTATATTTATATTTTAGATCATGTGGCAACCCAACACATTACCAAATCTGTTTATCAATCGAAGGTAAAGAAAGTAAAAATAAAATAAAGTAAAAAAAACAAGTATTACTGTTAATAACATTAATATAATATTACATCAAAATAATAATTAAAATAATATTAATCTGTGAAGCAAATATTTCACTAAACACCCATCATGAAATCCTCATGTTGGTGTCTCATTAATTTGACTAGGTTCTACCAAGTGACAGATCCATTCGCGCCAGAATACAGTAGACTTTAATTTGACAGAAAGATTTTGACTCAACAAACAAAAAGTATTTTATCCTTTTTAAAAGTTGATACACCTGTTTTTTTGCTATGGTAAATGCACTACCATATGGTTTGCTGCAGATTGCAACCCTATTAGAACAGACCAGCGACCAATTTATGGGTCATGAACAACCAATTGAGAACTACTGAAATAGCTTATTATTGCCACAGAACATAAGCATGTAGTATTATATATCAACAAATATGAATTAGCATTAGTGTTATGTCCTAAGATCACCATTTGCACTTATATAAAATCAATATGCGTTTGCCATGATACATGCCTTCAGTTTGGCAATGTTGAGTTCATACTCCACATACCCACTTGAAAGAGTAAATATATACAATCCCAGAACGCAGAGGAACAGTGTGTTGGGCTGTGGTACATTTTCATAAGACTCAAGGCTGCCCTTCTCATGGTTCACATTTCTTTAGAGGAAATTCCCTCATGCGTTGTTATAAGCTGGTCATCAAATATTCATGTCCCCCTTTCAGAAGAAAAATTATTCCAGATGAAGGCGCAGTTGAAGGTTTGAGCAATATGCGCATTCATCATGGCAACTTTAGGACAGAATATGTGTATTATACAAGCACAGTAAGGTATTTCTTATTAAATTCAACATTTTAATTACAAATAATTTGATCAACATATCAATTTTTGATGGGGAAAAATAACGGATCTTTGTAATCCCAGCATGATTTTGTGATGGGAAGAATACCGATGCGGGTTGGCACTGTTTTTGCGCACAAGGTTGACCTACACAATAGAAATAGTGTAAAATCCTAAATATTTAATTTTCATTTTACGTCATAAAAAAAGTTTCTTAGTTTTACATTTTTCAAAAAACCTTAAACTTTCTGTTTATCCCAGATTTTCAATGTTGCCTAAGATTTGTGTACCCTGCTGAGCTATATATCTAGTGAAACTGTCTTAAAGAAAACCATTATGCCTTTTGTTCTGTTGTGGCACACCATGGTTGTTTGTATTGTAATAAATCACTGTCTCAGTTACACACAGCAGTATGAACAAATGTAAACATTAAATGTCTTGGGTATAAAACCTTGGAAAAGTCCTGATTCAGACTCTTATGGCATGCACAGCGTGTATGTGATGGTGGGAGCAGATGTGCAGTTCTCGTCATGTCTGCGAGAAGTTGAGACTCCACAGAACCAGCTGCGCTGCAGTCAGGAGATGGAGCCCGTCATCAGCTGCGACAAGAAGTTCAGAGCTCAGTTCAACATTGATTGGTGCAAGATCTCTCTGGTGAGCACAAGGGCCCAGTTGCATGAATCTCCTGAAGATAAGAAAACCCTTAGTTACTCTCAATGAGCACTTTATTAGGAACACTATGGTCCTAATAAATTGCCAGATGTGGTCTTCTGCTCTTGTAACCCATCTGCCTCAAGAATCGACTTGTTGTGTATTCTTAGATACTATTCTGCTCACTACAATTGTACAGAGTAGTTATCTGAGTTACCGTAGCCTTTCTGTCAGATAGAACCAGTCTGGCCACTCTCCGTTGATCTCTCTCTTCAACAAGGTGTTTCTGTCTGCAGAACTGCCGCTCACTGGATGTTTTTGGCACCATTCTGAGTAAATTGTAGAGACTGTTGTGTGTGAAAATCCCAGGAGATCAGCAGTTTCAGAAATACTCAAACCAGCCCATCTTCTACCAACAATCATGCCACGGTCCAAATCACAGAGATCACATTTTTTCCCCATTCTGATAGTTAACTGACATTAACTGAAGCTCTTGACCCATCTCTGCATGATTTTATGCATTGCATTACTGCCACAAGATTGGCTGATTGGATAATCACATAGATAAGTTCTTTATTTTTGCAGCTGCAGTGGATATCAGTAGTGTATTGCTGAAATGTTTTAATTACTTTCAGTTACTAATTAGAAACAAATCCAACAAAATTTTATGATACTGAGTGCCGGTTTGTTTTTGGTCTTGAAGGTGGACATCACTAAGGTAGTTCCTGTGTACAGTAATCGTCAAGACCCGGGCACAGGAGTGCTACCAGACATCGGAGAGTACAACCCACCTTCTGAGTCACTGAAAAGTAGAGACTTTTTTGCTGACTTCCTGATCACACTAGCTGCGCCTTCGGCTGTTGCCCTGGTCCTCTTCAGCATCCTTGGCTACTCCATGTGCTGCCGGCGGGAAGGGGTGTAAGTTTACAGTGCTAAACTCTTGGTGAATATAAAACAGGCATTACAAGCACACAAGTAAACACAAGAATGCTTTTACAATTTAGGTAAAGGGATAGTTCACCAAAAAAGGAAGATTCTGTTTATCAGTTACTCTCCTTCATGTTGTTACAAACCTCTAGGACTTTCTTCTGCGGAACTCAGAATGAGATGTTAGGAAGAATGTTTGGTCTCAGTCACCATTCACATTCATTGCATCTTTCATCCAATGAAAGTGAATGGGGACTGATGCAATCATTCTGCCTATGACGTTCTTTCTCCTTTTTTATGTCTCACAGGAGAAAGAAAGTCATACAGTTTTGCAACAACAAGTACATGATGACAGAATTTTCTTTATTGTTGGGTGAACTACTACTGTATCTCTTTATTGGCATTTGTCAACGGTAATTATCAGCATTTAAATGAAAGATTTTTAGTTTAAAATGTGTAGTGACAGTATTGCATCTTTTGAACCATCTAAGTGAGGTTCACAAGGGCTTCAGAGATTGATGCAGATTGTAGAATGTAACATGCAGCATCTCAGTTAAATAATGAAGGGCAAGACAGGGTCACATCCCTGCCAAAAAAGCAGCTTACCATCCTCATCAAGCATCCACTTTTGTGGTCAGTTTTTTTTTTTCACCATTTTTTTTTTAATCATTAACGAAGGCACACTCAGTCCAAAGGTTTCATCCGTTGTATTCAGAGCCATTCCGACAGATGTTTCCTCTACATGATCATCCATTCCCATTGTGTTTTCTGATGATGTCACCAACCAGCCTGAAGGAGAACCTTGCACCACCAGACTTCAGTTGAAATCAAATCCCTCCATTCCCCTCCATATAAACCTGGCTCGCTCTCCATTGGCTTTTGTGTGGTTGTCTTTAACTATTAATGTTAGAATTTAATTCAGTAATTTTGTTTTGTTTCTAGGGAAAAAAGAAACATGCAAACACCAGAGTAAGTGTTTCCTCTCCTGTGTTATTGACTTTTTCTTTCTGTTTATTTGATTTATCAATTCTTTGGATAGCTTATTCCTGATTTTTTTTGAATCCCTAATGTTTTATGTTATCCCAAGTCCTCCCTCATAGTGACATGTTCATCTCCATCTCATTCATTAAATCATTTCTGTGTGTCCATGGTGTTATCAACTGGACTGCTGCTACATTAGCAGAGATAGGGCTAATATAGGCTAAATATATGGCAGCTGTGTACATTGGAGATGATAAATAGGCAAAATGAGTCAGTGTGTCAAAAGACAAAACTATTCACCCAGTATATTTGTTTTCAAGTGCTTTATCATTTAAATAAATGTCCATAGGTTGCATAGCAACATTGTTTATTCTACCCTATACTTTTGTGCATGCACCATGTGCTTTCTTAAAGTAGTAATTGAGTTGCTCTTTCCATTCCCAGTATTCAGCTGGTTCACCACAGCTCCATTCAGAAGTCTACTAAGGAGCTTCGCAACTTGTCTAAGAACAGAGAGATCTCGTGGCCCCTCTCAACACTGCCGGTCTTCCACCCTGTGAGCGGAGAGGTGGTTCCGCCCATCCACCCTGACAACTATGAGACTACCAGCATGCCACTCATGCAGACGCAGACGTGAGTCTGTTATTTTGGCTTTAATCAGGATGTCTGGGTAGAAACCAAGGCTTGTGGGCTTGTGATGAGAAACTAGGCTACTGTAATCCACTGTTTTATCTTAAAAACAAGCCGAATCTCTGAATGCCCTGGTTTTAAGACTCACTGATGACTTATGGAGCTTAGAACAGGTCAAAACAACTTCCATTAACAGTCCATTATCATGAGCAAGACCTTAAAATATTAACATAAAAATTATATACTAAGGCAATGCAGAAAATAGTAGAATAATGCTAGTAATGACTTTTTGTTATCAGGCATAATAAAGCTTTGTTTTTATTCACAGAAATCTTCAAAATCAGATCCAGATTCCACAGCAGCAAACCTCTGGTAAGTGCAGCATGCACTATAGATGCGTATGCTTTTAATCCCTGTATTATGACCAGCAAGTACTGTATTATTTTCTTCATTTGAATGAAATTGACTGCAACTGTGAAATAGACTTAAACCCTATCTTAAAGGTGAAGTGTGTCATTTTCGCGCCACTAGTGGCACTATATAGAACTGCACAAATGATCCAAACAAGTTTCAAACACTACCCCCATCTTTCATTGGTTGGACAACAGTTGTCCTGCCCCCAAATACCGGTATTGGTGGAGCCAATGTGATGTGGCACCCACACTGTGTTCCAAACAGCCTAAATTTGGAGGGAGAGTTTAAGGGATTACAATAATTATCACCATGCTGTAAGGCCATTCTAAACAGAATATCTTGTGAAAATGACTCTTACAGTGGATGGTACAGTTTTTGAAGTGAATGGGGCTTAGGGATGATCACTTCTGAATGGAACACACTCCCAGTCAGACCGTTCAAACAAACAGACTGCAATACTCTTTGGTATCGCTATTGGCACAGAAATTACATACTTCAACTCAAAGATATTGTGATAATGTTATTTGCAGTGGGGCCTGTACCATGAAGCTAGTTAAACAAACTTGGGGTTTAGGATTAGTTTTGAATTGACAAATAATTTTTTTTACAAAACTAGGAGTAGATTATTTTCACAGTTGTTATTATGTCATATATTCGGGTCACGGATCAATACGCACATCCCCAGATGAAGTAGGTCTAGAATCTATTCATACTACTCGCATGCATACCTAAAGTACGTACTGTTTTACTGGCCGAGAAGTGCGTCCTTCATAAAAATACAGTACATACTCTGACAGTATGCAATTTTGTACTCAGGGAGTGAGAGACAACACAATTCACTTCTCGCGAGAGAGGCAGCGGGATTTAACTCTTCGCTGAAGGCTGATCATTATTAAAATATTAAGAATTTAAACGCATTAAAACCACACAAGAGATTGTTAAAAAAACATACTTACACAGCATAAGTGATCACCATGAAATCTAAAAAATGAAGACATGATTTACACAGCACAAGGGATCTTTGTGCAATTATGAAGATATTCAAGACATTTACGCAGCAAGAAGAAACAGCGGCTGCTACGAGAGCTCAAGAGAACTGCGGAAAACTAATTCTGAATGTAATACATATCAGGGATGCAAACTACTCACCTTTCAGCTGAAGTCACCTTTTCCACAGCTAATTTGACCAAATTGTTTGGTAGAATTTTCAACATTTTACTTAAAATTATTTGAAAGGTATACTTTAAGCTTAAACTCTTGAAAATGTTTTACTGAAAAGATACATCTTGAACGCCTGCTATGACTTTCTCACCTTTTTTTGCCTCATGAGTTTGCTTCCCTAAAAAGTATTAAACGGATAATATATGAACACGTAAGTGAATTCATGTGCAAGTTACTATCGCAATGAACACTTGTAAAGGCTGACCCATGTTAATGGTATACCAAAAAACCCAGGGTTGACTCAAACTAAACTAAAACTTAACTGCCTAACCACCTAAACTCAAGTAGGTATAGCTGCAGCCTGGAGATCTCCAAATTGGGGCGAAATCTCCAAAAGGTGGCAACACTTAGGGGCTCTGTTTATTTTTACGTTTGGAGCTTCCGCCTCCATTTGGAGCTCGGCCTGCAGCTTCTTCTTAAACAAGAAGAATATAGCTGCAGGCAGGAAGCTCCAAACCACCAATAAAAATAAACAAAGCCCCTAACCTATCCCTTTCCCTAACCCTAACCATGAGTGGACAACTACCTTTTGGAGTTGCCGCAACCCCACACTGGAGTAACCCTGCCCTCGTTTGGAGATCTCAGTTATACCTACTTGCCCTAAACTGGCTTCATGGCACAGGACCCTGGTGGTTAAGCTCCTGTCATTGCACTCTGGTGAACCCTAGTTTACACATAATGAACTGCAATTAGTCGCCTTGAAATCTCTTCCTAACATGTTATTCATTCATTCATGCTAACAAAAGGAGATAATTATTGTATGTCAACTTTTCGGAGGCTAGAGGCAAGTATTACTCTTTGCATCTGTAATGGTGTGCAGTGCTGTTTGTTCTTATAAAAAAAAAAAAATCAGATAAACCGTTGGGAGTGTGTTTCTCAATTTTTTTCTCATTGTAGGTAAATGGTATTCCTGAGCAGAGGAAGGTGGCAGAAGCTCTAAACCTGTGATGAGGTCCTATTTTTCACTTGTTTCATTTGTGCCAAATGTGCACGTGTAGCCGTAGCTTTAAGCTCAATGCATTTTTGTTCTAATGCACACATCTGATGTGCACACTACAAAACAGCGTATTCACAGTGTGGAAGTAATGTTAAGATGGGCACACTGAAGGGATATTTAAATGGAGATCAAAATTAAACATGTTTTCAAAGTATTCTAATTTTAATTAGGAATCCCCCACAAATAAAGATACTGTATACTTCCTTTTGCCTACCACTAATGGGGGCACATTTAAAGGGATATGCTGATGCTTGAGAGGTTGATATTGCTCTTTGTCTGTTGTTGATGTTCTCTTACATAAGTAAATATGTTTTGATAAATAAATTACACTTGTCACAAAAAAAACAAAACATGATCTAGTTTGTCTGGGTATGAGTGTTCAATGAGTGTTAAAAGAATGTTCCAGGTACAATACAAGTTAGGCTCAATCAATTGGATTTTTGGCATGATGTTGCTTTCCACCACAAACTTAGAATGTTACTGTATCTCACTCATCTCTCATTTATTTAAAAGACAATGCAAAAGTCATGGGGCAAGTCTAAACTATTTTTGTGGTAATAAATATTATGCTACAAATGCTGTTGAATGAGCTGAACTTGTATTCAACCTGAAAAAAAAGGGAAATCTCTTACAGGTATTTAAAAACTAAAAGATGAAAACAAATTGACATTATTACTTGTTTTTTAGAAGGGGTTTATCATAAACATTGGCTTTACAATAAGATGAAGGCATTTCCGAATGAACATGAATAATTTCACATTGTTGGACAAAACAAACACTTACACAGACCTTCAGGTTTTTTTTTTTTTTTAAAACCTATACAAATAATTTTAATTATGAACAGAGAAGTCTTCAAAAAAAACAAAAAAAAAACATTTACAATTTAATGGACGTGCCAGTTGATGGCACTTGGGTCAGTAAAATCTGTACAGCTTTTGCCTAACTTTGAAAAAATAGCATCTTCACTGATGGGGAATAAAAAAATGTCAATAAGGTTTATATTAAGTAGGTCAAGTAAATAATATGCCAACATCTTAATATGCCTTGTAGCTGCATTTCAATTCACAGACATTAAACTGCTATGAAAATTGTAAATGAAAAATGTGTTCACTTTCATTAGTTAAAAGGATAGTTCACTAAAAAATGTCAATTGTCGTGATCATACACTTATCCTCATCGAAACCTGTATAAATCTCAAACAATACATTTGTCTTTTGTTTTTCAATGGCACGTAATGTAGGTTCTATTTACAGAATAATTTTACCAGTAAACTGATAATTAAATTCAGCTATTTTTATACATGTAATATATTAAAATTACATCAAGTTGAACATCATTTTAGTTGCCTTATTTCAAGCTGTTTTAGAGGATATGAAGACATATATTGAGCAATAAATAAGGAGGTCAATGATTGTAGACAACGCTGGCTCTAACATTGATCTGAATTCATATGAACGGAGTAAACCCATGTGGTAAGAATGAGACAAGAAGAACAGTAATTGCTCAAGTGCCTTAACGTTTGCAGGAGAGATGCCCCACTCAGCGCAATTGAAAAAGGGTATTGTTTGTTACAATGACCTCTTTATAGATAATTGGTAGACCAAAGCATATTTTTTCTTGGTTATTTCAAGTTTACCTTTTACATTAAAAGGAGAGTTTCACAAAAAACTCACCCTCATGTTGTTCCAAAATGGTATGACTTCCATGGAACCTAATTTTGCCTAACTTCTCCTTTTGTGTTCCACAGAAGATTGAACAACATACAGGTTTGGAATTACATATGGATGAGTAAATCACAGAATGTTCTTATTTGGTTGGACTTGTGTTTCTGCAGATAAAAAAATGGGCATTTCACCAATCAAACTGTCATAGGCGTTTTTCTACCACTTTACACGATTTGACTACTACTATGATGCAGTATAACCTACTTTCCTTGGATAGTTAAGAAACGCCCAAACTGGTTTGAAAATGCCCACTGATTAATACATAGAGATACCCTACTTTTATTAGATAGTTGAGAAACGTGCATCTTGGTTTGGAAACACCCACCGATTACTACATTGAGATAACCTACTTTCTTAGGATAGTTGAGAAGCGCCCATCCTGTTTTGGAAACCGTTATTGTTCTCTAGAGACCTATACTTCAATTATTAATACAATTACAATCATTAATCCAGGGAAGAACCTATTCAGGTTGCATATTCCTAAAGACAGATAAGGCTGCTGGTGTGGTATGAATTGAAATCATAATTTTTTTAAAGAAACATTGAGCTGATGTAGCAGTGTCAGTTGCACAAGAAGAGAGGCAGGAATGTATTTCTCATTCACATTTTGCAGTCATGGGCATTGTGCACAAAATAAAAAGAATGGGGGAAAAAAAAGAGACACAAACACACCCCACTATAAAATACATAAATTATTAAATACGGTCCATAAAACACATTTTAGAGCTGTAAGAGAAGACTGGACGGAGCACATTCATTTAATCTTATCTGCCCAATCAGGAATATACACACATGGCCCATGTGTAATTTGTTGACAGCAGACATCTTGCTTTACAATTAGTGTTTGACATGACTGTTAATCCAAATGTTTATTCAGCCATATCAGTGCTGCTCCATGGACCTTGGCTTCTGTTCAAGCTTGAGTTTTGAATACAAACCAGTGCTGTAAGAATTCCCAGGAAAAAGGAAAGTTATTGGCTGGCCACGTTTCCTTGTTTTACACAAAGATTTTGGTGTGATCCATTTGTCTGCTAATGTCTCTGATTACCCTCAGTGCCCGCATTACTCTTTTTGTACCAGTATCAGTACCAGCACTAAAAAGACTCCTGCCCCAAGCAGTCTCTTCAGTAGAGGCCCACTCTCTTTTGGAATGGCCACCTGGGCCAAGTCATTGGTGATCTGGGAGATCTCATGAGCTACACAGACAAAGATGAATGTGCTGACAATAATGTTTAAAGTGGGGTTTCCAGGAATGAGGACCAGGATGCCCTTGGTGTCCGCAGCCAGCCAAATATGATACTGGCATATGAAGAGCTAGAAGAGAAAATTGGAACCATGTTATAATCTCATTTTATTATAATGCCTTGTTTGAAAAATGTACATGAAATCCCAACAAGTTTGTCTCATTATAGAAACGCTGTTTTATAAAATATTTTGCATTAAGTCAAAAAAAGCTCAAGATGTATTTACAGTACACTTACAATGGACACCTTGCAAAAAACAGCCCAAATGGTTTAATAGCAGAATTTTGAAGCTTGTATTTTTGGTAAAGCACTTACATACACTTACTTGAACCGTTACATGTTCAAAATCATCGTTTTGAGGTCAGACTACTTTACTAGTTGTAGAAAATTCTGATTACATGTTACCCGATGCAATTCTCAAACTGCTGTGGTCACTTCCTGTTCCTTTTGCTACTGCCACATCCCTTAGTCAAATGCTAACAAGTGTAATGTTTAACCCTTGTGCGACCTTCGGAAAATTTGCGTTAATGCCTACGTCAAATTTTGCCAAAGGTATGTATTTTGGGGGGGAATTTTGATAGTTCAACCTCAGTTCCTACAATACATCTATAATACAGTGTGTACTCAAATACACTCGACAAAAGCAAAAAATGTCCCCATTGAAACGGCAATATTTGATCTTAGTGACATTAAAGCATAAAATCATGAATTCTATTACATTCCAGATCCCTGGCTTCAAAATTTTAATTTTTTATATTTTCCACCAGATGGTGCCATTTTTCTCATGGAGCAATGCCTATGGAGCAAATATATTCTTTTTTATATTTTATATTTTCTTTTTATAGAGGACTGCAGGCCAATTGAATAAATGATGCAGCTAAAATTGTGTGGGTGTGATGGTATGGATGTCAGAGTGTGTTTTGTATGTGTGCATTGCGAAATTTATGTCTGTGTGTAAAAAACAGCAGTGGCATTATGTAAACAAACTGGCATTTAAAGGGTTAAACTCCTGAAAATGTATGAATATTTGGTAGTTATGATCAGGACTGATGTTGGTTAAACAAACTATAAATAATAATATATAATATTCTTATGGCAGTTTTTTGATGCTGACATTTGTGTCTTCTAAGGACCTCTTGAGTAACTTTTATGACGAACAAGGGTTAAGTGTAAACCTCTTCAACTCTGCAGCCTGACGGCAGGTCCAAAAGGGGCGTAATGTCACGGAAAAAAAGTTTACATTTAAAAGTTCTCTTTTAGTTAAGGAATGCAACTGTATAGTTATTTTGTTACCCTAATACCAAATGTGGCAAGTTAGCATATTTTGCTGGCCACTTGCCTGCGAGGCCTCCATTGTAAGTAAATTAAAATAAATGCATTTCCCATCATTTACGTATACACACTGAAAGAAAAGTTTAAATTATTTGACAGCATGCCACTTATGTTGTCCATATATATTAAGTTAAAAATAACCTGGAATATTCCATTAATAATGTTTACAGCAAAGCTTTCACTGATGGTTCGTAGCTCACCTCTAAGGAGATCTTTCCAAACCATGCAAAGAATGAGCTGTACAAAGAGCGAGCGTAACATGGAATATTCCGTATCAAAATGAAAGCCAGAATCTGTGGGCAGAAGATGCAAAGTGAATGTCAGCAAGCACAACAGAACGAAACAAATGAATGGGCTCCATTATTTCCTGATTACAAATATTCTTTTTTTCCCCCTCACAAAAGTGACTTGAATTTCAAATGTGACTGAATCAAATGTGATAAAACATTAATTTGGCTACAAACATAGTTTTATTTATATACTTATTCATATAGAGATGTTAGGTAGAATGTTCACTTTCATTGCATTGTCCATACAATGAAATGCAATTGGAACATAAAAGGAGACGAAGGTCAGTCACTATTCACAACTGAGGCTAACACTATCTAACATATACTTTTGTGTTCCAGTGGAGAAAGAAAGTAATACAGGTTTGAAACAACATAAGGGTGAGCTCATGATGACAATTTAGATTTTTGGTTGAACTATCCCTTGAAAGATTTATTGCATGAGAACACTATAAAGAGTGCATACAGTAGTGGGAATGGACTAGTGGGTACTTGCCTGGACAACAGAAATGTATGGATGCATCTCATTACACTCGGACTTATTTTTGCACCCACTGGCCCAGATGGAATACGTCTGAAGACAAAAGAACAGATTGTGAAACAAAGCCACGCTATATTTTAGGCATTTCAGAGAAAGAAAGAACCTTACTATAAAAGAAACCACAGAGACAAAGAGCAGGCAGTTGGAGATCTTGGTAGAGAAGAGAGTATCTCTATTGCCCTCAGACAGTAGCTGGCATTTTTGTAGCAGCAGGTAAATGAAGGAAAAGAGCATTCCGTTGATCACAGCCTAGAAATCAAAGGGTATCAAAACAATAAACCCAGAGACAGTGTTATAAAAGTTAATAGAAACTAAAACAAAACACTTTTTATAACAAAATAATTATATAAAAATGGCCACTAATTAATTTAGTTTTGATACACAGCAAAGACAACTTTTTTTGATGTACTATGGGATTCTTATTCAACTGTAGGTTATAACAGAATGGCACAATCATAAAGCAAAACATGGCAACCAATAAAACAATGAAATGACCCCTGTTCAAAAGTCTGCATACCCTTAGTTCTCAATACTGTGTATTGCCCACTTTAGCATCAATGACAGCATGCAGTCTTTTGTAATAGTGGTCTATGAGGCCCCAAATTCTTGCAGGTGGTATAGCTTCCCATTCGTCTTGGCAAAATTCCTCCAGGTCATGCAGTCTTTGGTTGTCTTGCATGAACTGCACGATTGTGATCTCCCAGAGAGGCTCGATAATATTAAGGTCAGGAGACTTTGATGGCCACTCCAGAACCCTCGCCTTTTTCTGCTGTAACCACTGGAGGGTCAACTTGGCTTTGGTTGTGACCGTAATGCTCTATTTTGGTCTCGTCACTCCAAATTACAGTGTGCCAGAAGCTGAGGCGTGTAAAGGTGTTGTCGGGCATATTATAACTGGGCTTTTTTTGTGGCATTGCCGCAGTAA
This sequence comes from Moxostoma hubbsi, assembly GCA_032164185.1. NCBI lineage: Eukaryota > Metazoa > Chordata > Actinopteri > Cypriniformes > Catostomidae > Moxostoma > Moxostoma hubbsi. Next base: position 23,304,185 of record JAVLUX010000026.1, on the reverse strand, counting down.
AGGCTTCTTTCTGGCAAATCGACCATGCAGGTAATCTTTGTTCAAGTATCGCAGTATTGTGCTCCTTGAAACAACACCGTCTTTTTCCATAGCAGCCTGTATTCTGTATTTCTGTATAGCAGAAATCTTTCTTGTTCTACCTGACCTTGGCTTGGCATCAAGAGATCCCCAAATTTTCCACTTCTTAATAAGTGATTGAACAGTACTGACTGACATTTTCAAGGCTCTGGATATCTTTTTATATCCTTTTCCATTTTTATAAAGTTCCATTACCTTGCAGGTCTTTTGACAGTTCTTTTCTGCTCCCCATGGCTCAGTCACTAATTGCAATTTAAAAATCCACAGTGTGGGAAATTAACCTTTAATTGCCAGTTAAAACTGTATGTCACCTTGTGTGTCTATAACAAGGCAAAACATTCAAGGGTATGTAAACTTTTGATCAGGGCCATTTTGTGATTTCTGTTATCAAACAACTATGTGATAATAAATGGCTTCATATGATCACTGTCCTTAAATAAAAAACAGTTTTATAGCATGATCAGTCATATTTTCAAAATCAATGCCAAAATTTCACAATTTCTGCCAGTTTATGCAAACTTTAGAGCACAACTGTATATAATTTTATTATTATAATAACCCTGCAAAGAGAAACATTAAATGATGTGAACTTGCTAAATGTTTTATAAATGTATATAAAAGTACATACAAATCGATCCAATTTCCACCTGAACCACCACTCATGGATGCTACCTTGCAGCTCAAAAAGCTTTGAAATAGGCCACGCTGAGAAAATACCCTCAAAGAGTTCCTGCAACAGATGCAAAAGGATTGAAATGCACAGTGTATAGCTAAATGAGTTAGCTAGTCATAACAACTCCAATAGAAACTAACCTGTGAGTAAGCAAAGAAGAAAATGAAAAGAAGTAAACCTAGAAGTTTCATCAAAAGTGCCAAATTCCAGAATCCACTACCTGTACATAATTGGGGGAAAAGAGGTAACAATGTAAAAATGGTACTAAAAGCTTAATATATTTGAAAAAATTATCATATTGTAATGTACTGACTGTTATGCAACTTAATTACCATTAGCTTGCTTCTGAAGAATCTGTGGCCAAAATGCCATTGTGGCATAAATAACTACAAACCAAAAAGTGACAAGAGGCACAAAGTAATAAAACTGGTAAGGCCTGTCCATAACCAAACACAGCACTACCACAAGAAAGTTGAGTCTAAAGAGAACCTAGAAGCCAAACACAAAGAAAAAAAAACATTGTCAATGTTATACTGAGTCCAGTTACATTACCAGTCAAACCTTTGGATACATTTAACTGAATTTATGCTTCTCATGATCTTAAAGACTTTTTGATCAAAAGGCATGTGCTTAAATATTTGAAATTTGCTTTGTAAATAAATGTAAATAGAAGTACCATTTACTTGACAGAACTAAACCTTTAAAATTAAAAAAGGAACCATATGAGTTGGACCAGAGAGTGAAGGAAAACCTACAATATGGTTTTAAAAAAACATCCCAGGTGGAAACTTTAGAAAGTTGGTTGAGAGAATGCCCAGAGCTGTAATCCAGGCAAAGGGTTGTCTCCTTATAGTCTAAAATATACGGTAACCAAGTTTTGATTTATTCAATATTTAGGGGCACTGCATAATTCAATTCAGCAAATAATATTATTTCACCATTTTGATGACTATTATTCTAAAATGTGGAAAATGATGTGCCCAAACTCCAAACTGGCAGTATTTGACACTTTTAATTTGTGCCATTTTTAGTAGGTATGTGTATACCAGTAAAATAAGATAAGGCAGAGGGTAGCAACTGGTACCTGGCAGACTCTGTAGAGTCCAAAGTCACCCTTTAGCCAGAAGAATGAGAAGTGTCCATATCCTGTTTGGAAGAGATACGCAGCTACCAGGACACGGACATGCATGTATACAGGTATGAACTGAGGAGATAAGGAGACAATAGCACAATTTGAGAGGGCAGTCAATGATTTGCAATACAAGAGTGAATGAATAAAACTAAACTATTTAAATCACATACAGAGCTAGCTCCTGACATGTGATAAATGAGGATAACCAGCTGCATCCAGCCCTTCCATTCATCTGTCTGTTCTCTGTTCAGGAGTTTAGTCTAGAAAAGGAAATAAGAATTGACGCTTACAAATCAAAAAGACTTGACCATGCTGCAAGATTACAACAACAGTGAAAGAATACTCCGTTCTAAAATCTAGTAAGCTTCATATGATGGCAGCATTTTTAAATAGATAGAACACCCAAAAATGAAAATTCTCTCCTCATTTACTCACCATCCCAGATGTGTATGACTTTTTCTTCAGCAGAACACAAAGATTTTTAGAAGAATATCTCAGCTCTGTACGTCCTCACAACACAAGTGAATGGGTACTAAAAGTTTGAAGCTCCAAAAGCACATAAAGGCAGCATAAAAGTAATCCATATCTTCAGACGTGACATGATAAGTGTGGATGAGAAACAGATCAATATTTAAGTCATTTTTACTATTAATCTCCACTTTCACATACTACTATTATTTTTGGCAATTCGCATTCTTTGTGCATAATGTCACCTACTGGGTAGGGAGGAGAATTTATAGGAAAAAAGGACTTAAATATTGATCTGTTTCTCAACCACACATATCATAACCGCTGGAGTCTTATGGATTTCTTTTATGCAGCCTTTTTTGTGATTTTTGGACCTTCAAATTTCTGAAGGTCCAAAAAAAATACAAAAAAAAAGGACAGATCTCCACCTACTTTTGGTCATTGGATCTGGGATTTTATGCATCATCTTGCACTTGAGAAGAATCGATACTGCTCTAAAGGCTGTAGTCAAAAAAAATGTAATTATTTGTCAGCCAGTGCTGACTTACATACAGCAAATGGATCTAAATGTAAATTTTCCTGTGTGAATTATTTGATCTGTTTCTCAACCACACATATCATAACCGCTGGAGTCTTATGGATTTCTTTTATGCAGCCTTTTTTGTGATTTTTGGACCTTCAAATTTCTGAAGGTCCAAAAAAAATACAAAAAAAAAATAAAAAATTTCTACTGATGACTTATACTGGAATTACTGTTTTGCTGCTACATTATCCAGTAAACTAGTTAACAAAAAAGTTAAGCTATACAATTATATTGAAATAATGTATAGTTAGAGGTTTGGGTTTCTTTACATATAATGTAAAGATATTCTAAACTGATTATGCAAAAAACAACACTGGGATCGGCCGATATTGAGATTTCCGATATCGCAATTGGAAGAGAAAAAGTGGTACCGGTGCATCCCAATTAATAACATGCAATAAAAGTGAATGGTAACTTCCTTATCACAGCTGCTAATGGTTCCAGGGCAAGACAACACTGCCGGGTGCCCCTGTTCAGATTAAAATAATCTGAAATTAATCAATTTGTTTGTACCACCACTACTGGGTGTCTATACAGTAACTTAATCCATCCAATAAAAGTATTCCCAAAACCCTACATTTTGCAAAGACGCAGACTGCTTCGTATATCTCGAAAAACTGGGCTGCACGTGGACAGTGTACACGAACTGTGCTGATGACAAATTTTGCATTGCACGCACTATGCGTGAGACATACCTGTACGTGGAATACCGAAGCATTCTTTGGCTTTAAGGCAGCATCGCATGCATTCTTTGCTGTGCCAAACTCATTTAAATATAAATCCAATGTGGTGGAGGAATCTACTGATATACTCTTTTATTTTGTCAAAGATGTTAAATTCTGTGAGGAAATCAAAGCAACAATGGGAAAGTGAACTTGATATGGAACTTTCAGAAGAAGCATGGTAAGATATTATAAATAAGATTCATTCAACCTCAATCTGTTTACGACATACAATTATTCAATTCAAAACAGTCCACCGCCTACACTGGACAAAAGCTAAATTAGCAACATTTTCACCAAATATTGACTCCTTGTGTGATAGGTGTCGAGTTGAGATAGCGAATCATACACACATGTTTTGGTCATGTCCTCAGTTTGTTCATTTTTGGCAATTAATATTTAATTTTCTTTCAGGAGTTCTGCATTTATCTATTAATTCTTCCCCCATTCTTGCAATATTTGGTTTAACTACAGAACTCTGTTTAGATAATAATGCTAAAAATATGATTTTTCAACTTTATTAGCTAGACGTCTTATATTGACTAAGTGGAAGGACAGATCTCCACCTACTTTTGGTCATTGGATCTGGGATTTTATGCATCATCTTGCACTTGAGAAGAATCGATACTGCTCTAAAGGCTGTAGTCAAAAAAAATGTAATTATTTGTCAGCCAGTGCTGACTTACATACAGCAAATGGATCTAAATGTAAATTTTCCTGTGTGAATTATTATTATAATTCTTTTATTTTATCTGACCCCGTGAGGGCTGGGCCAGGCCATGATAATATGGTACAGAAAAGCCTGTAAGATAATATGTAATGGTGCAGTGGGGATGGGGAGCTCTGTTGGAGCAAGATAATTTATTGCATCTGTTTTTCTGGGCAAAAAATAAATAAATAAATAATCTACTATTACTAAGTTACTACTACTCTCAAAATGTATATTTTTTTTAACTTTAGATTACCAATTACTTAACTGAAAAAGTAATCACATTACTAATTACTTTAAAGTTACTTTCTAAAACACCTTTCAGCTCAAAAAATTTAAAATAATGTCTATATTTCTTGTTCATTGTTACACACAGCACCTCACATTTCTCCTTCACAATGACCTGTTAGAGGAACATAATTCAGGTATTCTACATAAATAATACATTAGAAATAAGCACAACCCTATAATGTATTTAAAAGTCATTACATTAACTGAAACTAATCTGATTACAAGAATTTAAAATGTAATGCATTACACTACCCTTTTTGACTAAAAAGTAATGAAATTACAGTAATTAATTTGTAACTGGATTACACCCAACACTGGTAGAGCGTAACATAATTTGTGAGTTATGAGGTTCCATGACAGTTAGAATACTGCCTTAAAAGGCAGTTGCCTATGTAGGCAGCTCACTAGGTTTTGGAACAGAGCTAATAGGCATACATTTAAAAAAAGCACTTTTCAATTTTTAAGTTCCGAAGAAACTGTACTACCTCTTTGCTGTTCTCGTTATAGAAGATGCCCAGAACGAAGATGTAGATTAGAGGGATGAAAAAGGTAGAATGTGTGTAGAATTTCTGTTCCTTCATAAAGATGTCTGCCCGGTCACACAGGTAGAAGTACAGCATGATTAGGCTCATTTTGCAGATGGCCAGTAATGGTCCATTTGGGTTGAATTGAACCACAGTAGGGGGTTTCTTCTCCTCGCCACTTTCCAGATCAGGAACGGGCTTGCTCTTCTGATGTCTTGTACAGCCCAGGAGTAGAAAGCATATTATGGACACCAGGAAGAGAGCAGCAGCCAGCTTCTGAAGGACGCTCAGGGGAGGAGTATTCTGACAGCAAGAGCCATCAATGGGCTTCAGGATCTTGTTGCACATGGAGTTCATCAGCACCATGGCACCCTGAGATGTGTGCAAAAAGTAATATTTATCGAAAATAATTATATTCAAACCCTTAAAATAATAGTTCACTCAAAAATGAAAATTCTGTCATCATTTACTCCCTCTCGTTTCCTGAACCCATATGATCCACAAATGGATTTATTAGGCAGTATGTAGCCTCATTCACGTTACCATTCACTTTTATTGCATCTTTTTTCCATACAATGGAAGTGAATGGCTATAATTCTGCCTAACATTTCCATTTGTGTTCCACTGAAGATATAATGTCATGACAGAATTTTAATTTTGAGGGGAAATATTCTTTAATAATAAACTTTAATATGATTTAACTGTGGACTTACAACATCCCTTGTGCCCTCAGGGAGGTGCAGACCATCCACCGATTTTGAGATGGTCTCCATGGCGGCTTGCCGAGAGGCCTCTAAGAACTTGACCTTCTTCTTGCTGTTATTCAGAGTACTAACTGCCACCTCGTTGTACATATTTATCTGTTCATTTGTGATCATCTTTCGGCTTTCACTGAGCACCTCCTCATAAACAGGATCTAAATAAACAGATGTGACACAAAATTAAAGAGAAACGTCAAAAAAGCCCAAATTTCCTCTTATGAAGGCTGAGCCTCAATTTCAAATCATACCTTGCAGAACCCAGTAGACTTCACTGTGCTCAGGTAGTTTTTCCAGTGTGTCTGATATAGCTGTAAGGTTTGCTTTGTACTGAAAGAGTGCCTCGCTCTTGCCATTGTGCAACTTGATGGACCACTATTGGAAACCACAAACAATTTAAGTCATTAAATTGAATCTGAAGAAAAGTATCTCAAGGCATTATTATCATCTGCAACTACTAACTGACTCACTGTAGCAGCACTGAAGATGATGACATGTGGTTTGGGAGTGGATCCCTGTAATTATTTAGAAAGAAGACAAGATTCAACACCTGTTCATTCAAATGTTTTATTTTCAGTACAATTTGACTGCCTTTACCTCTGCCCATGACATCAACTGCTCTTTCAAGGAATTATTCACCTCAGGATACCACAGGAAGTCCTGTAAGGTAAACACAGGTAGCATAATTTATGTTTTTAAATAAGAACCAATTAACTATGGAGATTTAAAGGTTTAATCAAAATTATTCAGGTTCAAACTACTACACAGGACAAATAAAATTGGAATTAACTCACCACAATTAATTCACCTTCTACAAAGGGGATGTTCTCATGCTTGTGGGGTTATTCATATATGCAGAGAAAAAAAAACATGAATGACATTACATACCTTCATTTATTATATGATGCAATAAGAGACAGTAATAAACGTGCATGGTATTAATGTCTACAAACAGCCTCTTTTGAAATACCAGTTAATCCTCTGATAAACAGAAAAGATTTCACTCTTTCCCTTTTAACTCGACAGAAGCCTGTATTAGAGATTAAATTACCTGAACACCTACAAAACAAACACCACCACTAAAGAATCTATTATTCCAGTTACTGAATATGACTAGCAACAACAAACCTTGTTCCCATCCTCCTTCACCTCTGGGTTGATCATTTTGATGAAAGAATAGAAGAGCTGGCGTATTCTTGAGTCCCCAACAAATGCTATTCTCTTCTCTCGGAGGCAAATCTTCGCTTCACTGAAAGACAACAAAAAGGTTTGTAAATTAAAATCCCACATTCTCATTCCCCAATGGTCATGAAGGTGTATTCACAGCATGACTTACGTGCTTTTGTACTTGTGTAACATGCAGCCATAGGGCTGCCACACATTGTCCCCTAAAAAGCGTCCACTGGATAAAAGCCAGTCACATGTGTCACTGCCTAAAAGAAGCAACCCATAATTAGGGTGAAGACAAATTCCAAAAAGATGGCTGACATGTAAAGTCAAGCAACGATGTCCTGCAGTATAACATGCTATACTAAAGCCATTTTAAAAACAATTTAATTCTAGTACAATTTTTATTCATGCACCTACCATGACCTAAAATTTAGAACGGACATGAAATCTAAAAAAAAAAAAAAAAAAAAAAAAACCTTTTAAATAACTTGATGTGGCAAAAAAGTTTCTATTACTTTTTGAATGACAGCACAATGCCAATAGTCTTAATAAAGGTTATGAAGTTGAGTCATGTATAGCACTAAATAACATCTTAAACAGTGTTATACAACAGTATAACATCATAAAACACTAAATGGCCTATATTAAAAGTTTAAAAAGCAAACAGTTCACAGTCCTGCTAGCAGTGTCATGAAGCACAATTAATTTCATTTGAGGATGCCAAAGCATGAAGCTGAAATCAACTACAAAATAATAGCAGGCAGCACAAGTCAGGACTGGATTAATGGTCTACCAGTACGGCTGTATCACCACATTTGGATGATTCTCACGAAACCTGTCAAGAAAATGTCCTTATCCCATTTTACTCCAAAATCAAAAGTTAAGTAATTTTTATAGCCCTTTTAACAAAACGAATAGTTTCAAAGCAGCTTTACAGAGTGCAAATGTATTAATTTAGTAGTTTTATTGAAAAACATCTTGAAAAATCATGCCTTAAAAATATATGTCTTTAGGCAACCAGTGAGCAAGCTAAAGGCAACTGTGGCAAGGAACCCAAAAAATTATAATTAATCTGAGAAACGAGGCTCAACTGGGGGAGCCAGATCCACTCTGGCTGTACAGTATAGTAAAGAAAATGAAGATTATTTTAGAGCCGTTCAGTTTTTTCACATCGTTACATTATTTTCATGAGTTACGCACATTTGACCCACCAATTCTCATTACCACAATGTGGAAAGAAATTATATATTATTTAAATTGTAAATTATTTACACATTATAGCAGTAATCCCATTCATTTTCCCAGATTTCCAATTTAAACATCATTTTACAACACATATTTTTGCTGTAATACATATAAAAAATAAAAATAAAATAAAAACCCTATTATGGTAATGAGAATCATCATTTAAGACAACGGGAACAGTAATGTCCGGACGCCTTACGTTAATGAGAATTGGCGGCAAAATGTGCTTAAGAGTGTCCTGAAAATGATGTCACACAGCAAAAAAAAAAAAAAAAAAAAAAAATCGTAATCTAGGACCTAAATATAGGATTCAATTTCTTTGTGAAAAATGTAATGACATAATTTGTATTGTATTTAGGGCTAAATATGACCAGGACATTTTGACATATAGATTTTAAAATATAATTCGTCCATTCACTATGCGACTAAAGAATCAGGTTTATCTGGCAATGCAAATAATGCAAACTTTCTAAAAACGCATCTCTTCCGTTTTTAAAATCAGCAGCTGGGCTAAAGCGCTGTCTTCAGCTTAATCTCTATTGCAAACAGTTAAATATCTTTGACCGTTAACATTCTGTGCTGTCCGGTGATTTTAACCAAACCACACCAAATGCATATCTGTTTTAAGGAACAGGTCACAGTTGCAGCTCACCCCTAGCAGTGACAGATACAAACAAAAACATACACGCTGATTGAAAACATTGCATAAGTGACAGCGCTAGCACTGACGCTAACACAAGCACAAAGCTTGTTCTCATGCACCACGATAAAACGCTCACCTCCATAATGCCGGGAAGCAGAGTGAAACACAGTGAGCAGGACGACGACAGCGACAGACAGTAGTTTGGCATTTTTTATGCTGAAATACTGATTTATTTCCCGTTTGCCTAGGTTATAGGCCAGGACCGCCATCTTGGCTCCTCCATGACAACAGGCAGACAGACGAGATGCGGCGGAGCTCTCGGAGTTAGAGCTGAGAAGCGCGTCCCCGCTTCCCTCGTCTACTTCAGCGGCTGCTGTCGAGTCCAGAATTGATTCAGTGCTGTCCGAGGCTGTTTCTAGTGCTGCGGCTCCCTCCGCTTTCATAGCGACCTCGAAGTGTCTTACTTTCGCTTTTACTGTATAAAGTTCTGAAATATAAAACATTAGAATATTGTACTCCTCAAATCAGTCATTTTGGACATTTGAAGAAAAACTAACTAACAAACAACAACAAAAATGTCCCACTTGTCTAGCTGGAGAGAGAAAATGATCTCGTAAAGTTTCATATTACTTGCACATTCGACCCGGTTGGACTGGTTATGTTTCCTGCAAAATAAATTCTTTGGGCGGTACATAGACGAAATTGATCGTCTGTTAAAGTAAAACAGCTGCGTATATAAAAATATTGTGAATAGTGTGAACACAAAATAGTGTTTCGCACATTGCGTTCTTGCTTTGTCTTGTCTTACACATCAAGTTGTTCAAGTTTTTCTGGTCAGAACAAAATGCCTATACTAAACAACAAAAGCACTTTAGTCTTATTCAAAAATAAGTAATGCACAGTAGTGGCCAAAAATATTGGCACCCATGCTAAATATGAGCAAAGAAGGCTGTGAAATTGGCAATGCATTGTTCATCCTTTTGATCTTTCATTAAAATGTTTTACAAAAATCTAACCTTAAATTGAAGTAGAGCAATCGAAGGAGGGGAAATATCTCATTATTAAACAAATATGATTATCCAAAACACGTTGGTCACAATTATTGGCACCCCAAGAAATTCTTATGAGTAAAATGTACCTGAAGTATATTCCCCTTCTTTTTAGTGCACCTGGGTGACTAGGAACATGAAATTGCAAAAAGGTTGTTGAGCTTCACAAAATAAGAAAATAGCCAAAGCATTGAAAATGCCCATTTCCACCATCAGTGCAATAATTAACAAGTTCCAATCAACTGGAGATCTTAAAAATCAGCCTGGAAAAGGACGTGTGTTTATATTGTCTCCAAGCACAGTGAGGAGGATGGTTCAAGTGACCAAAGAATCTCCAAGGAACAGCTGGAAAATTACAGAATTTAGTTGGGTCTTGGGGTCAGAAAGTCAAAAAAATAAAAAAATAATGATCAGACATCACCTACATCACCACAAGTAGTTTCAAGAAAAAAAGCTCTCATCCAACAACAAACTCAAGCTTCTTCAGTTTGTCAGACACTGCTGGAACTTCAAATGTGATGGGGTTCTATGGTCAGATGAAACAAAAAATAGCTTTTTGGCAGCAAACACCAGAGATGGGTTTAGTGCACACAGAGATGAAGAAGTACCCAATGCACATGGTTAAATGTGGTGCTGGATCTTTAATGTTGTGGGGCTGTTTTTCTGCCAGAGGTCCTGGACATCTTGTTTGGATTCATGGCATCACAGACTCTATCAAATACCAACAGATAAAAAATCAAAACCTGACTGCCTCTGCAAGAAAGCTTATAATGGGCCCTGGTTGGATCTTCCAGCAGGACAATGATTCAAAACAAACATCAAAATCAACACAAAAATTGTTCTCTGACCACAAAAACAATGTTGTACAATGGTCATGCAAGTCTCCTGACCTGAACTTCATAGAACATTTTTGGGGTGAACTGAAGAGGAGAGTCCACCAACATGGACCACTGAATTTGATGGATCTGTAGAAATTCTATGGACGAATGTTCTCAGATCCCTTGTCAGGTGTTCTCCAGCCTCATTAGTCATTATAAGAGAAGACTCAGAACTGTTATCTTGGCAAAGGGAGGCTGCAAAATGTATTGAATAAAAGGATGTCAATAATTATGGCCAATGGATTTTAGAGAAAAATATTTATTTAATAATGAGATATTTACCCCGTTTCAATTGTTTTTCTTCAATTAAAGGTTAGACGTTTGTACATTTTTTGAATGAAAAACCAAAAGAATATACAATGCAGATTTTTTTCACAGCCTTCTTTGTCATATTTAACATGGTGGCAATATTTTTGGCCATTACGTTAATACCCTTTAAAGTGTAAAATAGTAAAACAATTTAAAAGATGTTTACTTTATCCATGAGTGTTTTGTCTAATATTTGCCATGGATACAGTTTCTTAGACATAAAGCTCTCCGGTTTCTGTTTTCCCTGTAACAAACAGTTTCTAAGGATATATAAACTTTACAGTTCAAAACAACATTTCAGGATGACCTAATGGTAATATCTTCCTTAAATATATGGCACGGCAATATTCTTTAGTTCTTTGCTTGTCTTTTGCTAATTTGGAGATTCATAAAATCTGTTCTGTATAGGGGAGAACAGGGTTAGTTGGAACAGGGTTCATTTCTGGGTCAAAATTGGGTGTTCAGTTTTGTTTCAAAATAAGCACTGTTATCTTTTTTGTCTGTGGCTTCCCTCTTAAAGCTCATCAAAAGTTTACAACATAAGTTTAGTCACGAATTAACAAAATTTAGAAAGTATTTTGGAGCATTGAAATTGTCTTATTTGTATATGTTTTCTTTTTTTACCTGACAACTTAAACTGTATCGACCAACCTAGAGACCCCTATACTAGAAAACATCTTGCAAGCTATGATCTTTTAAAGGGGTGATGAAGTATCAAACAGGAAAAACAGTTGCTCCAGTTAAAGATGCACTCAGTATTTTTCTTTTTCTCATTTAAAGTTTTACTTCAAAATAAATTAATAGTAATTTTGAAACATACAGTGTGTATAAAATCATGACTCATGTGATATGAAGAGTTCAGTCATATATCGGTAACCTTATAAAAGCTCTTTATTCTACATGGGACACAGGGGCTCCTCATGGGGGCAGCCATGTTAGCATCACATTTGAATACTTCTCACTTAATCTCAGTAACTGCCCTGTTATTGGACACTTTCATTCATGGATTAAATGAATCCTGGTTTACTGTGCATAGTGAATTTCTAAAATTGCATTGGTAACTGAAAACTACTGTTTCAATGATGCAGTTTTCATCCAGGCCACTAGGTGACAGTATAAGCCAACGTAAACCACTTCAACATACAAAAAAAAAGAGAAAGTGCAACTTCAACTAATGAAAAAGAGAAAGTATGTACAAGAGAAGGAATATAGGCCTATCTAAGGGACCTGCACCAGAAATCACGACATTATCACACAATATTGTCACATACTATTGATCATAGTGTTTATATGTGCTGGGTTGGTCATACATTGATTTGTTTGCAAATTTGTATGGACAAATGAACAGTAAAGCTACTTGACATGTACACAAGCCTGGTTGCAGATCAAAATCTCTGAGGCTACTTCTGAATTTTGTGGGGGTGTTCTAGTAGTTAAAGTGAAGACACATTAAAAATAAAGCACCAACGTTGTTCAATTGAGGGAACCAGGCATGCATGTAGATGTTAATGTTAACAACAGGTGAACATTTTTAAAAGGCATTGGTTCCCAAGCCTCAAAATTAGCTATTTATGCCTGGCTCCAGCCAAATACTTTTCCAACACATTTACGGTTTGGCAATAATAATCCAATAATGCTCTATTGTCTTGTCATACTTTGTGTCTGCTTCTGGCTTCCACATTAATATTTACAGCCAGGAACTGTGCCAGCATACATCTATGTCTGCCTTTCTTTGATATTTATAGTTTACTTATTAATTAGTCTTTCTTCATTCAGGACAAAGTACAGAATTTAACCTTAGATAAAACATCTAAAAATACCAGTTATGTTTGCGCTAGGGAGTGGTAGGAACAAAAAATGTGTGGCATTTAATACCATAATTTGTTTTGTTTAATATCAAGCGATTTCTATTCTCTACAAATACAAACATACCAAGTTGTAGTGACTGCCTTTTTATTTTTATGCAAAAGTGAGAAAGATTGTGGCATTTAAAATGCATGTCATTATCGAAAACAGAGGTAAATATTATCCTTTTGGCAAGAGACTTGAAATAATAGCAAAGACAAGCACCAATTCCGTGAATAAAATATAAAAACCACGTCATGTTTTTCAGTGAACATAAAAACATAAAAATAATTTTCTACCTTTTTAAATGAAATTTTGAATGAAGCATCACGCTCTTTTTTTTTTTTTTTTTTAACAGGCAGACATTCAAAATGCCCAATTAAGTCTTAAGTCTTGTTCCCATTATTAAAGCACTTAACTCACGGAATAATGTGTTTTGGAACATTGGACATGCTTTATTTTCAGAACTTTTCACAATTTATTTAAACATCTCACATATACAAAATAGGTACAATAAACTTTGTGGTTTGTTTTGAGAGAGGCCTCTGCAACCCTTTAAAATGGACCAACTGTGCTGTCAGTATGAACACTGGGGAGGGGGGCGTAAAAGAATGTAATGCCTGAACAAAAATAAAAATAAAATAAAAACAAAACTCTGAGAAAACAAAAAACTAAACAAAAAAGTAAAACCAGACAAACATCGGATTTAGGAATATTCCACCTGCTTAAAAATGGGGTTATCAGGGGGACCTGTGCAATATTCCTTAGAGACAATACAAAGTAATATAGTAAAAGTGGTTTCCTGCACAACTGCATGTTTAGCACCATATAATATCACTGCTTCAAGTATTGGAGCACCAACAGGGCAGAACTCGAAGCCTTAGTACCAACTAGTGACATCTAGGATGTTGATTACTATTTTCTTTTACACATGAGGTAGTTTAAACCTTACGGAAATTGTGGTTTTAAACTTCCTCTTTGGAAGATATACAAAGACCACAAAGTGATGTCTTTCATTGTTTTTATTACACTTCTTTTATTTTTACAAAATGATGACATGTCCCAAACATGGTGTTTTCCTGCGTCTCTTTGGGCTGCTGTATTAATTTGAATTGCTCATTGCTCCGTTCAGTCCATTTGTCCTCTCCGATAGAGCCCAGCTTAAGCAAGTGGATTTGCAGAAAAAAAATCAGCATTCAGTATAAAAAACATAGAAAGAAGGGCAGAGATTTTTCTTTTTTTTCTTTCTTTCTCTCGTTTAATTTATCATGAGTCTATTTATTTGAAACAGACTGGGCCAATGTCCAAACCAAACTCTTGATCTGCTCCACCAATGTCCAAAGGTGCAATGTCGAGGATGGGAAGACGAGATGGTTTATTCGTTCTGTATTCAATGACTGTCTTGCTCCACTGACCAGTGTGTCTCTGCAGGGATGCAACAAAAAGAAAAATGTATTAGTCAAAGTCCCTTTGTCAGCATATCATATCATAAACATGCTGTAATGGTAAAGTGTTTAAACTACTGTGATTGTGACTCTATATAAACACTGTCCTCTAACACCATGGACCATTTTCACACATGTAACCTATACTGGGGTAAAATTCTGTAGTGTTGAATGGGAGACCAAAGCAAATATTATTTTTGTGTTCCCATTTGCTCCAACAGCAAAAGATAAAATCAACTATTATGTTTATATGACATTCCATGAGAGGTAAAAGCAGAGAGAGATAGATTGCGGCAGTCAAGAGAAATTTCCAAACTTTCTATCTCTCCCTCAGCTGCTATTTTACAAACCCCATTGCAGTACTGTTGACAATTTTTTTAGAACAAAGAATAATGTTATACATTTACATTAAATAATTAAAAAAGAAACAATTTGATTTACGCCGCTGTTAAGGTGGAAACATGTCATGATAGTCTGTGAAAAGGGTCCATTATATCCATTTACAGCCTTATATATCCATTTAATCCAAGCATAAAATCAGAACTTACACTGCAGCCATCCTCTAGGACGCTGAAAGTGAAACGGCTGTTGCCCTCTGCCCTAAGCTCCACATCGTTCGATCCCTGCAGCAACACAGCCTTCTTCAGGTTGCCATTCTCAGAATCCATGTAGGCAATGCTGTTCTTGCAGTGGTAGGTGATGTTCTGGACTGCCTGGTTGGCCAGCAGACGCATGAAGGCTAGTTGAGTAGCCATGGACTGTGTGCTCAGGGTCTCATCATTGTAGCTAAACTAAAAAGGGAATACCAGAAAGCAAACTTCAGACTTCTTAGTTGAAAACAAATGTTAAACTAAATCTTTAAAACTATGTTAAGTCATTTATCTTACTGTTAAGTAACTGCTATTTACCTCAGTACCACCATTGATAGTCTCGCCAAACCAAATGTGTTTCTTCTCTTGGGAGTTTCTGTACCAGTTCTTGCGTGGGATGCTCTCTGGGTGGGGGTAGATGCAGGTCTGGCCAGTGGTGAAGTCACAGAAGGCCTTGATGGCATCCATGGTGCAGCCCTGGTTGGGGTCAATCCAGTAGAAACCTAAAGAGAAATTAAACAACACAGATAAGCCTTCCATTTTATAATAGGAAAAATCGCAACAGTGTCAGCCCACTTTTCAGGTGCCATGGTTCCGGAATTATTTTTCCCATAAAAATATTTTCATAGCTTTGAGATAAACCAATCATCTCCTAGGCGCAACATTCAAATCTTTCATTTAAAGCTTTTAAATATATATATATATATATATATATATATATATATATATATATATATATATATATTTTTTACGTTTTTGAAAAACATACAAGAATACAAAGGTTTTTAAAGGAATATTCTGGGTTTAATACAAGTTAAGCCCAATAGACAGCATTTGTGGCATAATATTGATTACCAAATATATACATATATGTATGTATGTATTTTGACTTGCCTCTCCTTTTCTTTAAAAAGAGCAAAAATCTTGGTTCATGTGAGGCACTTACAATAGAAGTGAATGGGGCCAATCCTTAAATGTTATAATAGTCACTGTTTCAAAAGTAAAGCCACAAGACAAAAACTATATGTGTTAAAATGATTTTAGTGTGAAAAAAAAGCTTACTAACCATTTGTGTATATTAAAGCCAATTTTACAAATTTGTTGCCATGACGATGTAGTCAGCAATCCCTAAAATGCTGAAATAACTGTAAAATTGGCCCATTCACTTCCATTGAAAATGCCTCACTGTAACCTCGATTTTTGCTTTTTTTTAAAGAAAAGGAGGGACGAGTCAAAATAATTGTTTGTGGTAATCAATCACAAATGCAGTCAATTGAGCTTAATTTGTATTGAACCCGGAATATTCCTTTAATTTTGGCGAATGGGCTGACTACAATCCCATGAAGCATTGTGAATGACATAATAGGAAATATATAACAATTGATTTAAAGTTGTGGAATATAAGTATGGAATCAATATATTTAAAGTATGCTGCAAAATATTTAGACACATAAATTGTAGTTTGAGAGTGTAGGGAGAACGATCATGGGTAGTTGCTGTTGGATTTTTTAATTTTTTTTAGATTCTCTGATTGGCGGATCATTTCCCTTTAGGATCATGGGTAGTGTATTTCTTCACAAGGAATTCCACTATTTAACATTATTTAAAAAAAAAAAAAAATAGAAATATAGCAGAATGATGGCATATACCATTGATTGACAACCTCAGAGCTCATAGTAAGTCTGTCTTTAAAGGTTTATAAGTTACCGCCAATAATCAATTCCCCTATGAAAAGAATTAAAGACCAGAGCTTTGGTAACTTACCGCTGCTCCAGTCTGGGTTGCTGAGTCTGATGTCACGGCAAGTACGGGCAGGGTTCTTCTTGGAGCCCTCAGGGGACAGCAGGTTCTCAATCTGAGTGTTCAAGGATTTGATGGTGGCATCCACCTCATAGTCCTTTGCCCTGAGAGAGGCTTGGTCAGCTCTGTAATCATCATAGCCACCAGAAGTATCATATCCACCACCAGCTGGGCCAGGGGGTCCAGGAAGACCAGGAGATCCAGGAGGACCCTGCAGTCAACATATCACAGATTGAATACATGGTTAAGCATAAAGAAAAACATTTGTGTCTTGTCTAAAGTCATATCTTAATTTCCCCCCAAAATTAAATTTCTGACATTATCATGTTGTTCCAAACTCTATAGTGCACAAAAGGAGATGTTAGGAGGAATGTTAGCCTCAGTCACCATTTACTTTTATTGCATCTTTTTTCTATTCTACATGGTGTAAGTGAATGGTAACTGAGTCTTAACATTCTGCCTGACGTCTCCTTTTGGATTCCACAGAAGAATGAATGTCATACAGGCTTGAATCAACATGAAGGGTGAGTAAATGAAGATGATGATATTTCCATTTTGAAGTATTTTTTGTTACATGACATCTTTGGAAAAAACTAATTAAAAATATTACTTTCAAAAGTCAAAATCTGGGAACACAGCAATTTACTTACAACAGGTCCAACATGCCCTTGAGCACCACGGTGTCCAGGGGGTCCAATAGCACCAGGCATGCCATTTACACCATCTTTACCAGGGGGGCCATTAGGACCAGCTGGACCCTAAAGACACATTGCAAAGAGCAATTACCCACACCTCCTAAATTTCACAAAGGATGAAAATCCTATGAATTTGTACATAAAAAATAGAGTTACTTACTCTTGGACCAGAAGGGCCAGCAATACCAGCAGGGCCGGAGTCACCAGATGGACCCTGTAGGACACATTTGTTCATTCTTTTTGTTCAAAGTCTGATATACTCAAAGTAGCTCAGAGTGACAAAAAATGGTCACTTACGTTAGGTCCGGGCATTCCCTGGAGACCAGGATGTCCACGGAGTCCCTTCATGCCTCTTTCTCCTTTGTCTCCAGCAACACCCTTCTCACCACGAGACCCAGCAGACCCCTGTTCAAAAATGTAAGAGAGACATAGGAGAGAATTAAAAGGAGGAAAATGCCTTTGAAAAAAGATGACATCTGGCACTGTAACACACTTACAGCTGACCCTCTAGCTCCAGCAGGTCCAACAGGGCCAGAAGCACCAGGATTTCCCTGAAGGGGGTGTAAATTAGAGATTGGATGGATTACAGGTATGGTAGTGACTTTGATCTCTGCAATGTAAATGACTGAAGCTGGTGTGAAAAAGTTAAGAGAACATAAATGACACATACAGCTTCACCACGGTTTCCAGGTCTGCCAACAGCGCCCGATGGTCCGTTGGGTCCAGGGGCACCAACAGATCCAGCGGGTCCAGCGGAACCAGGCTCACCACGGTCACCCTGGCAGTGGAAATAGCCCAGTTAAATGTGGAGATTTATCATAAGACTAAAGTCATAGTTAAAGCTTGTTTTCAACCAATATAAAGAACTGCATAGTTAAAAATCATATCAGAGTTGAGCTGTATACCTTAAGACCAGCAACACCAGGGCGGCCAGGAGGTCCATCATTACCGGTGCTTCCCTACAAAACAGCAAGGAAGCATGTTTAAATATTTTATGCTTTTTTGTGTTATGATGAAGACACCTGTCAATCAGAAATATTTTTTTTAAGCATAAAGAACACAAAGCCTCATCTGGTACTGCCTTGCATTTTCGCTGACTGTGCTATGGTAATAAGAGCATTGAAAACAAAAGGAATAGTAAAGGAATTGTGAGAATCATTTAGAAGTGTTCCTTACCTCACGTCCAGCCTCACCCTGAGGACCAGTCATGCCGGGCATACCAATGTTACCAGCGGGACCACGGGCACCAGGGGCACCAGAAGGACCAACTCTTCCAGGCTCACCCTAAAAAAACATTAAATATCATAATATTTACTCCTTAAGACATTTGTTTAATTCACAATCAGGAGAAGGTTGATCAGATAACTGAGAGTGCACTTACAACAGAACCAGGTCCACCAGGAAGTCCACGGTCACCTCTGGAGCCAGGAAGACCGCTGAATCCCTGAGATCCCAGTTGACCCTGAGGCCCAGCAGATCCAGGCATTCCCTATTTGTTAAACAGAATAAAAGGTTAGCATGAGATACAATCCCTATTTGATAATATTTTGAAGACTGTGATTCAGTCGGTACTTACAGATGCACCGGCCTCTCCAGAAGGTCCCTTCTCTCCAGAAAGACCAGGGGGTCCAATCAGTCCGTTCTCTCCTGGGGGACCAGCAGGGCCAACATCACCACGAGCACCACGAGGGCCATCCTTTCCAGCATTACCGGAGGGACCAGGAGGTCCAACAATACCCTATGGATTGAAGGAAAACTAGATGAAGTCCATAAAGATAGTAGAAAATGGAAAAGCAGAAGCATAACTTCCAAAACTAGGCCATTTAAAGGTATCTAACGATACTCACAGCAGGACCAGGAGGTCCAACTCTGCCAGCAGCACCAGGGAAGCCAGTCAGACCCTAAGATAGAGACAAAAATTAATTGGTTACATGTAGAAGTCTCCCCAAATGAAAAAAGCAGCCAATAATGCCATAAAATAATGCAGGAAGCATACTTACATGAGGACCGTTGTCACCGCGGGCACCAGGTGGGCCGGCAGGACCAGCAGGACCCTAAAGATGAAGTGAAAATGAAGTTGAATAAATCCTAATAAAACAAGATAAATCAATATTTACAAATATAGTAAAGTTTTAGTCTAGTTTGTTCATTGCTACCATATTGCTCATGTTTTCTCAATTACACCTAAGAAATTACACTACCGTTCAAAAGTTTGGGGTCACTTACTCATTCTTTATTTATTTATTTATTTCACATTTTAGAATAATAGTAGTCAGCAAAACTATGGAATAATAGAAATGGAAATATGGGAATTATTTTGTGACCAAAAAATCCAAAATAAATCCAAAACTATGTAATATTTTAGCATCTTCAAAGTAGTCACCCTTTGCCTAGATTTTGCAGACATGTACTCGTGACATTTTCTCAACCAACTTCTTGAGGAATCACCCCGGGATGCTTTTTAAACAGTATTGAAGGAGTTCCCATCTATGTTGGGCACTTATTGGCTTCTTTTCTTCATATTTTGATCCAAGTCATCCATTTCAAAAACTTTTTTTTTTTTAGGAAATTTTAGATTTGTAATTAAATAAATGTATATGTTTTGGCAGAATAATATTTTGTCTACAAAGTTAATTTCAAACTTTTAAGCATACACCTTCAGATCAAAAGATTTTTAAGATCATGAGAAACATTTCAGACAAGTGACCCCAAACTTTTGAACGGTAGTGTAAGTATAAGATATGCATGTTTCTTCAATCATTCTGTATATTAGCAATATTAAAGGAATATTCCGGGTTCAATACAAGTTAAGCTCAGTCGACAGCATTTGTGGTATATTGGTATGTGGTATGTTGATTATCACAAACAATAATTTCAGCTCCTCCTTTTCTTTTAAAAAAGCAAAAATTGAAGTAACAGTAAGGCACTTACAATTGAAGTAAATGGAGGGTTTAAAGGCAGAAATGTGAAATGTATAATTGTATAAAAGCACTTACATGTATTCTTCAGTTAAAACACATGTATTACTTGAGCAGTAAAGTTGTTTAAATTGTAATTTTTGTTTACATTACATTGCCATGGCAATGAAGTTGTACAATTGGCCATAACTTTACACAGAAAAGGTTAGTCAGCGATTGAATCAAACTAACATCATGTTAACATGAATATTGTTTGTTTTATGGCTATACTTTTAAAGTAGTGAGTATTTTAATATTTTCAGATTGGCCCCCATTAACTTCCATTGTAGGTGACTCATTGGAACCCTGACTTTTTTTTGTGAAAAGTAGAGATGACTCAAAATTACTTTTTGTGGTAATCAACAATATGCCACAAATGCTGCCGATTGAGCTTAACTTGTATTGAACCCAAAATATTCCTTCAAAGAGGACAGTTCATCATTGACTCACTTTATATTCATTCAAACTTGTGGAAAATTTGTATTTATATAAAACTTATATTCTGCCTGACATTTCCTTTTATGTTACTATGAAGAAAGAAAGACACATTGGTTTAAAACAATATAAGTGTGAGCGAATAATGGCATCATTTTTGGGAGATTTATCCCTTTAAAGTAGGTTTATGTCTCATAAACTTACAAGAGGTCCAGTATTGCCAGCGGGACCAGCAGGGCCGGGAGCTCCAATATCACCCTTTCCACCACCAGGACCTTTCTCGCCTCTTTGTCCAGTCTGGCCATCAGCACCCTAAAAGACACATTGTATTCTAGAGTTTTCCGTCTAGAGCGTCTAAGTGTTCAAAGTTAAAAAGAGGAATGTTTGAAGTTCTAAGTAGTGTTTTAATGTAGCAGACAGAATTCAGGTGGACTTACAGGGGGTCCAGCAAAACCGGAAGGTCCAGCAGGGCCAGACTCACCACGCTCTCCCTACAAAAGAGGACAAGGAGCATGAATGCCTAATTCTGAAGTGCATCATATTCAATGTGCAGATCTTTTTATTTGTATTTTTTTAATCTTTAGTCAATAACTCAACAGTTTGCAATATGTTTGACAGAAAAATCATTTTAGCAATGTGTGATATAATGCACTGATCATAAACAATCATAACACTTACAGGAACACCACGAGCACCAGCAGGTCCAGGAGGACCAAAGGAGCCAGACTCACCCTGGAAGAGAACACAGAGGTCCAAAGTTTTTTAGAAATCCAAAGAAGGTCCTAGCTTTAGACAAAATACTTGACAAGCTTTGGATTATTGTATATTGTATATTACTAATGTAGTTAATGGTGTACATAATAATGATTCCTTCAAGAACTTGTGACTTGAAGTCAATACGTTTGTCAGTTTTGACAGTATTCTCTGTTGATTATAAATCAGTACTTATATTTGTACAAGTTCCATAAAATAGGTGAATAGAAAAATAATGGATAGGGAACCATTTGTGGCCCACTCTTAACAGTTGGACAACAGTCTAAAGATTCTATTGCATGAATTGTGACGACAGAATTTCAGCTACAAAATAAAAAATCCAAAGAAAAATAGATAATTTAATATTTTGAGGATCCTTTAGAATACTTCAGCTATGTTTTAGCCAAAGTGTCCAATTGAGAATTCCTACGACTTCAACATGACCCATATTAGATACTGGCCTAAACAGATGACCCTCCTAAAACACATTAACTTGGCGCTTTGAATAAATGTAATAATATCTGATGTTTCATAATATAATATATATTTATAATTTTACACCAAATGTAAATGAAGTGCAATTATGACAATGCTTAATTTAAATGCAGACGCATGAATTCTGAATGTTCACACTGAAATCACACAGCAAATAATCAGATATGCATTGATTTATTTCCACATATGAAATTCATCCAGTTTTTTCATCACAAAATCATCCAAAAATCTGTTTCACATGCGAGCAATAAAAATAAATAAAACAGATTTGGGCCACATTCAACTGTGGGGTGAATTGTGCTGCTTTGTGAATTGTGGTCTATTGTGCTGCTTGATTCCTGATCATCATCCATTAAGAGTCATAAACTGTTGATCACTGTTGTTAGATATTGTAGGGGATATTTAAATAAAATACTGTGGGAACAAATACTGAAAATGAATCTTATTATGTAATGTCTATAATTTAATTTTGGCTCATTTTGATTTGTATTAGTATTAAA
This sequence comes from Moxostoma hubbsi, assembly GCA_032164185.1. Lineage (NCBI taxonomy): Eukaryota > Metazoa > Chordata > Actinopteri > Cypriniformes > Catostomidae > Moxostoma > Moxostoma hubbsi. Next base: position 23,281,438 of record JAVLUX010000026.1, on the reverse strand, counting down.
AATGGTTTCAACTTTGCAGTAGAGGGCAGAAGTGAGGCTGTACAAAGTTCTCTAAATCTGGTCATATTGTGACAATTGCCAACAGTTTTCTTTATTAAGCAATAGGTCAAGAGGTCAAGTATCTCCATTAATGAGTAAAGTTTTATTAATGGATATGCCACTGATTAAAACTCAATTTGATCTTCCTTTCAGTCATCTGAACTACTCTTTATGTTTGTGATATCTTGCCTTTTGACACATCATAGTAATGATGTACAATATGACATGCAAGATCCATAATAATAATAAAAAAAAGCCTTTGCACTGGTGGAAATGTTCAATTCCACTGTATAATGGTAAAAGCAACAATTGTCAGCAGTGATCTGACACAACTTTTGAAAAAATGCTCTTTACCTTGTCACCATTAGCACCAGCGGGTCCAGGGGGTCCACTGGGTCCAGGAGCACCCTGAAAATGGAAGAAAAAGCACCATAGGTCATGACTACGCAATATATGTGATTTTCTTTGGGTATGTAATGAGATATTTGATAAAGGCACATGCAGGAACTTACACGGGCACCATCTCTTCCAACATTGCCCTCCAGTCCTCTGTATCCAGCCTCACCCTGTGTATTAAAGAAACACACTTTTAGTTGGATAGGTGTTGTATATATTTTGATTACTGTGCATTTAAAGCATTAGAGTACACAAATGGACAGACGTGATATGCATAAAATGTCATGCATATACTATGAAACTCTATAAAGTAGGGTGAATACAGATAAAGTGAGATACATTTCATCCCATACTAGTTTAGGATTCACTTAATATTGAAAGTACACATAATAAAAAAATCTAATAAAAAAAATTAAAAAAAATTAAAATTAAAATGTTGTCAATTTTCTCACCATCATGTTGTTCCAAACCTGTATGGCTTTCTTTATTTCGTGAAACACAAAAGGAAATATTAGGCAGAATGTTAGGGACTGCCAGCCTCAGTCCCCATTCACTTTTATTGTATGGAAAATAGATGAAAGTGAATGATGACTGAGGCTAACATTCTGCCTCATATATCTTTTAGTGTTCCATGAAAGAAAGAAAATCGTACAGGATTTTTAACAACATGAGGGTGAGTAAATTATTAAAAAATGTCTTTCTTTCTTTTTGTCTTCCATTTGACAATTTTTCCACTTTCCATGGATTTACCTTACATAGAGTACACTATACATTCATCATATTGGTGACCATGAGCAATGAATGCATGATGAACTGACTCCTAAACTTACCTTCTCACCCTTAGGTCCAGGGGTGCCAGCAGCACCACGCTCACCAGGCATACCAGCAGCTCCCTGGTGTCCAGGGGCACCAGCAGATCCAACGGCACCAGGCTCTCCCTGATAAGAAGATCAATGGATTTTTTTCAGTCATACTCACAAATGTAATTTGTCTTGATGACATGTGTAATTATGTGTATGCTTACTTTGTTTCCATCAGGGCCAGGAGTACCAGCAGGGCCACGTGCACCAATGGGTCCCTGAGCGCCAGCAGCACCAGCGGGTCCAGGGTTACCACGATCTCCCTACACAGTGACAGCAGGGATGGTCAGATAAGCTAATAATTTCTCCTGAACATATTCATCATGTGTTACACATTTAAGAATAACATGTTTAGCAGAAAAAGGTAAGCTACCTTCCCACCAGCAGGTCCTGATGCACCTTGATCTCCAGGGATACCCTGTTGAGAGATGGTGAGTTTTTTAATTTGCATGATATTTAATGCAAAACATTATACTTGTGAACAAATAACTGCATAAGTGATGGCAGATGAGTCATGAATAATATGCAAATAAATATAAAAAAATGTACACTTAAAAACCCCAATTAGTATTCTCTGTCATGCATGAGAATTGTATATTTAGTGCAAGGTGTTCGTTGTGATAAAAACTCACTCTTTCTCCAGGCTTGCCAGCCTCACCAACAGCGCCAGCGGGACCAGGAAGACCCTGTAAGGTTGAATGAGAGACATCATGTAATCACAGTTTCATGCCAGCACTCTATTTTATTTCTATTGCCTATTGCAGTTACTATGTGGCAGTTTCTATGAGTTGGATACAAATAGGGTCTGAAACTCTTCAAAAACCTTTCACAAATGACGTTAAATGCATGAGGTCATACTAAATATATTCAGACATTTAATTAATCTTCGTGTGAGTCCTGATACTGGTTGGAATAGAGCAGAACCTTTGCGATGTGTGCCAGTACATAACACTGAAGCACATGTCAAGTGATTTAGTGTCAATAATCAAATGATGTAGAAAGGAACTTTTTTTTTGTACAAAACAAACCCAAATGGGACCTGTGTAAAACTTGATCCCCTGAACTGAAGAATCAGTGCTCCTGTCTTACCGAACAAATCAGATGAAGTATAATATACGGGTGAAGTGCCAGCGCACAGAGCAAAACAGTGCTATTAAAAATGCTGTAAATCATGTGAATGCAGCTTCACGATTCCAGTAGCAAAGTTAATAGCCCCGATTAGACTTTAGGAAATATTTAATGTTACTTAAATTAGTGTTATTTTACTGCATTTTGATCTTTATACTGTGGAATACTTTGTTTGGAAAATGTTAATAAACATTATTGTATATTTTCTTAGAAGGAACTAAATGCCTTTTGACAGGAAAATAAGTATGTATAGAGTCAAATTTAAGCACTTTCAAAATCTGTGATTAATCGTGATTAATCGAGAAAAAAATGTGCGATTAATTGCGATTAAATATTTTAATCGCCTGACATCACTAATTTCTTTACTACAATGAATTGAATATTAATTAAAGATATTATGTAAAAATTATGATTTTAACTGTGACACCAAAGCTTACTCTATAAGTGGAAAATGCCACATGTAATTGTCTATGGTTTTTCCTAAGGCTCATACTTTTTAAGTTCATACTTTGAGTGTAGTTTAAGTTTGGAGCAAGACTATTTACAGGGTTACGTCTTAAGATAAGGCTTGTGTTTAAAACCATCAGCAAGCATGACAAGACACTGACCTGGAAACCAGGAGCACCAGAGGGTCCCTGCTCTCCTTTCTCACCTGGGCCACCCTAAATGAGAATAAAACGATCGGTTACCACTGAGAAGCAGTGAAAAATCATGTGCTAATCACAATTTGAGGTGGTGTACTTACAGCAAGTCCAACAGGACCAGCAGGACCATTGTTACCGTCAGGACCAGGGAGACCCTAAATAGAAAGAACAATGGAATAAGAGCAGCTCAATAACATCAATAACACTCTTTGAGACTGGATACTGATTCATTTTTTAAGTAAAATTGACTTTCTCTGAAATACTTACTCTCAGTCCAGTGGGGCCAGCAGGCCCCTTGTCACCAGGCTTGCCACCTTCACCCTACATTCAGAAAAAAAAGACAATAAGGATGTGCGTATTGTAGAGTGGTCACTCACTACCAATTAAGTAGACTATAATGTGCATTGCTAGTTCATAACTTCAGTTATTCATTGGTAAGATCATTGCTAATTATCTGGTACAATAAGGTTGTATTGTTAACATAAGTTAACTACATAAGTTAGCATGAACTAACAATAAACAGTGCGTTCACAGACTTTATTATCCTTTGTAAATTTTAATTTCTACTAATGTATGTATACTAATACACTTTTTAAATAAATGTATATGTCAACTTTAGTTATTTAATGAATTATGAACTAATAATAATGTTATTATACATAATATATACAAAACTAATTATAATATTCTAGGTAATTATGAGCTAACAATGAACAAGTGTATTTTTTCATAAATTAACATTAACCAAGATTAATAAATACTGTAAAACAATACTGTTAATTAGTAATTTCATTGCAAATGTTCCCAGGTATTTTGATGGGACATGATATTAATCCCTTAGTAAAGATTAAAAGCAGCAGTATACTAGATACAGTCAATACTTACAGAAGGTCCCTTAGGGCCAGGGAATCCTATGTTACCAGGCTGGCCTCTGGGTCCAGTTGGGCCAGGGGGGCCAGTGCGGCCATCTTGACCATTCTGACCCTAGATTGGGAGAAAAGAAGTGGTGATGAGCACTCACAAAGCACAATGTGAATGGTACAATTACAAAAAAGTAAAAAATGTACCATGGTATACCACGTTTTGTTTTTTACTCCTTGGAATACCATGGCATATATTTAAAGTTCCACTGAACTACCATCTGATACCACAACTCTACCATAGTACCACAATAGTTACGGGTTATTAAGGGTATTGTGAATACATCAATTTCACTGCATATTCTTTTTTTTACTTGGTAACTTGGTAACTCAGACTATGACGCAAACTTTTAGTAAGTAAATACTAAGTAAATGAGTATATACTTACAACAGGTCCCTCTTTTCCAGGGGGTCCAGCACTGCCAGGGCTACCAGGAAGACCCTGTAGAGGTGTAAGATCATGGTCACGCACTCATGTTTAAAAAATGCTTGATCTTAAATGCTAACATGGTTGTAGGAGAGATGAAAAATTATATTCAATAAATATCTATATACAGTCTCATGTGTTTCTTGAATTGTATTTTCCAGTCATAATGGACTGGACAGAAATAAAGTAGTGTGAGTCTAGTTGTGTTTTAGAAGAGAGTTGTGATACTCACTCTAGCCCCAGTAAGACCAGCCTCACCAGCACGACCAGCATCTCCAGGGGGTCCACGAGCTCCAGCGGCACCGGTAGCACCACGGGGTCCAGGCATGCCCTGAAGGACAAGAGTCATAGATCAGTTCTGCCATAGCATCTTCAATAAAGGATCAGGACAATGTAGAACTGCATGATTTATCAAAAACTGCCAGGAAAACTGTCAAACAGGTGTGAAGGAACGATCTGAAAATAGGATCTGAAGCGATATGATTGATGTGGGTGAGAAACAGATCAATATTAAAGCCATTTGTTACTATAAATTCTCCTCCCTGCCGAGTATGTGGCGATACGCGTGAAGAATGTGAATCGCCAAAAACAAAAGAAGAAGAATGAGAAAGTGAAGACTGATATTAAAAAAGGACTTAAATGTTGATCTGTTTCTCACCCACACCTATTATATAGCCTTCTGAAGACATGGATTTAACAACTGGAGTTTATGTATTCATTTTATGCTGTTTTTATGTGCTTTTTTGACCATCAAAAAGCTGGTCACCATTTACTTGCATTGTATAGAGCTACAGAGCTGAAATATTCTTCTAAAAATCAGCAAATTGTGTTCAGCAAAAGAAAGAAAGTCATACACACCTTGGATGGAATGAGGGTGAGTAAATGATGAGAAAATTGTCATTTTCATTTTATCCCTTTAAAAGTGTTGTTTTATGTGGCCAGCTACATTTCTTTTCTTCCATTGTGACCAAGCCAAACAAAGGTATGTTATAAACTAAAGAATATTACCCAAAAGTGCGATGAACCATTTTTAAATGTTGAACAATAATGCTGTCTATACCCTTGCTGTTAAATTGTATACTCCTAATCACTATATTGCTTCGTATTTATTGTAAAATGTCTCCTAAATGTGCACTGCAAAAAGTGGTAACCTGCCATTGTTACCTTATGGAGCTATTTCTACCTGATCTAAACCTTTAAGTTGGTTTTGTTGGTTAAACTTTGTGTATTTGGGTTGATTCAGTAACATTACATTATATTTTTGATTTCAATCAAACCAGTTAATTTAGATGTTTGTGTCTGTAACACAAACCAGAGTGGAAATAAAATGATTTGACGATTAGCCATCTATGATTTTGTGCAAAGTAATTCAGAATTACTGTCAATTTCCATGCACACCGCTTGTTTTGATTAGCTGATTAGTACTAATATCTGTCAATCTTACCATTGGGCCTGATCTGCCAGCCATGCCAGGCAAACCACGAGTACCAGCGGCTCCCTATGAGAAACACAAACATAAATAAATTAATAACAATAAATAATAAAAACATGAGCAATTACATATATAATCAGATCAAAGTATCAATCTTGTTCTAAAAGTGACATCAAGCTCATTCTCTTCTCTTCTCAAATGGAAGATTACATTTCTCATTTTACAATATGACCTCTTTAAGTCACCTCCATCAAATTCCTTTATTCACTTGCATGCCCATAAATCTGGTTACATATAAAAAATTAAACCAAACTTACTCTTGATCCACGCATACCCAAGGGTCCAGTAGACCCTTGCTCACCAGTTGAACCTCTCTTGCCTTCTTCGCCAGAAGGACCAGGGAGACCCTGAGGACCAGCACTACCCTGTACAGGAAACAGACACAAAAGGAATTGAACAGTGGCACTTTATCATGGCATGGAATGCATGCTTTACAAAACATGGAGAGATGACTGACAGTGTGCATACTCACAGGCTCACCCTTGACACCGGCATCTCCCTTCACTCCAGCAGGGCCAGGGTCACCCTGAGAATCGAAACAGTTCAAAGGTCATTTTAACATTAAAGCATGAACTGTACAGAGCTGAAATTCATTAATAAATATTCATGAAGAAAAGCATATAAACAGTAAGGATGCATAAAATGAAAAAGGCTAAAACCAATATTTTATACCACCTTAAAAAACAGTGAAGACTCTATTCAAAATAAGAGTAGCTATAGCTTTTTTTCATACTCAGTATTATGATGTGCAGAAAACAGAATACTAACAAATGATCAAAAGGTACAAAAATTCCTCTGCATGTTCACATGATAGACAATTCCTCATCTTGTGTTCTATATGAGTTGTTGAGCAAAAAGGTCTCTTACTACCTATACAAGTGCATGATGGGTAGGTGAGTGCAGAAAAACACTCTGTAATAATGCAGATTGGGAATTTTTGGCTAAAGTGTTAATTTTATGGTCAAATATCAGCGCATTTCAGGGCATCACTAAAAGACAGTGTGAACATAGTGGTTGGTCCATGTCAAGTCTGTTCAAGAATATTCGGATGGTACTCACAGCAAGACCTCTTGGGCCAGAGGCTCCAGAGGGTCCCTGGGGGCCAGGGCCTCCTCTTGGGCCGGGGAATCCAGGGGCACCTGCAGTTCCTGGTAGGCCCTGTGAAAGACATCAAAATGTATATGAAAACTCAAAAAAATGAAACACTTTCACACCAGTGTTATTATAGTTAACGAAAACTGAAACTAAAACTAAATAGAAACATTTCCGTTAACTAAATAAAAATAAAAACTGAAATTATTGGAAAAAACTGAAACTAAACTAAAATACTTTTTCATAATGCCAAAACTAAATAAAATACAAATATAAATAGTCTCAAATTAATTTTAGTTTTAGATATACTAGGGTGAATATGGGCAAAGTGGGACACTTTTGGAAATGTTCCATTTCTTGACAGTTTTAATTATGATCCAAACACACATAACCTAACATTATACCTTTGAAGAAAGCTTTGGATGTCTTCTACTTTAATCAAAAGCAAAAATTAAGAAATGCTTACTACTGGGAAGTGGAACCTTTGAAGACCCTCTTTTTACCAAATCCCAGATTTCTTTAAGTGGTAAAGTGGGACAGAAAAATTATTTGGAATTAATATTTAGATTTTCTTATACACTTTTATACACATCATAATGTAACATTTACAAGCATTACAGCTCCAAAAATTTTGTCAAATTCTTTACCATTGCTTTTCCCACCAGGGGTCATGAAATGAGCTCTGCCACACATCCCAAAGTAAAATAATAAATTTAAAACCGTAAAACGTTAAAGGGATAGTTCACCCAAAAATGAAAATTCTCACATCATTTACTCACCCTCATGCCATTCCAAATGTGTATGACTTTCTTTCTTCTGCTTAACACAAACAAAGATATTGGAAGAATATTTCAGCTCTGTAGGCCCATGCAATGTAAGTCAACAGAGTCCAAAACTTTGAAGCTCCAAAAAGAACATAATGCAGCATAAAGTAGTCCATATGTGGTTTAATTAATGTCTTCTGAAGTAATCTAATTGGTTTTGGGTGAGAACAGTCCAAAATGTAATTCCATTTTCACTGTAAATCTTGGAATTGTGGTCTACAGGAACAATCATGATTATAAGCTTGATTACACTTCCTAGTAGAGTTGGCAGAGTGCTAGATGACACTAGAAGGTGTAATTGAGCTTGAAATCATGATCACCAAGGAGGCTGTATATGTCAAGATTTACATTTCTGGCCACCATTCATTTGCATTGTATGGACCTATAGAGCTAAAATATTCTTCTAAAACTCTTGTTTGTGTTCTGCAGAAGAAAGAAAGTCATACAAATCTGGGATGACATGAGGGTGAGTAAATGATGAGAGAATTTTCATTTTTGGGTGAACTATCCCTTTAATTGTTTACTTTCAAAAGATTACTTTAGTAATGATTTTTAATGATTTGGGGAAATTTAATATGCATGCAGTGGGGAACCAGTTTAAAGGTCCTTTCTCAATTTACCCATATTCATCCTGTATTATAACATTTACAACATTTACAATCCAAATAAAACATGATACAACTAGATAGAGGTACAACTAGATAGAGGTGCACTGAGAAATGTAATGATTTTAGACTGATACGAATAAATGATACTAAAAAATACTCAAACTAAAATAAACCTAACAGAATAACTGTGACAACTAATGAAAACTAAAAGTAATTTGGAATGAAAAATTAAATATAAAATAGAAATAAAAACTAAATAAAAAAATCCCAAAACTACAATAACACTAGATTTTGATTAATGAAGGATATGTCGCTTCAAGATAAAACATACTGCTTTCAGTGATTCAGTTTAAATAGTAATATAAATGCAACATGATCTATTCTATGATCGATTTAGTCACTTTAGTTAGTAAACATAATTATATAAATAATAAATAGAATAAAATACAATTTGTTGTCCTGTACATATTCATTCTAGTATGTAACTTCTCAAAATAAAAACTGTATTCTCTTTATCTCTTATCTCTTTTTATTTAACTGATTAGAGAATAAATCCCTTTAAATGAAATTGAATTTTACTCACAGCTGCTCCCTTAGCACCACTGAGACCATTAGCACCAGGGTTACCCTGTAAACATACAAAGAGAGACATGTTACTAGGCTGTTTACTCAAAATCCCAAATCAGATCTGATGATCTTAAAATGATTTAAAATGCACTTACAGGGGGTCCAACTGGGCCGACAGCTCCGTTCGTGCCTGGCTCTCCTCTTTGTCCCTGAGGTCCAGATGGGCCAGTGGGACCAGCACCTCCAATCTCTCCCTGACAAATATAATAGACATGATCAATTACAGATGGCAACATGTCCTAAGCATCCCTTAACCCTGTTTTAACATCTCCAAAAACATGCTTAATATTGAAGTATCAGGTTGACACTAGTGTACATATGATTTTCCCAAACGTTCAGATCTGATTATAAACAAAATTTGATAAATCGATAACACTAATCTTCTATGAAAATGTTACTTCTATTTGGGGTCTCAGAGTCCCCAGATATAAAGCATGACTAAATGCAATACAATTTTACATGCTATGATTTTCTGATTGGTGTATACAATGTCGCAGTTTACTCATCACAATTGTCTATTTGGATTAGCTTTGTTGTATTGTTTAAAATGTGTTTTTGCAAGAGTCAGATTGACCCCAAACAGAAGAAACATTACTATTATTGAAAATTAAAACTAGTAATCCATTATAAATTACAAATTATTTCTCTAAATGTTTTATCAGATTACTTTACTAATAACTTAATCATATTACTAATTATTTTACTTTTAAGTTCATTTTAATTTGTTTTAAATTAACACTTTTCTGCCAATGAAAAAAAATAATGTCTATATTTTCTTCCTTGTTCATTGTTACATACAATCACATTTCTCCTTCACAGTGACTCATTACGGGGCCATAATTCATGTATTCTACATAAATAATATATTAGAAATAATCATAACCCTATAACGTACTTAAAAGTAATTAAATCAATTAAAAGTCAGTAACTGTAATCTGATCACAAGAATTTTAAATGTAATGCATTACACTACGTTTTGACAAAAAAGTAAGAATATTACAGTAATTAATTACTTTGTAATTGGATTACACCCAACACCTAATTTATGATATAACAGAGTGTAAAAGTCAGAGGAACATATTACAAGAATATTTTAGGCGAAATAATAGGTTAATTTTGACACATGCATCATTGTGGTCTCTGGGACAGTGAAGTCAATTCTCAACATAACATGAACAGGGTTAAGATGCGTGTAGATACATGTAAAGCAAAAGATCACAAAAGATCACATGAATTAAGTTTCCCTCAAGCAGTATTAGCTTCCTCTAGAAGCACGTCTATTAGCTTCTTCTAGTGCCAGGCAAACTTACAGTGGAAAGTAGAAATGGAAGTTTTGATTTAGTAAGCTTTCACTCATACCTTAGGTCCGGGGGCACCAGGGAAGCCGGGAGGTCCAGCTGCTCCCAAAGGACCCTGAGAGATACAGAAAACACATTACATCCGCAAGGCTACTTTGGGATTACGCCTTAAGGCACATTTTAAGAGACAGAAGGGTCAAAGGGCAGATTGTCCACTCACAGCAGGGCCAGCAGGACCAGTGTTGCCATCAGCACCACGAGCACCAGCTGGGCCAGAGGGGCCAACACGACCTCTCTCACCAGGAAGACCACGACCACCCTGTGCAAAAAGAAGACAATGCCTATGAAAATCATGAAGAGTGAACTAGCAAGTAGAAACATGGATTAATGCACATGTCATGTCAAGGCCTGTAAACTGTTATAGGCATTTGTGCTGATGTAAAAAACGGTTATTTACATAAACTATTTAAATAATAAAGTTTGGCTTACTCCCTGTCCGGGGCTTCCATTTGATCCAGGAGAACCATTCTCACCCTGTTGTAAAGAGACAAACAAAATCATTTAAATTAAGACATCATTTTTTGAGGTTATTCATTATATATTACATATAAGGAAAATGATCAATGTTCTAAAGCTCCTTTAGAATGATTTGTACTGTGAAAATTGCTTTTCATATTACATATCATTAAATTGAATTTTAAATGTAATGAACACATCATGATGAACATTTGCTTTTGAATACATTTAGTAAAAGTTACAAGTAACAGTTGATCCTGGTGTTGCATTTAGCTTCCACTAAACTAAATAGTTTTTATGTGTTTTGAAAGCCTTGAGTGCGTTTCTTCACAAAATGAAATGCAGTAACAAGTATTCCTTCAAATTTTGAATTATGTGTGATTATTACCTTAGAACCAGCTGCACCAGGCTCTCCTTTGCGTCCATCAAGACCATTGTAACCCTAAAGCACAAGAAATGAAGATAATGGTTACTTAGAAGATTATGGATTACTTGAAGATATCTCTGTATGAGCAATTGAAGCCACATCTGTAGTCTCATTTCAGTATTTCATCTTTCTGTCAGATGTTAAAGCACAAATGCCTTCGGCAAGTGTGACTTATTGTCCCGTGAGGCCCTGGGGCATCATTGAAGGCACCCTCTTGTTACAAATGCAATATTTTATCTCCAAATGACAATGAATTACATTGCAAATATAAGAAATAAAGTCACAAATGTGAGATCTAAAGTCTCAAATACAATAAATATAGTCGGCATTACGAGAATGAACACTTTATGTGCATAATTTATTGCAAAAGAGACAACAATGTACCGCAACTAGAAGGCTTTGTTTGTGCAAAGGAGGGCCAAGGAACATATATCATGTTTTATTTCTTGCTTTAGTTTGAACTGAGCCAATCTATGTCAATTCTACATCTGTATCAGCTTGAAGCTCCTGGAAGTCAGAGGTCCCAGGGCATTGGCCCCATTAGCCCGGTTCATAACCCTGGTTTTGATGGCCAGAGGCTACCAGTGTCTTAAGGAAGAGGTTATTTTACACTCATTGTATTAACAATGTCATCAGTCTTCCAAACCAAATACTTACTCTGTGTCCCTTCATGCCAGGAAGTCCAGGAGTTCCGGGGAAACCACGGGCACCCTGTAGAAGAAAGAGAAAAGAGGAACCACCTAAATAAGTACATACCATACACTACCAGAACACAATGTAAACTGTAATCAGTGGATGCCTCCATGTAACATAAAATACTAAGATGGACAAAATGTTGTTTGGTTTAAAAAAAGAAAGAAAGAAAACACGTTTGATGTTGCCCTTACCTGAGCTCCAGGGGCGCCTCTATCTCCAGGTTTTCCAGGTCTTCCATTGTTTCCCTTTAAGAGAATTATAAAAGGAGGTTTCAAAACGTAATGTATACATTTGGGCAGAGGAAATTAAAGCAATAAGCCTCAATAGACCATGGTAAAATCATTGTAAAGCTCAGTCTTGAGTGGCTTTTGGCTTTTACAAAATGACAGCAACATTCATATGATAAAATACACTCATGTTCAATAAGTAGTTACTGTACAATTATAAATATTAATAATGAGAAAAAAATTCTGACAAATAATATAGTTCATTAGCTGAACTGTAGGTTGTTTACGGGTACCATGCATGGGTTTTTAGTCATCGAATGCAGTGCATCCAATCAGAATTTAGAGTGTATGAAAGTACAGTCAAGTTAGAAGTTTAGTATTATTCCATGAAATTATAGTACTCACATCTTCACCATTTTTGCCAGGAGGTCCAGGAGGGCCACGAGCACCAACGGGTCCCTGTCATGAGATTTCAGCGTTGATGTTTAAAGGTCATTTTCCAAACTCTGTCAATTTCTTGAGAGTGTGTGATACCAACTACTTACGGCCTGTCCAGGCTCTCCGGGCTCACCAGGATGTCCTTGGAATCCTTGAGGTCCCTACATTATGAGAAAAGTAAAAATGTCACTTTTATTTTTGAATAAAGCCAAAAATACCCACTGAAGTGAGTACATGCTTACTCGCTTGGTAAAATGCTTGCTTATTGGAACAATACATGACGTGGACTACAATATTTTGTTGAAAAAGTATATATATATATATATATCTGTAATCCAGAATGAAATACTCACAGGGGCACCAGGAGGTCCACTTGGGCCTCTAGGTCCCATCAAACCCTGCGAAAGTGAAAGTGAAAATGAGCAGCTCTTCATTTTAATCATCAACAATGATTTAGATGATATAAACTAAGAAGAATTTAGCCCTATTCAAAATAAAAGGTCAAATATTTCACTTGAAATATTCAAAGCTGTGTAAACCTAATATTAAATATTTTCAATACTAATAGAGAAGCTTCACATCAATGGAAATGGAACTGAATAGAAAAGAATCTGATAAACATGAACTCACCATAGGTCCAGGTCCAGGGTCAGATCCTTTAGATCCATCAAACTGAGCAGCAAAGTTCTACAAAGGCAATTGAGTAAACGGTTTATTTACAAATATTCAAAGAAATTAAACGATAACATATCCATTATTTGTTTTTCTACCAAGTATGTGTATTTTAGGCATTTTCTAAACTACATGAACAATATATAAGTATAGCCTGTCACACCATTGTTCTTGTCCTTTATATGAAATTGTGCTCATGAAAAATAGATTTTTTTTTGTCTTATTGCCTCAGAAACAAACTATATTCTGAAAATGTTTCCTATTTGATAACTGATTAGAACTGTAAACAGTTTATATCCTTGTAATAATGAAAAACACCAATAGAAATAATCCTCACACCCTTAGAAGCCATTGTTAAGTCGAAAAGGGAGCTAAAGTTCGGGTCAAAGGTTAAAGGCCAAAAGTGAAATATGGCTGGGCCATGAGTTAATGGAAGGATCACGAGCCTCAAAATATGACTAGCTGCTTTAATCACTTAACTGCTTTGTAACAAAACCAGTTTAGGTCTCTAGAAAATGTGTAGTTTGAAATTGAAACTTACTCCACCAAGACCAGGAGGGCCAGGGGGGCCGGCTGGCCCAGGTTGTCCAGGTCTGCCGGGTTTTCCATCTGGTCCTTTAGGACCCTTAAGGAGAAAAAACAGATAACAAAGTTGAGCTTGTCATAAACAATCTTAAGTTAAATTAAACGTGTTAAAAATGGGAGGTAAACCTATTGTGTTTAGATGAACTAGGCACTATGCTAAATTAGCAGAATTAAGGATATTCAGGATAGGTTTTCACATGCTGATTCTTAATCTATATTTCATTATACAGTAGGTTATGTTTAAGTTCATTTTTATTTCCTGCAATAATGTTCTTGAAGTTGCCCTTTGGCCTGAAATGCAGTAACAATCTCTCAGACATTTAAATACAACATTAAAATAAATACATACATATACTGTGTATATAGATTATAATGTTAAATAATTTCAGTATCCAAAATTCACTTACCCTGTCACCTCTGGGTCCTTTTGGTCCCCTGGGGCCCTATTTATGTAAATATATAAGCAGAAAACAACAGACACAGACCTATAATCTAAAGTGCAATGGTTGATTGTCTCAAAAAGTAATGAAGATATAAAAAAAAAAAAAAAATCTGATGTCATATCTAAAACAGTTTGCAAACAAATCTGTCATTTTTTGATATGCTACACTACAGCCATCACCATGAACATAAATGCTCAGCTTCAGATAAAACTAATTAGAAAGGAAGATTTGTCTAGGTTTCTTATGTCATGTGATGTGTAACAGCGTATATCAAAACATTTCTTATACAGGCACTCTTAAAAAAAATAAACATGCATATTAGTGTAAGCAAAAGCTTTATAACCATGCAATATGTAATGTTTATCATTAACCACATGCCCAAAACGGTTGATAATATTTGTGTAAAGTTGGCTAAGTGCTTTGAAGACACACATTCAACTGAGGTGCTTCAAGGAGTGCACAGGCCTAGTTCACATCACAAGAACAGGATAGTCAGCCTGTCCCACTGACCAAACCTTGAACTTTCTCATTATACTCCTTCAAGGACCTACAGTTGTTAGAGTTCAATACTTTTCTGATATTCAGGTGACCAATCTGACTCCATCCCAAATATTTGTTGCAAATGTTTTCCAATTTTACTGTATATAATCGCTGCTATGCATGTCCACGGCAGCTTGTGGAACTGCTGGGCATATCCACTAGTCTGAAGGAATTTCGGCGGCATGTTGATTTTGTTATTCTGAGTCCACCTCTTGAGAGGGCCATCTAAAAAGGTCCATTGTGCCCATACTGCCTGGTAGGCAGGATAAGGTGGTCTCTAGTTTCACTGACATTTGCTTTAGCCAATGGCACGTTCCTTCTCTCCATCATAGGAAAGAAGGTGACAACCCAGAAATTCCAATATTCTAAAATGCTTTTATATATTCAGGATTGACCAAATGGCATGAGGGATCTTTACACCGAATATCATCAACCATTTAGAGACTTGGGAACAGATAAGGTAAATATCTCAATTAATACAATTGTTACAAATAGCTTAATAACATGCAAGTGTACTGACCGCTGGATGATGAAAATGGGAGTGGAGGACAAAAACGGGAAAACAGCAAAACAGAGAGACATACAGAGAGAGAGAGAGAGAGAGAGAGAGAGAGACACAGAATTGATCGATTAAAGTTTTGCACTCAACATAATGGTGACATATAGTAACATTTTTAAAGAACATGAAAGCAAAAACAAAACAAAAAACTACTGTTTATAATTGTACTATTTTTCATGCAACTAAAGTATCAATTGCAAAATGATTTATGAAAACTATCAACTCAATTGTGAAATGTATGTAATTTATTAGAAGAATATAAATAATCCAAAAGCTTTATGTGCAACAGCCAATGTGCTAAAACAAATAAATGATGCATGGTGCTGTTATATTGTATTGTTGCCGGAATGAGAAGCCCTGATTTTAGCAGGCCTTAATCAAAGCCTGTACATTTGAATCTGTGCAACTCCATTTGATGTAAGGTGCAAAACCAATAAAAAAAGTATGATTGAGCTTTTGTAAGAATAGCTGAAGATATCAAATGTAGTGTATTTGAAAATATTAATACATTTTAAGTAATACATTTAATTAATATTAAAGAAATTGACAATCGATTACTAATTAATTTACATCTGCAAAAAAAATACAAATTATAAGTAATACTAATATATTTGCTTTAAAAAACATAATTTCTTATTTACCAACAAATGAACAAATATACAGTTTAAGAATGTATTTTATTAAAATATATTGTTATTCTGCAAACACTGTACTTGGCTGAATTTAATTAATATATATATATATATATATAAAATCATTATCATTTTTTTTTAATTATATATAAATGAGTCACAGTAGTATAAATTATCAAGGATTGGGCCTTCCGGCTGGTATGACAACAACCATGACAATCATACTAGCTATATGATGTGTTGGCTATCCTGTAAGCAGCTACTACGTGTCCTGTCGCTTATCATCCACCAGGTGGCGTATGTGACCGCTGGGTGATGACGTGATGACACATTACGCAATAAAAAATGTTTAAAATACAAATTAAATAAGGCATAAAATAATAAAGACTGCGAATATTTAACAAAATCTATAGTAAAAATATATTCGTAAAGTATGTTGTGGTCTTAGACGCAAACAAAAAAAAACTATTTAAGATGTTTTAATTTACTGTGCATATAGGGGTATTATTTTTAAAAAAAAAAAACATAGTGACGACAGTTTTTTTTATATATATATCTTATGTACAATTAATTTTTTATCGGTATACGAATACTTTCCGAGTATGCTGTAAATGTTATTACAAACTTCAGCCAGCAGGGGGCAGATCTAACAAACTCCTATAATTAAAAAAAACATTCTGCCGGAGAATGGGACAAAGATGGGGTACAGCGCCCTAACAGCGCCCTAACTTAGACTTTAAGAATGCACATATTTTTACCAGCTGTGCTTAATCAATCTACATTTGAAATATTTTCATCTCAGCATCTCCTTGATAACTTTGCATTGTGCTTCCATTTCTCAAGCGCAACAGATGTAAACATCCACAGATCACGAAGAATCCTTTTAAAAATCCGGTGGATTTTACTGTGGAAAGCCAAAGGAAACGCCTCAATTCTTCAGATGTAGCTCTAGCTTTCCCTGGAGGTAAATTCCCAGCCAAGTTCAACCAAATCCAGTTGTAGCAGAGATATAAAAAAATAATAATTAAAAAAAGCCTTAAGGTCCTTGGTAAGAAAAAAAAGCATATATATCAAACTTACATTGACATGTTGCTAGGTATGAAGTCACTGCAAGCAGCAACAGAATCCGGGTATCCACAAAGCTGAGCATGTCTAAACCGACATGCAGACTCCTTGTGCTGCAGTGCCCTTTTTTTTTAACTACTTCGAGCAGGCATACAGTTGTGGTAAAAACTCCAAACTTAGCAGGAACCTGCTGCCGTGATGCTAGAATAATAAAGACCAACCAGCCCTATTTATATGGCAGGAGGTTCCCTTGACTGCGTGTCCAGAGTGAGGCCCCAAACCAATGGGAGAGAGAGACTCTATATGACTCTCATCCTAGCACTGCCCTCATCCCTGCCTTCTCTCGGAGACTTTGGCAATGCTCTGACAATGATGACGAATGCAACGTTTTAATTAGATCCATTCTTTTGAGGACGTGGACATGGTCGAGATTTAAAAGAGAAAAGCTTTCCGTTTTTCTCAGGCTTTTCAATTGCTCTAAACTCATGTGGGATGGATGGACGGGTCTTGCAGGGGTTCCGAGTCTGTGCACATCAACTGGATAGCGTTTGCGCATTTGCGCATTTGACGCATCTTCACAATGTAGCTACCAGCGTCCGCTTTTGTCCCTTTTTTTTTTTTTTTTATTTATAATTTTTTTTTTTAGTTTATAAATATATATATAGTTCGGTGTTGAACGGCCCTTTAAGACATTTTACTTTGAAAGTTTACAGAGGCACTCTGCTTTTTCAACAGGTCGTCAGCATACTCTCTATTGTCGTATAGAGGATGCAATCATTTTTTTTTTTTTCTGCTTAAAGTAAAGTTTTACTAAACCAACCAGGGTATATATTTTAACAGACCAGTCTGTTAGCCTCAGGGCTTGTTTCTTCAATTTTAAAACTTTTTAATTGATCTTTGCCATAGCTAATTTAATAGACTCACTTTTTAGTGAATGGACAACAGATTAAATGTTGCTGTGAGAGACCTAATTTCAGATCCTTCCCTCCTCAGTGTAGCTCAGGCCACAGGACCAGACATGTCTGCAGTCAGAATCAGCCACTTAAAATGCTGCAGAATGTGCTTTAAAAGTGTACACCCTTATCACCTGCCGTAACACATTTTTACTGTGATCTTCAGTGTAGGGCTTTTTTATTCAATATGAAATTCCTCACAAAACCAGCACAAAAAACAGCAATACAATTTATCTGGTTTCAAGGATTGCACTATTAACAATGTTTATGTTTTATTGACTCTACAGTTCCAGAGTTAAATAAGAACATCAGTTGCTTTGGCCACAGTCTCAACAACAAGATCTTGCCATGCATTTTACAGTCATACTCAATTGTCAGTTTACTGCAAGTGGCACTATTATAAGAAGTTGCAAGATAGCTCATATGCTTCGTTTGAATAGATGGAAACAGGCTCACACACATAAACTCACTATGTTTACCATAACGATTACTGGTCATGATGTGCAAGCATGCTTGCTTTCGTTCACTTTAATAAACTGCAGTTGTCTGTTACAGCCCACCCACTGTTTAATTAGTTAATTGGACAGGATGGGAATGTTCATAGACTTTGAGTGCTTAATAAGAGTCCTCAGCAGGACTTTTAAAGCACACACACATGAGGAATGAGAAAAGTGACAATAAAAGCACCACCATTTGTATAAATCATCTTAAAAATGGTCCATATGACTTGTACCTTGTAGTCAAGTATTCAGAAGCTATACAACAGCTTTGTGTGAGAAACAGACTGAAATTTAAACTATAAAAGAGAATTTCATATGGGTTTGGAACAACATGAGTGTGAGAATATGATGACAAAACTTTAATTTATGTGTAAACTATTCCATTAAGTTATATTATTGGAGAATCAATTAAGAATTTTAGAAGAACATTTTAGCTCTTTAGGTCCATACAATGCAAGTGAATGGTGGCCAGAAATTTTTATATGCTTTTTTCCTCCAAAAAGCATATAAAGGCAGCATAAAAGTAATCCATACGACTCCAGTGATAAAATCCATATCTTCAGAAGTGATATGATAGGGGTGGGTGAGAAACAAGTCAATATTTATGTCCTCTTTTAACTAGAAATCTCCACCTTCACTTCCACATTGTTATTCTTTTGTTTTTGCGATTTGAATTATTCATGCATATCGCCATCTACTGGGAAGGGAGGAGAATTTATGGTTAAAACCGACTTAAATATTGATCTTTTATACTGCCTTTATGTGCATTTTGGAGCTTCAAAAAATGTGGTTGCCATTCACTTGCATTGTATGGACATACAGAGCTGAAATCTTCTTCTAAAAATCTTTGTTTGTGTTCAGCAGAAGAAAGCAAGTCAGAAACATCTGGGAAGGCATGAGGGTGAGTAAATGAAAGAATTTTCATTTTTGGGTGAACTATCCTTTTAAGTCAATCATTTGAGGAAAATAAAAACTATTGTAAAGAAAAAGTGTACATATTAGGCCCAAAGAAGTTGAAGAACAAGCTTCTTTAAAATGGCGGCTCCACTATTCCTTTTCCATTTGGCTTTACTTCTCTGTGCCAGAAAAATATTAGTCATTGCTGGAATGTCCAGGCAACTTGCTTGTAGTTAAAGCAGGGAAAGAATTGAAGGGGAGGAGCATATAACAGCAAATGTGTTTCAAAGATGGCCAGTCACTGCAGCATGTTCAGTCAAACATGGAATTCAGCACTTTCAAAAAGAGACTTGAGGAAAATACAAGAGCATTGCTCATGTGGTGAAGTAGATGATGAAAGATACTTGTGCTGCTCCTGACTTCATACAATAATTGCCATGATTCATGACTGGGATATTGTAATAGGTGGACAATTTACCAAAAACAATAAAAAATCTTATAGAAGTAGAAGGATTATTTATTTTACATTTGACCCAAACAGAGGTAAAATCACTTGCATTACAGTAGTTCATTTAAGAACTTTGAGTGTGCATTGCTTTTCAAATTATCTTCATGTAAACAATGCACACTTTATTGTTCTACCATAAATGTAGGAAATAATTAGAGAAATAGTAAGATAAACTTAAAGCTTACTTGAGGACAACCTATGCAGTACAGAGTGCAAAAATGAGCTACAGACAGCAGTAGATACACTGAGAGAACAGTGCAATTGGCCCCGAATATTCTTTTATTTTAACATCATATGACTGTTTTCAAGTCAAAAAAACTGTCCAATTTAAACAAACTTCCTAACCGATTCTAGAATATTAATATGCTGCTAATCCTTTTGTTGATGAACTTTTCAGCTGGCCTTATATTATTTGTAAGAGGAAGACATATTCTTTACTTTTTGATGAATACCACAGTTTCACAAAGAATAACACAACTGAAAGCATACGTGAATAAAAGTAAAACTATAAAATATGGGAAATATTCAAGAAGCACAATACATGAGGAACCTACTCAAAGTAACTAAAGTTATCCCAGGGTTTTGTAACAACAACTTTAAACAACTTGGTCTTGTGCTGTTTACATGTTTTACCACTTGAATGCACATGAATGACCACTCAAGTCGTAAGTACAACAGGAAAACTCTGAGATCATTTTTAAACCCAAGTTTCTGAGATGGGAGGAGACACAAACTTTCAACATGGCGGAGGAGAATACGGTTTCCGTAGTGAATGACTAGTTTTATTATTGTTTCTAAATACAGCTAATTGTTAGCGCTTGTCGTTTTGGTCATATTAATTTCTGTATATCAGCAACCATTTAATGAATGTTGTAAATTTTGACACCGTGAAAATAGCTTGTATTTGACCAAAATTCCATTATCACCAGCTACAGTGGCAGATTTAGGCATGGGCGTGCAAACCACAACCCAACCACAACCACCCCCCCATGAAAGAAACATTAGGCCTTGTCCACACTAACACATTGATTTTGCTATGTTAATGAAATGTATAAAAATGCTCGGTAGTAGCATGATGCTAGTATGTCATATTGTGCATAAAAAGTCTGAAGTTTGGAATTTAACTTATCCTACCATTATAAAAGCCTCTCGAGCTTCAAAATGGTTCTGGAACAGGTTTAGATGGTTAGTTTGTTCATAAGATGTCCAATTGAATGATATTAGATGGATCAAATAGTGGTTGAGCTCTCTTTCGTTCAGATGTTCTTTAGCTTTTATTGTCAGCCATTTTGAATAACTTTCCTTTTTCCATCGAGGGCTCCAGACCGTGCATGGTTTGCTAGTGTTGTATGTTGCTGGATTCCAGATGTGCTTAGCTCAAGCAGCTTGTGATTGGCAGTAGGCTCAACCCAGTTTTCCTGTCTCAGATTATTCTACATCCAGAGGCACATGAACCACAAAAAGCCTCATGTCAGAGTTTATACATAGTACACCTGTCAGCTAGCTGCAACATGATCACTACAAGACTATCATACCAGTGAGTTTGTCACAGCTTGTATCTAATGCCAGCAGAGACAAGTGTGGAAATCATTTGTAAACAAAACACATTGATAAGTAAACTATAGTCTTTGTGGTGACCAAGAGAATACCTGAGGTTTTGGGATTAGATCTAACAAAAATAAATACATAAATGCAATGTTTCTTTTACTACTATATATATATGAATCATATTTTGAAAGTTCATGGTGTGTAAAAAACTTTGCTTCAGTTTAGTTTTATAGATGCTATGCACACTCTTTTTCAAGATGGCTTGAATGATTGCTTCTCCTTAGGAGAGTTTATAAAGATATGTCATTCCTGAAGTTATAGGCGACACACCCAAGCAAGGCATCCTAAATTAACCCTGCATCTAAACAAGCTACCCTCTCTTTGACTGTAGGTGGTGCTTGCATAGAGCAGTAATTGTTCATCCTTTACACAATCTGGTGACATACAGCGGTGATGCTTTCTGGTGTCAGACAAAGAATGAAAGAAATTGTCCAAATTTGGCTTGCATCTCCTTTAGTTAATGGTGTGCCATTAGCTTCACAGTAAAAAAGAATTTCAATAATCACATTCACAAAGATTATTGGCCAGTATTCGTTAAGGATATGTCAGGAATAATGTACAGTCAGTCAGTCAATTTTATTTTATAAAACATTTAAAAGGAATTGTTTGAACAGATTCGTTCACTAAAGCGTCACACAAGCTGATTTCTCTCCAGCGATTATCAGGTGTAAGCTTCATTTAAATAATCACTAGAAAATTTGGCTTGTATGATGCCGGATTTAGTGAACGAATCTGAACAATCTTTTTGGTGAATAAATTCAAAATACTAGAGTCACGAGCTAATGACAGAATCTGCTTTGTAATACTCTTTTAGTATAGTCAACGGCAGGAGCATGCACAAACAATACGCACAAATGAGGACTGTCTGGATGTCGAGAAAATCTGGGCCGCACGCTGACAGTCCGCACGATCTATGGCGATGATGAAATTTGCATCAAACATACTGTGCGCAGAGCGATCATCAACGCGGGCAATCAAAATATACTTTGGCCTTTAGCATCTACCTGTGGGAGGTAATCTCTTCACTGACAGGAGTTAATGGTTCTGAGAACTGAAAAATCACATCAAACATGATAGAAAAAGTTATTCTGTTGCCATGGCAGGCTCTTGTGTCTCGGCAAGTGAACACAGCCGCATTTCCATTATCAGGCCAAATGAGGGCATGCCAGTTGCATTCCCAGTATCAGTTCTGGGGCAACGCTGCGGGGCTATTGGCCCGATGGTGAGAATATATATCGATTTTCTGCTCAAGGTACGAGGCTATTGGCCCCGGCTAGCCAATTGACAGCCCTGACATGCATTGGCCCGATAGTGGAAAAGTGGCTATTGAGCCTCCCTAGTAAATAGGCTGTATGATTCTTACAGTATATTCCAAGTCCTCTGAAGCGATATGATCACAATTTAAATCGTTATTCAATCTAATCATATCAAAACACACAAATGTGCAAAAGTGCACATAAATTTATGCACATTTATAATGTTTTAAAATGATCAATTAAAAAAGATCTAACTGTTGAATATATAATTTTCTATTAAAACAATTTAGTAAGTATTTGAATGGTTTTATAGTGAGTCTAATGGATTATAGCTTAAACATGGGATACATGGACACTCTGGGTGAGTAGCAGGAGAGCTGGATTGCTTGTGTGGCATGTGAATTGTCCTATCTTTGAGAAATCAATGGTAGACAGTGGGTCATTAAGAAGGAGGAGCACACGCCCATAATTTAGACCTTAATTCACTGAGAAGAGGACACACTCACACAAATATATATATATATAGAGAGAGAGATAGAGAGAGAGAGAGAGAGAGGTTTTCAAATTACAACCTTCTCTCCAAGGCTGATATTCATTTTTCCTGACTTTGGACTCTGCGGTGATGACCTTTCCATATAAAAAGAGAGAAAAATATGCAACAAAATAAGAGTAAATATTACTATATGATAAATAAGTGCTACCAATGTTGATTTTGCCCCTTTAAGAAATAATGTTAAGTTGCCAATGAATGGCCCGTTGCTCTATTTCGGGACATTGTATTGCAAATGCATTTGGTATGCGCTTTTATCCAATCATATGCAATCACACTATTCATATACACACATTCCCTGAGAATCGACCCTATGACATCAGTGTTGAGCTAAAGAACATCATTATAGATTTGTCTCCTCATTATAACTGCTAAAAAAACAGCAAATTTGTTTTAGTCACTGGTCACCAGCATGGGATACTGGAGCCCTCGTGTCTCCATTAGGCTTCTTTGCTTATCCAGGATGACCTCCTCAGTCAATCAGCCTCTCCAGAAAGATCTTTTCGACAAGCTCTCTAGCTTAGTTTAGCTGGTTAACGGCATGCAATATCAACCATTTAAACCAGCACAAAACCAGCACTAGATAGCATTGTTTTTTCTCAATTGCCGTTAAACTTTTTTTTTTTCCTCCAGATTTAAATGGTACCACTCCACCACACTTACTCTAAACATATTACAAATGGCTGATGCTTCAAACTATTTTTTTTTTTACAGTTACAGTATATTATATTTATGTATAAAATGCTCAAAAGAGTATAAGTAAAACATGTACAAAAAATATTACAATTATCTAATTTACTTGTGCAATGTGCCATAGATGGCTCTGAATCTGACTGTGTGATAGACAGCATATACCACACACACGCCCACAGTTTTGCAGCCTTACTGAAGGGAACGTTTAACTGGAGAATATGTGAGACATGATACAACATATGGAGGTAGATGAAGAGACAGAATGTAGACCCCGAATATCAACTGACAAAATTGCCATTCGATTGGATGCATTAAACTCAAACACGCTCATTGACACTGTCATCTGACAAATAGATGCACAAAGAGAGTTGACTTCTTTAAAGAGAGAAGAAGAGAAAATCAGAGCTGGGAACCACCCTTCTGCCTAACACATAATAAGTTTTATTCTGTGTCCACATGACTCAGTCTGGTCAGCAAAGGCATAATAAGAGGTATAAAAATACACAAGCACAATGTCACAGGAGTGCACAGCCAGTCAAATTGGTGGATGGGTCTGCAGTGGTTTGAGAGTAAAGACCTGACATATAATACCTTTTAAGTCCAGTAAGCAGCTGTCCAGCACAAAGTTCATATAGTAGAATAAAAGAAAAGATGATGTTCGATATATATTTACTCATAAGTTTAAGCATTTTTTTGCTCTGCAAACAGATTTAGATTTGAGAAATCCATTTAACTTAGTATCACTTGACACTTTTCTCTCCCTTTTTTCCTGTGAATATTTGATTTCTTCAAGAGCTGACATGAAACAAATGATAACACCAACATATAAGCACTTTATAATATAAATATCACTGTATAAAATAATTAATGTTGTCTAGGAAGACGAAATTGTCAATACCGAAAAGGCCCTTTAGAATAGACTTTGAGATTAATTTGCACAGTTTGAAGTAATACAAAATTATTTGTCTAGAGAATTATAATATAATATAATATAATATAATATAATATAATATAGTATAATATAATAGCGCTTGTCGATGGATGGATGGATGGATGGATAATATAATATAATATAACCAAGAAACATGACTGTGTACAACTGATACTGATACTGATTAACAATAAATAAATATATCTTTCACATATAATTTCACACATAATTTCACATATAATGCATTCCTAGTAAATCACTGATCTTCAAATTCACTTAATGAGCACAATCTTAAATGTCCAAAAATAAAAGCTGAATAGAGCGTATTTGACCATGCCCAAGCAAAGCTGAATCCTGCATGTGAATTAGCCATTAAATGGTTAAGCCAAAACAACCTCTGTGAAGGCAAACGGTGAAATCTTTTCCATATAACAGCACACATGAGGAATAGTTTAAGTGAGTCCAGCTGTCTGGACTATCTCTCTCTTTCTCTCTCTCTCTCTGCCTCTCTCTTCCACCTCCCTTCCCCTCCAACTCTGAAAAAGGGCAAATGCAGTGCAGTATATCATTACACATCTGGGAAACTCACTCTTGGTCTGCTGCAGCAAGACAAAACTGCAAGTGGAAAGATTTTCTAAAGTTAACACTAGTCAAACATTTACAGCAAAAGAAGACAAAAGTGTTAAAATGTCAAAAAGCACAGGATGTTGAGTATTGCTAGCTTTACTGCCAACTTCACCAGGCACCAATATACCACTACTGTAAACACACACAATTACAGCTCTTTGGTCCTGTGGTCTCCATCAGTGTGTGAAGCAAAGACAACGTGAATGCCAATGAAAGAACACGGTGCCTACAGCGGATTGGCCGTCGGTTGCGAAGGGGAGGGAACTGTTTATCAGAGCTCCGCCTTTAATCATATGAAATAAGAGAACAGAAACTGTGCTATTTGCAAATTGTATCCCATCACATTAATGTGAAACCTTCCCTAGCCCCATTAAAAAATAATTAAATAAACTCTTGCCCTCTCAAAGAAATGATTCTAATAGGTTCATTTTGTAAGAGGAGGCTGGGCTAACTTCTTTTCCAATATGGAAAATGTAGCTGCCTGGCCATTTCCACTTAACATTCCACCATGATGTTCTCCAAGTCAAATTCCATTGTCTCACTTTTTTAACAGCCAGGCAAGCAAGCATCCCACCTCTATAATAACTTGGTTAATCTTAGGATATTTGATTGTTTTATTCAAGAATGACCAGAGCATCAGACATTTACAGCCCAGAAGTTCTCAGTTCTTTCACCGTGCCCCAAACCCCCACACACAGCTCTTAGTGGAGACTGAGCTCACATGTAAGCAGTAGGAGAAACTGTTGCATGCATGAGTTATGGTGAAGGAGGGCCAATACATTGTGGAAAAAAGGGAACACTCTCACATGTCTGACCCCAACTCTAAAATTGTTCTTTTTGTTAGGAGGAATTGTGGTCTGTTCTATCTCACATGTATTGCATTTATTGCATTTTAAATTACCTTTTTGATAGACTGGTAGTATGCATGCATCATAAATAAACAAGAAGCAAAAAGAAAAGAAAAAAAAAATGTCTAGAGTAAACAGTTTTCCTAAAAATGTATGTCCACATTTTGGACATATATGTCCAATTTGGGACTAAATTGTGAAATGTTAAATAATACCATGCTATAGAAAGTCAGATTTATTAAAATCAAAATGTTTATTATTTTTCCAGGAGTGTTGGTTATTCAAGTTTTTGAGACATTACAGACATTACATCAGAAATTAGCATTATTAATTCTGATTCTAAGTAATGGCCAGTGTCATCCAATCAGTGCCAACCATATTAAAATAAAATTATAGAATATAAATTCTGAATATATGTACTAGGCGTGTGCAGTGAAGCCATTATCTGTATTTGTATCTGCATCTGTTCAAATGCCAAAATTATCTGCCTCTGTATTCGGATAAAACCGGTTTGGGGCTGGGCTTAATCCGGAAGTGCCTCAAAACTAAATGAAATGCCCATTTTCAAATGTTACTCTTACATTTATAGTTTCTGTTAATGAATTTAATGCTATTTTATAATAATAATACTAATAATAATAATAATGATGACAATAATAATAATAATTATTATACGACGAATGTAAAAAAATACTATTTTATTATTTTTTCTTACCAGATGAAGCTGAATTTGTAGGCCACATTAACTGTGGAATATGTTGTTAACTTTGGTTTCTCCTGGTATTTCGGATATTAATATCTGCATGAAATCGTCTTGGACATACAGTACAAAGGCGAGGGAAATATGCACGTTCATTCAAGATTTTTCTGAGGAGCCGGGTGTGTCCGGCCACCTCAGCGGCTTGGCTCAGCGAAGTGGTTGGGAGGACACAACGTCTCGTTCCCTCCATCAGGGAACGGAGGTTACATACGTAACCGAGACATTCCCCGTCTGTCGCTCACTTCGACGCCGTGTCGAAGAAGCGACACTAGGGGTCCACTTCAAATCACGCCATGCGCTGAGCCGTGTACGTGTACTGCTGACACAGGAGCGGGCAGGTATTTCATGTGCACAAGCGACCAACTGTGTTTCAGACTGCACGTACCCTTCCCCAATGCCACAAAAAAGTCGTCGGAATCCTTTTGGTTACCCTAGAGGGGAACAAGGCGACACTTGCCAACTAGGGAACAGGCCAAGCCTGGCTGGGCCTCTTTTCTCTCTATGTTTCTCGGCATAGAGCAAGAGCAGCCGGGGCCCTTACCGCATCATGGGAAGGGGGTCTTACCTGAATTCCTATTCTTTCAGGGGGAAAAGACCTTGCAGAGGCCACACCTGCTCGAAATGGGAGGTAAAGGTGGCGAAAATACATCACATGGCCTCTTCGATCACATGTGGGAAAGAATGGCGCGGTGGTAGATCCAACCTCGAGGAGAGGGGGAGTTGCTACAACACGGCGACCGGAGGGCAACGAAGGACTGCCTAAGGGAGATGCGGGTCAGCTCGTAAGGTGACCGTACCGCGGAAGTACACACAGGAGGAGTCCGCGTAGGAGGCCTGACCTGTGGAGCACCTATTCCAGTAGGGGTAGCCTGGGGTACCCGTAATGGACTGGGTCGGCGAGTTCCTCCACTGAACTGTGGACCCAAGAGGGCTAGGGATGAATCAACCAGGGACCTAAAGGGGTCTCCTGGGAAAGAATGTGCACTGTTTTACCTCGGCAGAGGGAAAGGGCGCTGGACGCAAGTGATTCACCCGGTCAGACCATCGACGTGTACCGAGTTCTACCGGCTTGGACCTGAGAAAACACGGGACGAGACTGACTCAACCCTGATCAAAAATCTCACAAAGGTGTTAGGTGTTGCCCAAACCGCTGCTCTACAAATGTCTGCTAGGGAGGAGCCCATAGCCAGTGCCCACGAGGACGCAATACTCCTTGCTTAGTGTGCTCAGACCCGCGGGGGGGGAGGGGGGGTCCAGATAGGCACGCAAGGCACATACTGGACACAGCAATGATGGGGCTGGGTCTGCCTCCTCCCGGGGCAGCGCTTGCAGGTTTCTGAAGAGAGTGGTAGGGACCTTGGGCACGTATCCCGGTCGTGGTCTTAGGATCACATGTGTGTCTGCCAGACCGAACTCCAGGCAAGTGTCACTAACAGAGAACGCTTGCAGATTCCCGACCCTCTTGATGGAAGTGAGCACGATCAGCAGAGCCGTCTTTTTAGAGAGAGGGTTCTGAGCCAACTGATTCTAGCGGCTCGAAGGGGGATCTCTGAAGACCGGTGAGGACCACCGAGAGATCCCAGGAGGAGAACAGGAGCAGGCCTGGCTGGGAGGGATTTAACCTCCGGGCGCCTCTTAGGAACCTGATAATGAAGTCATACCTACCCAGAGACTTGGCGTCTACTGCGTCGTGGTGAGCTGCGATAGCGGCAACATACACCTTCAAGGTGGAAGGGGACAGCCTCCCCTCCAACCTCTCCTGTAGGAACAGGTGCACTGACCTAGCTGCGCACCTCTGCGGGTCTTCAGCCCAGGAAGAACACCAATTCGCGAACACGCCATTTCAGGGCGTATAGTTGCCTGGCAGAGGGGGCTCTGGCCTGGTTGATCGTGGCTACGACCGTGGGTGGTAGACCAGCTAGATCTTCTGCATCCCTTCCAGGGGCCAGATTTGGAGGTTCCAGAGGTATGGGTGCAGATGCCAAAGCGTGCCCCATCCCTGAGAAAGAAGGTCCTTCCTCAGGGGAATTTGTCAGGGAGGGGCTGTGGCGAGGAATATGAGGTCCGAGGACCAGCCAGGGTGGGACCAATAAGGAGCCACAAGGGTGACTTGTTCCTCGTCCTCCCTGACCTTGCACAGCACCTGTGCAAGAAGACTCACCGGCTGGGGGTGAAGCCTCCACTCTCCGCGGGGCAAGCGTCGTCGTGACATTGAGCCGCTGCTGGCTCCAAAGGAGGAGACGACAGGCGAGTCGTGACATGTCGCTGGAGCGTACGCCGCCTTGGCGATTTATGTACGCCACCGCAGTAGTGCTGTCTGACCTGATCAGGAAATGTTTGTCTCAAACTAACGGGAGAAACTTCCGCAGGGCAAAGAAAACAGTCAACAACTCCAGGCAGTTGATGTGCCAGCGCAGCGAGTCCTCCTTTCCAACTGCCTCTTACTACGCGCCCGTGGTGCCCTAACCCAATCTGGAGGCGTCGGTCATGACGGAGACGCGTCGGGACACCTGCTGCGAGGGTACTCCTGCACGTAGAAAACAGAGGTCTGTCCAGGGATTGAGTGTTTGATGGCAGGCGGGGGTGATCGTCACACGGTGCGTGCCGTGGCATCATGTTCATCTGAGGACTCGAGTCTGAAGCCAGTGCTGAAGCGGTCTTGGGTTGGTAGCCTGGCAAACTGAATTGTGTAACCGAGTCGGATGGTCCGGGCCAGCCAGCGAGACAGGTTGGGAAGTGAGAGCCATGTGTCCAACTCCGCGCTAGGGGCACCAAGGGGACGATTATTTTTGACATACCCGGTGAGGCTTTGCAGCGGGGCGGAGCAGGTAAAGCGCCATCGGGAGGCGGTGACCGGTCCCGAGGCTTTGAGTCAAGTCAAGTCAAGTCAATTTTATTTGTATAGCACCTTTCACAACACACATCGTTTCAAAGCAGCTTTACAGAAGTTCAGCATTAACAGACGGTAAAAATGTAATGTCTATAAAGTCGATAAATCATCATCATTGTGCAGGGCTCCAAACTGCGACTAAAAATGGTCGCATTTGCGACCAAATAAATTTATTTGCGAGTGTAATTTCTGTCAAGGTCGCCATTGGCGACAGTAAAAATGTACTCCCTTTGATTTTAAAAAATGTTTGTGACTTTTGTTCAGGAGCCGGCAAAGAAATAGCGGGGAAAACGGAGTTCATTGCAGGAACTAACCATTTAAAAAAAAAAGAGACTGTGAGAAAACACGGTGACAGTAACAAGCATAAAAAATGCACGTGATCACATAATTGCGAAGAATGCTCCACAGACTACAATGTTAGCACGTGCAGTTTTTCTTGCATGCGAGCTGCGGGACGAAAAGGAATGGAAGGAGTTAAAAATGAAAATATTTGGCGCCTGTTTTTCCCCCTATAGGAGCCAATGGCTCCTTAATTGATTTTTTGTTTGGAGCCCTGTTGTGGAATTAGATAAGATATGATTCTTTATCGTGTTTAAAAATAATTAAATAATAATTGTATTAATAACCCCAGTGAGCAAGCCGAAGGTGACTGTGGCAAGGAACACAAAACTCCAAAAGATGATGGTTAATGGAGAAAAATAACCTTGGGAGAAACCAGACTCACTGTGGGGGGCCAGTTCCCCTCTGGCTAACATCATGAATAATGTAAATAAGAATTATTTATAGTTAAAAAACATGATTTAAAAAATTATTAAACTTATTAAGTGTTAAGGGTCAGTATTTAGACATTGATTGTGTTTGAACTGCAAGATTAGTGACCAGTGTCTTTGAAGTCCATCCTTGATTAAATTCCAGAAGTTCACTTAGATGCAATTGTCCTTGTTTGGCTGATGAAGGCTTTTGTTGGCAATAGTTAGTCTATGTATCCCATTTCAAAATCGTAGTCCATGGTGATGGGGCATCTGAAGTCTCCGTGAGAGGCTGGATACAAACTGGAGCTGACGAACGCTATTTACCTCGGGACTGGCGTCCCGAGATAACAGCAGAAAAGCAGATGGGAAATAATTAGCATAGCTGATGTTCATAATATTAATGCATTATAACTGATTCAGCAGTAGTATAAAAAGTAAGCATTATGTGAATGCTTGGTTAAAGAGATGCGTCTTTAATCTAGTTTTAAACTGGGACAGCGAGTCTGAGCCTCGAACAATATCAGGAAGGCTATTCCAGAGTTTAGGAGCTAAATGTGAGAACGCCCTCCCTCCATTAGTGGACTTAGATATCCTAGGTATGACCAGAAGCCTCGAATTTAGTGATCTTAAAGAGCGCGATGGATTGTATGGCGATAGAAGATCCGTTAAATACACAGGAGCTAAACCATTTAGAACTTTATAGGTCAGTAGTAATACTTTGTAATTGATACGGAACTTAATAGGTAGCCAGTGTAGAGATGATAAAATCGGTGTTATATGATCATATTTTCTTGACCTAGTAAGAACTCTAGCGGCTGCATTTTGGACTAACTGTAGCTTGTTTATTGAGGATGCAGGGCAACCAGCTAATAAAGCATTACAGTAATCTAGTCTCGAGGTCATGAATGCATGAACTAACTTTTCTGCATCAGAAACAGATAGCATGTTACGTAGCTTAGCAATGTTTCTAAGGTGGAAAAAGGCTGTTCTCGTAACAGATGAAATATGATTTTCGAAAGTCAAGTTGCGGTCTAGTATAACACCCAGGTCTTTTACTGTAGTGGATAATGTAACAGGACATCCTTCTAAATTAAAGTTGTATTGTAAGGGATTTTGTGGGTAGTTTTTTGGACCAATAAGTAATACCTCCGTTTTATCGGAATTTAATAACAGGAAATTACGCGTCATCCAGCATTTTATATCTTTAAGACACTCTGTCAAGTTAGATAAGTTAGTGTTTTCATCTGGTCGTGATGAGATATATAATTGAGTGTCATCAGCATAACAGTGGAAATTAATTCCATGTTTTCTTATAATTTTACCAAGTGGCAGCATATATATTGAGAATAATGGAGGGCCTAACACAGATCCTTGTGGCACTCCATAGTCTACTGACGTTATCTTCGCTTTTTCCCCATTTAAACAGACAAAATGGTAACGGTCTGATAAGTACGATCTAAACCAGCTTAATGCCTGTCCCTGAACACCAGTATAGTTTTGTAGTCGATCCAAGAGTATTTTATGATCTATAGTGTCGAACGCAGCGCTAAGATCGAGTAGAACTAATATTGAGATGCAGCCTTGGTCAGAAGCTAAAAGTAAATCATTTGTAATTTTAACTAGCGCAGTTTCTGTGCTATGATGCGGTCTGAATCCTGACTGAAATTTTTCATAGATATCATTTTCTTGCAAGAAAGAGCGGACACAACCTTTTCTAGTATTTTAGACATAAATGGAAGATTTGAGATGGGTCTGTAATTTGCTAGGTTATTTGGATCTAATTGTGGTTTCTTAATGAGAGGTTTTATAACTGCCAGCTTAAATATTCTTGGAACATGACCTAAAAATAAAGACGAGTTAATAATATTGAGAAGAGGCTCTTCCACTACAGGTAACACTTCTTTCAGTAGTTTAGTGGGTATTGGATCTAGTAAACATGTTGTTGTTTTAGATGCAATGATAAGTTTATTTAGCTCTTCCTGTCCTATAGTTGTAAAGCGGTGTAGTTGTTCTTGAGGGGTGATAATTGAGGCTGAATCGTAAGACACCATAAAAGATTGCACATTAACAATTGTGTTTACAATTGTGTTTCTGATGTTTTCTATTTTCTCAGTGAAGAAATTCATAAAATCATTACTACTAAACTGTAACGGAATATTTTGCTCAGGTGATCTCTGTTTATTTGTTAGTCTAGCCACGGTGTTAAATAAGAACCTTGGATTATTTTGGTTATTTTCTATTAGTTTGCGGAGGTGCTCAGCCCTGGCTGTTTTTAGAGCCTTTTTGTAACGTGACATACTGTCTTTCCATGCGATTCTAAAGACCTCTAAATTAGTTTGTTTCCATTTACGCTCCAAGTTACGAGTTTCTCTCTTGATAGCATGCGTAGCACTGTTGTACCATGGTGCTCTAGTTTTTTCTCTAAACTTTTTTAATCTAATTGGTGCAACAATTTCTAATGTACCAGAGAAAATGGTGCTCAAACTGCTAGTCATTTCCTCTAGTTCATCTGTTTGTTTGGGTTCACTGAGCAGCTGAGATAGATCAGGTAAGCTATTTGAGAATCTATATATTGTGGTTGGAAGGATTGTTCTGCTTGGTCGATAACGTGGCGCAATATGACAGATTTCAGTGGTACGTAGTATGCAAGTTACCATGTAATGATCAGTGACATCATCATTTTGCGGTATAATATCTATATCGGTTGGACTGGTTCCATATGATATAATTAAATCTAGCGTATGATTTAGGCGATGAGTGGGACCACTGACGTTTTGCGTGACCACGAAGGAGTTTAACAAATCTGTAAACGCAGCCCCTAACGCATCATTTGTGTTATCTACGTGTATGTTAAAATCTCCAACAATTATTGCTTTATCGACATTGACCAATAGATCTGATAGAAAGTCTGCAAACTCTTTTAGGAAATCAGCGTAAGGCCCTGGAGGTCTATATACGGTAGCCAAGGCTAGAGATAATAGGGATTTTTTTCTTACATCTGAGAGTGTAACATTTAGCACAAGTACTTCAAACGAATTAAACCTGTGACCTATTTTCTGAGTAACATTAAGAATATCTCTATAGATTGTTACAACACCGCCGCCACGACCAATCAGACGGGGCTCATGCTTATAACAGTATCCTGGCGGAGTAGACTCATTTAGACCGAAATAATTATTTGGTTTAAGCCAGGTTTCAGTAAGGCAAAATACATCAAAACTATTATCTGAGACCATTTCATTTACAATAACCGCCTTAGGTGTGAGCGATCTAATGTTTAGAAGACCTAGCTTTAGAAATTGTTTTTGTTCACTGATATTGAGATTTTCTGGTTTAATTACAATTAGATTTTTCCTAGATCCTACAGTAGATGTATTGTTTGGCTTTACTAAACGAGGAATAGACACAGTTTCTATATAATGTTCTACATTGGTACTTATATCAATTAAGTTGGACAGCAAATACTGTGATTTGGACTTTGACTTACTAGTCATATGGTGTGTAGCGTCTTGGAGATGTTGTCCGACAGAACAGCCGCTCCGACTCTGCTGGGGTGAAGGCCATCAGCACGGAAGAGCCTAGGTCGCTCCCAAAACAGATTCCAATTATTAACAAAGAGCAGTCTCTGTTCATTACACCATGACATTAACCAAGCGGTCTGGGACCGTTCCACCGCGAGGGTAGTGAGAGCAGAGGAACGAAGAAGCCGCGGCTTTGCTCAATTCGTCATGCACGTCCGAGAAGAAAGGAGCCGGGGGGGATGCCCACGGGACCGATCAAGTAGCCTGGGAAAGCTTAGCGGAGCTCCGTGCGTCAGGCTCAGGCTGGGTGAGCAGACCCGAAGGTGGCGGCCCAGGCGAGTCATCAGCATCAGACGCCACTGTAACGTTCTCCGACGCAGCGGTGATGTCATCCAATTCTGAAGCAAGCAAGCGTGCTGGGGAGCCGGGTGGTTCGAGGGGATTTACCTGGCGAACAGAGCCTGTCATTGTCCCCAAATCGCCTACATCGCCCGCGGCGCCTGCGTCAATCCCATAGGAAGGAGGCGAGGCGTGGGGGGTGGCTGAAGTGGCTTTCTCTCGTTACAAAAGAAAGCCGCAACCGCAATGCTAGAACGGCAATGTTCTCGTACTGAGAAGATGAACCATTGGAGAGAATCGCTCATCCCAAGCTCAGACGGAAGCAAGCAAGCGTGCCGTGGAGGCGGGTGGTTCGAGGGGGTTTACCCAGCGAACAAAGCCTGTCATAGTCCCCAAATCGCCTTCATCGCCCGCGGTGTCTGCATCAATCCCGTAGGAAGGAAGCGAGGTGCGGGGGGCGGCTGAAGTGGCTTTACCTCATGACAAAAGAAAGCTGCAACCGCAATGTTGCCATGGCTATGTTCTCGCACTGAGAACATGAACCATTCATAAAACGCTGCCTGCGTGTGTTCGAAGCACTGGCACGCGAGGCAGCTTTTATGACCGTGAGAGGTGGGGAGAAATTACTGCATCCAGAAACTACACAGGGGCGGAAATGACATCTTTATAAAGACGCGTCCTGAAAAGGACATTGAACGCCGCTGTGTAATGCTCTTTCAGAGAAATAAACTCTTTTACAGAGAAAATCACTCTTTCAATGTAACTCTTTCAATTCTCTGCGCTGTCGAAGCGCTCAGGGGCAAACTGCACTCCCGTGCAGAGAAGGAGAAAGCCGCTGAAGTGCGCTATAGATCCAACAGCAAACAGAGTGTCAGAGGAACAGAAGCAGGAATCTGGTGTGTGTGACTCGCAGCTGGCTGCATACACGACCATCGGCTCTGAAGAAGATTTCTGAATGAACATGCGTATTTCCCTCGCCTTTGTGCCCGTATGTCCGGGGTCGGGGTATGCAAATACTGTTCGCCAACTCTCATTGGCCTTTTTTCATAGATCAGAGGCATATTCGGCACTCAAGAGAGACCCCTAGTGTCGCTTCTTCGACACAAGGTTGAAGTGAGCGACAGATGGGGAACTGGAATTTTAATTTGTCTGTGAATTTACAGTATAACAACATTCATATAGCATATAATACTGCCTTTTCTGGAGGAGGTATCACCGCGCCCATCCAATCTGAAATCACATTGTGTGCAATTTCATTCATAAAGATTGCACTTTAGAAACATTGTCTGCACAGATTCATAAATGTTGTATATGTTGTATATAAATTTTGTATATGTTTATTTAAAATGTTGCTTTGTCCTTGTGCCTCTTGGATAATCAGTCATACAAATATTTTTTATATTTTATTAATATTATTTATTATTTGGATGAATCCGTTATTCATTTTGAAGTCATTATTCTTGACATTCTCAATAAGGTATTCGGGCACATCCCTACTATGTACAGATTACCAATGTCCCAAGTCTGCCAAACATGTTGAGTTATTCAAACATGATCTGCAGCCTGAAAATGAACTTTTGGTCAGATTTTAGAAGTGAATGCCCTTTGCTGCATTGTAAATCTATAGGATGGTCCCTTGCTCCCTTGCTCCCTATTTAGTGATTGACTTATCTTCCAGTGAGCTGTCTGTCTGCCCTGGTCTTATAACAGTTCGAAATGCATCATATTTTCATCCAAACTCCATACCAAGCCTCTGAAAGCAAAACGTTTTTCTCTATGTAAAAATGCACAGTATATATAGGATTTCTAATGAAAAACTAGCGATATTGTCCAATAGTGGTCATTTTGTTTAACAGCATGTTATTTCATGATAAATCGCTCAGATTTAAAAAATGGTACATCAGATGAAACTAGAGATGCTAAACTTTTGACTCAAACTGGTTTCCATGCAAAAACATAATTAGGTTTCTTACCAGATGTAGTTTTGTTTTGTTGATTGGAATTTTGTTGGCATTTCAAGACAAACTACGCAGTGATCAGCACCATGCTGTTTTGTAACATGACTCCAGACGTCAAAAGTTTAACCCTTTACTGACAGCCCAGAGTCTCCTGAACTGAGATCAGTCAGAAGGACACAGGGTTGCAATGATGTGGATCATGAAGCTCCAAATTTGAAAATACATGCACAAATGAGATCTGAGAATTACAGCAGAATATGGTTAGATTATAGCTACTTCAAATTTTGGTTTGATCTTCACACAAAGCTATCATATGAGTTCAGAAGACTTGGAGTGGAGCGTCTAAGTTGTATGGAGTCCTGTGATGGTACTTTTAGGGTACTGTATTGTGAATTGTGGAGTTTGACAGCCCCTTGTCACCATTTACTTTCATTGTATGGAAAAGAGCACCATGAACATCCTGCCTAACATTTCCTTTTGTGGTCATTGGAAGAAGAAAAGCCACACAGGTTTGGAACTACAAGGGAGAGATGACAGAATTTTCATTTTTGGGTAAACTATCCCTTTAATTAAACATGATAAAAAGCATTCAAATCATCGCTTTCCACAATGGCAATCACCAAAAAACAAACAAACATGTACTCTGTAATTTAAAGAAAGAATGAGTGATTATAATCAAACAGCTGAGTTCAAGTATAGCAATTCCAAATATGATTGGCAAGTGATGAATTTTTTGCCATTTATAGGAAATTTCAAGGAACACATACACCAAACAGCTTTCCTGAGAGAGTAAATATATTAATCAATGTTTTCTCTGAAGTATAATGTACAGTATATGAGTTAATATAGTAAACTACTGTATCTATTTCACTGTGTTGTATGCTTGACCTGTGATGCACTAAATTGGCTAAAAATGCACTAAAGTGCTTTGCTTCAGCAACTTTTCATACAGCATTACATTATTCTCTTACCATGTAAAAAGTGTTACTCTGCAATTGTTACCTTAAGGAGCTATTTCTGCTCGATCTAACCTTAACATATTTTTACTTTAATCAAACCAATTAATTCCGATGTTAAACACATGAAGCACATTTTTAGATTAACATTTTCTTTAGTGTATGCTCTTATGGTTTTCACTAAGATTATGACCTTACTATGATAGCTAAGTGAGCTTTATGTACAGGTAGCATATGTTTGTAAAAATATGATAATTGAACAATTGCACTAACCGAAGTAGGTGAGTTTGGAGAAAGAAGGTAGCACTATCAGCCACCTGTTTACAATGAGACTCCCACCGGACAAACAAAACTCTTCTTAACAGGCCTAGCTTGTGACTGTGTGCTTTTAACCGTTTTTTAGCCTGTGGTAAAATTAACACTCTTCCTCAAACAAGATTCAACACCCTTTTAAAATGGCGCACAGTTAAAAGTCACCATTCAGGCACCATTCACTTTCATTGTATGTATACACATGAAAGTGGTTTATGAGGTGACTGAGTCTAACATTCTGCTTAACATCTCCTTTTGAGTTCCAAAAAAGAAAGTCATACAGGTTTGGGACAACACGAGAATAGTAATGACAGATTTTTCAATTCTGAGTGGTAGTCTGTATCTTTACATAAACTGCACTAAGCTGATAGAGGTCAAATCAAATGTTTATCATTTGTCTTGTTTAGTTTATGGCTCACATTTCAGTTTTTTCCCCTTTAAGCTTTATTGACATGTTTGGGTGGTGTTCATAAACCTCCTGCCTGTAATGTGAAGTTTCCACATGCTTAGCATCTGCAGTGTCACATTTTCCACTGTGTCAGTCTGTGGAGGAAGGCTAGCACATAATGTTGGCCGTTTTTAACAGCTATTCTCTCAGTCCTTCTCCAATTTCGGTGAGTTTCTAAACAACATATGAGACCCCTCATGCTCTCCACTCCTCCTCCTTTTTGTGTCTTATGCTTTTTTCATTCCTTGGTCTTTCCTCCTCTCCAGGTCAGCTTGTCTGTTGCTGGAATCTAAACATTTAATTTTGTTGGTCAGATAAAACAGTGCCAATGTGCTGTACTTGGAAAAGTGGAAGAATCTCTGTTCTTTTTACTGTTTCCTGCAGATCAGTCCAATATTAGTAAATATGATTTTTTTTAAAACATTTGTATCCATTTGGCAGACATCTTTATCCAAATTGACTTACAGTACATCTTGTACATCAGTGATCTTTATGTTGCTAGCATCATGCTAGAGCTACAGGAATAGTAATATGATACGTATAATGTAAATTATAACACAAGTTTTGAAATGTTTGACATGTTGATGGAGTTGACTTTAGTAAATCATTAGTAAGTCGTTATTTGTCATCTTCATTTGTCATATTGGACTAAAAATCTTCTTTAAGCATTTTATTTTATGTGCATGGGAGTATTTGACTTCTAAAATGATTAAGGATAAACACAAATACTACGTGGCATGGCATTCTCAGATCTCAGTAACATTTGGAGCTCATGAGAGCTGTAAGGTTTGATGGATTGTCCTGTTGGCCCTTTCTTGGGTATGAAGAAGAGGAGGTGAATTTAACTGAAAATATGGTGCATGGCGGAATCTTTAAAGCAAGGCATCCAGGATGCTATTAGCAGCTTCAAATGAAAAGAACCAGGTGGTATGATTACAGAAAGTACTGTATAACTATGGGCTCATGTGGCATATGTGACTAAGCAATAGTAGTATAATTATTGTAAGTAATAATCATATGCTCTTAACAGTTTTTCACATATTTTAGCTTGGAAAATTATTTATAGATTTATTTATAATTAAGTTAGTTAGTTATTTAGTTAGTTAGTTTGTAACTGATAGTTAGTAATCCTCTTATCACTTTTTAAAGGGATAGTTCACTCAAAAATGAAAATTCTCTCATCATTTACTCACATTCATGCCATGCCAGATGTGTATGACTTTATTTCTTCTTGCTGAACACAAATGAAGATTTGTAGATCAATATCTCAGCTCTGTAGGTCTTCACAATGAAGATGAATGAGTACATTTTGTAGCTCCAAAAATCACATAAAGGCAGCATAAAAGTAATCCATTCGACTCCAGTGGTTAAATCTACATCTTTAGAAGCAATATGATAGGTGTGGGTGAGAAACAGATCAACATTTAAGTCCTTTTATATTATAAATTCTCCTCCCTGCCCAGTAGGTGGCGATATCTACAAAGAATGTGAATCACCAAAAACAAAATAGAAGGATTTGAATGTGAAAGTGTAGATTTATAGTAAAAAAGGCTTTAAATAATTATCTGTTTCTCACCCACACCTATTATATCACTTCTGAAGACAAACATTTGGTCACTATTCACTTGGAAAGTATGGACATACAGAGCTGAAATATTCTTCTAAAAATCTTAATTTATGTTCTGCAGAAGAAAGAAAGTCTGGGATGGCATGAGAGAATTTTCATTTTTGTGTGAACTATCCCTTTAACAAGTAGTTGCAAGGAAGATTTAGTTTATTGTAACTATCATATCTTTTTTTTAAGATTTAAACAAATGCTTCAAAGTAGATTTATTTATTACATTTATGTTTATCTTTGCTAAGTATAAAATTAGTCCAAAAGTAAATGTAGTTCCCCGTCTGTTGCTCACTCCGACATCGTGTCGAAGAAGCGACACTAGGGGTCTCTCTTGAGCGCCGAATATGCCTCTGGTCTATGAAAAAATCCCCCCTGGGGCTGCGGTACCCACATTCTCAATAAAAGAGCTATTTCCTTTGTCTCTGGGTCACCTGGCCCGCAAATGCCATTGTCAGGGCACACTGCTGCCAGATTTCAACAGTCCCGGCCTCCTGGACACGGACCACTCGTCTCCAGCCCCACGACTGTTCCCCGGCCGGCCGGATCCGACGAGTCTAGAGGACGCCTACCCTGGACCTCCTCCTCAGTCGCTAACCCACCCCCTGCCGGGTGTGTGGAGCAAGGTAAGTGCTTTGAGTCTTTTCTCAGCACCAGAGCCTCGGGACGCATCACCGCCTCCCGACGCTGCCTTACCTGCTCCGCCCCGCTGCGAAGCCCTGCCGGGTATGTCAAAAATAATCGTCCCCTTGGTGCCCCTAGCGCGGAGTTTGGATGCGTGGCTCTCACTGGCCCGGACCATCCGACTCGGTTGCGCAATTCAGTTTGCCAGGCCCCCGCCCCCCTTCATGGTGTCCGCTTTTCCGCAGTACACGGTGAACATGCCCAGTGGAAATCGCCACTCTTTTACTCAAAGATGCGATAGAGCCTGTCCCTCCAACCGAGATGAAGAAGGGTTTCTACAGCCCTTACTTCATTGTACCCAAGAAAGGCAGTGACTTACGCCCTATCTTGGACTTGTGAGTTTTCAACCAAGCGTTGCACAAACTCCCGTTCAAAATGCTTGCGCAGAAACATATCTTAACTTGCGTTCGACATCTAGATTGGTTCGCAGCGGTAGACCTGAAGGATGCGGGTTGGAGCGCCGTGTGCAACGGGCACACAGTAGCAGGCCGTTGGAAAGGGGCCCCACTGCGTTGGCACATCAACTGCCTGGAGTTGTTGACTGTCTTCTTTGCCCTGCGGAAGTTTCTCCCGTTAGTTCGAGACAAACATGTTCTGGTCAGGTCAGACAGCACCACTGCGGTAGCGTACATAAATCGCCATGGCGGCGTATGCTCCCGCCACATGTCACGACTCGCCCGTCGTCTCCTCCTTTGGAGCCAGACTCAAGTCGCTGCATGCCACTCATATCCCCGGCAACCTCAATGTGATAGCAGATGCGCTGTCATGACAACGTTTGCCTGGCGGAGAGTTGAGGCTTCACCCCCAGTCGGTCCAGCTGATTTGGGAACAGTTCGGCAAGGCCCAGGTAAACCTGTTCGCCTCCCGAGAGATCTCCCACTGCCCGCTCTGGTACGCCCGTTCAGAGGCTCCCCTCGGGGCTGCGCAAGTACGCATTTCCCCCAGTGAGCCTTCTTGCACAGGTGCTGTGCCACTGTGCCGTGTGAACGACACGACGTCTCGTTCCCTCCAGGGAACGGAGGTTACATACGTAACCGAGACGTTACTTTGTCATTTACCAAACTGTAGGCCGTTTGTCTATAGCTTATGAATTTTGTTTACAAAGTTTTCAAAGTTCATACCCACATTATTTAAAAAAAATACTTCACATTTATTCTGAATTAACAATGTGTACACTATTTAAAGTTTACTGAATTTCTATTTGATGGAATGTATATATTGCAATATAAAGCAATGATTTTGTCTAACTTTCGATTTGTTGATGTAGGGCACATGATTAGATATTGTAAATAGAAGTCCAAAAACTTTTGAAATAAAAAACTTTGTTGGTGTTTATCAACTATTGGCTTGCTAGATGAAGATTAGTTAGTTAATTGTAAATGCAGACTCAGGGTGAAGGAAGTAATTTCTAAGGCCCATTAAAAGCCCTAAGGACACATGGAAGACATTATATCCATGATATATGGAGGGCACACACGTTTTAAGAGGCACAGCTTAATTTTTTCCACACCTTTGCCTTGAAGGTACTCAAGTCCCTTTTGGGAGGTCTAATTGGTCTGGTACATTACATCATCAACATGTTTGTGATGTCACCATTGAACAAAGAATGAAGAAACACCAAACAGTTTAGAAATTTAGTCAAACAGCAAGCTTACAACAGCTTTAAATTGTTTTTCATTTTGTTGTGAAGTTAACATGATAAGAAGTTTAACAGTAAGAGATTTTGCCTTAAATATATAAGGTCTGCATCAACCGGACAGAGATTGCCCTTGCAATTTAAAAAGCTTGAATGTTTTTAGGATGGAGTTCAGATTCTATGTTGGTCTTCCATTCAGTTACATACAGAGGTGGTGATGATGTCATAAATTCCAGCTCAGAGAACTGCAGACGAATTTATTTTTTTCCAGCTTCCATTGTCTCGTCCCTCCCCCTTTCTTCTCCAAGAGCTCCTGCGGTGGAAAATCACAGTCACAGTTAATGTGAGATGCAGTTCTC
Source organism: Moxostoma hubbsi (assembly GCA_032164185.1). Lineage (NCBI taxonomy): Eukaryota > Metazoa > Chordata > Actinopteri > Cypriniformes > Catostomidae > Moxostoma > Moxostoma hubbsi. The sequence continues at coordinate 23,238,682 of JAVLUX010000026.1, read as the reverse complement.
TGTGCCTAACATCTCTCTGCACTCTTAAATGGAAAGTAGGGCAGTTGCACTAAATAGCTAAAAAAAAATGCATTTAACCATTTTCACATTGCATTCCTTGTTGCAGAATTATGTCTGTGCTGAGTTAAGTTTCATGTCTCAACTCTCACTCAGATCTGGAGAGATCTGAAAGATCATCTCAATCAAATACATCTGGAGATATCTGAAAGATGGCGACATCTCTTTGCACGTTGTACTGTGAGTGGCTTTCAATCTGTTGAAAATAGGATTGTTTTTTGTTTTAACTCTGTAACTATATGTCCCGCCCACATGTGATTAGGCTGCCCATGAAATAGCTAAAGCATGAGTACATGCTCACTGGCCTTTCTCCAATGTGAGACTGCTGCATCTGGTAAAAATCTCCTGTCCTTCCTTCCAGTTCATTTTGGCTCTCCCTAAACAAAGAAAAACAGACGATTCATGTGAAAAGAAACAAGAAAAAGAGCTGCAGTCTTCATATTAAGCAAAGATTAATATTCATGAATGCGGTTTATAAAGCAACATGCACACTGCATACATTGTACTGACCGAATTAAATTGTCAACATGCATTAATTCATTTAAAAAGACATTTTCTTTTAATGTCTTTCCACATTTAAGGAAATTCGATACTGTTGGTATGAAATGGCTTTTTTTTTTTTTTATCTATTAAGGAGTCTAGTCTTGGAATTTATAATGAACTTGCCAGTAAATGAGGAAAAAGACACAGGACCTGTATCGTCTTTTCTTTCCTTTGATTTCTGCATATGCTCATAAGGAGGTCATAAAGTTTTTAAATGTGTGGAATCTCTTTGATAAAATAGAATTAAATCTGGAAGATCTTTTGTCAATGTCTTCTATGTTGAATACATCACAAAGATTTCAGAGCGAATAAGCATGGGCTTGCCCCTTTCTCACTACTGCAAGGGAAAAATTTGTTCAATGTCCATGTTCATGGGTGTGTCCCCACAGTTTTTCTGCTGCTTTTTTCACAGAACGATTTCTTTTTCTAGTTATACTGTAGAGTTGGAATTAGAATGACAGAATATTTCTGCCACATATGCATAACTGAAATATGTAGACTTTATTTTTTTAGGTTCCCCACATTGTGAGTTAATAATAATAATCCCTAGACTCAAACTCACTTTTCACTTTACATCAACATTGGTGAGATGTTTGTGCTAGTGTTTTTTATGTGAGTGTTCTCCTGTTCTGAACTTGACACCCTCAGTGCTGACCAGAAAAAAAGGAAGAAAAAAACCCAACAACTTCATTGTCATAAAATTAAAGCTCCATGTTAACTGTCACGTATAGTAAAAAACAATATCTAGAATTAGCAAGAGGATTTTGTGCTTTTAGTCCATGTCTTTTAGTTTTGAGATCATCTCTATGTTAGTTTACTCCTAAAAGTTGAAGGGATAGTTCATCCAAAGATGAAAATTCTCTCATTTGCATTCTTTTTGGGATCCCCCCCCCCCCCCCCTTCACCCAATTAGCAATTTCCAATGTGTTTTTAAGTCCTCGTGGTCGCATAGTGACTCACCTCAATCCGGGTGGCGGAGGACGAATCTGAGCTGCCTTTGCGTCTGAGACCGTCAACCCGCGCATCTTATCACGTGGCTTGTTGAGCCAAGGATATGAGCATATATAAGAGCGAAGCAAGTTAGGACAGACAGTGGACTTTCTGGTGCCCCCCCAGGGAGTTGGTGCCCTACGCAGACTGCGTAGTCTGTTTAGGAGACCTGGATGGAGTCACTCAGCGCACCCTGGGATTTGAACTAGCAAACTTCAGGGAGCCCTCTCATTTGCATACTTCATGCATATTGCCACCTACTGGGCAGGGAGGAGAACTTATGGAAAAAAAGAACTTTATATTGATCTGTTTCTCACCACCACCTATCATATCACTTCTGAGGACATGGATTTAACCACTGGTGTCTTATGGATTACTTTTAATCTGCTTTTATGTGCATTTTGGAGCTTCAAAATGTTGGTACACATTCACTTGCATTGTATGGACCTACAGAGCTGAAATATTCCTCTAATAATCTTTGTTTATGTTTAGCAGAAGAAAGAAAGTTATATACATCTGGGATGGCATGAGGGTGAGTAAATGACAAGAGAATGTTCATTTTTGGGTGAACTATCCCTTTAACAAAATACATTTTAAATTTAAAGGAAAATGGAGCAAAAATATTTATGACTCATCTAGCCCTCACGGGCGTGTCCACGTTTCCTTCCAATAAATGCTCACCTGAATGAAAATGCCCCTCCCCCATTTTATGTCTGTGGATAGATTGATGCAAACGGGCATCTGTGGGAAAGTAATTTAAGTCTTGTATTTCCTGGGAGGTACAGTTATATGGGGCTGAGAGATGATAGAGAGTAAAGGTTAGTGTGAGTCAAGAATGAAAACCCTCAGGTCATGAGCTATGCTCGTTTTTCTGTATGAGTGTGTGTGTGTGTGTGTGTGTGTGCGCAGAGGGGGATGTCTGGAGGTTTGGGAGACATGGAACAGGCCAGGACTGGTGCAGCTGCGATCCTTGTAGACTCAAATTACACTCACACATTGTTTTTCATCTCCCTTGCTATTCTGCACTTTCAAATTTTATGTCTATTGAATTGAATTGATTTTAAGTCTATTAATATTATGATATCTAATTAAGCTAGAATAAATGCCTCATATTTTGCATCATATAGATGAACTGTTAACCGTAATTAATCTCGTACAAATGCAATCCATAACAGCTACAACCCACAGGTAATTAGTGGTAGTACAACAACAGAAACCTTCAATACAGTTCTCATACACACCTATTTCCACCCATTTGTACACTGTTTTTATTTTTTATAACTTACAAAATTATACAGCAATTAGTTCCAGTTCTCTAAATTGACTGGACAAGTGGAATTCCAAGACAGCTCATATTTAATAGAACAATATTGGGAAGCTTCACTGTTTGTTTTACTTGGCAGCACACAACAGTTAATCCTACTTTGGCTTCCTTTGGAACAATTTTTGTTAAAGGAAGATACAAGATAACTGGCCATATTTTTTCTAAACTGCATGTCATTTACTAGCAGTTCACTTTTTGATTATAGAACTGTAATATAAAAGCAAACTCTCACACACTTGTGTTTTTGTCAGAGACTAGAAACAGGTCAAGGATAAAAAAATTGTATATTAGAGGTAAAAATGGGAATTTCTCAGTAGTTTCAAAGTCTTCACTGAAATATTGCTAGATATGATGCATTAATACAAATTTGATGCTACCAGATTTTGACTTTAAGTAAAATGTAATTATTCAGACAGTTCTTTTTTTTTTTTGGTCTTTATTTGTGATAATGTTTGGTTTCATATGGCTTATTACAGCTAAAGAGCCAAGAGTAACAAGTGTGTGCTTCTGTTTTACCCAAATTGTTTTACCAAATTGGCCCAGTTGCTAAGGAGGGTAGAGTCACATGGGGTAACCTCCTCGTGAATGTGGTTCACTCTCGGTGGGATGCATAGTGAGTTGTATGTGGATGCTGCAGAGAATAGTTTGAAGCCTCCACACATGCGGGTGATAAGATGCATGGGTTGATGGTCTCAGACAGGGAGGCAACTGAGTCATTACGCCACCACGAGGATTTAGAGTGCATTGGAATTGGGCATTCCAAATTGGGGAGAAAAAGGGGAGAATAAAAGAATACATTTATTGAAAATGCATTATTTTTTAGGCTACTGCGTACCATGCTTGTTATGATTTCTATGCTGATTTATTCCCTATTTCCCTGGAGGGCGGTGTGTGAGTTTTTCTCTGAAACCCACCTCCACTCCTGCACCACAGGTCTAGACTTGCTACATGGGGATTGCTTGTATGTCTATTTGTGCAGCAGCATGTCCTACATGCTCGATGCGGCATGTGTTGCATTTCGTCAAATTGTGCAGGAGCAGCAGCATGTCCACATGATAACTCAGTATGTCTGTGTATTTTCTAGTAGTAGCAAGTCTCAGTACGTTCTAACTGTTTACCGTTTAGAAAGAAAGCCACAGTATGCTGGAGCTGGAACCAAAGAAGGACCAACCATTTAAAAACCATAAAGGAAGTGTATTAAGTCTGCCTGCAATCTGTAGTGATTAAATGAGTAGAATTGTGGATGTCTCCAAACACTTAAATAAACATGTTAACTTCCCTCAGAATTTTTTACTTAAATATCAGTCTCTGTCAATAATTCTGCTGTAACTATGAAATAAAGGGTATAAAAGATAGCAAACATTTTAGGCCATTAAAGTGGCCATTATCAACTCAACTCATGGACATGTGTTCAGTGTGGTAAAATTAGGCTCTTGACTGGAGTGCTCTTTATAGTGAACACCTGCCAGTCCTGCTGAGACTTTCATCGATGTGCTCAGCAAAACAGCAACATGTCCAAATGACATTACTCCCACCATGCCAGATTATTTTGCTGTGGCTGAAGTTGCTTTGTAAAAAAGCATTCACCTCTGTAAAGCATTGCTGTTGGATATATGGCGCATATCAGAGGCTTTCTCCTTCTCTGCATGGCAGTGCAGCTTTACCCCTGGGCGCTTCGACAATGTTTCCTTAAAGAGCAAATAGACCTGTAAAAGAGTATATTTTCTCTAAAAGAGTATACACATTGGCATTGAACGTCTTTTTAAAGATGCTTCTTTTTGAAGATGTCTTTCCGCCTTTGTGTAGTTCCTGGATGTGGCAGATATCTCTATGCTTCTGACGGTCATAAGAACTGCCTCGCATGCCTAGGCTACGATCACACACAGGCAGTGTTTTATGACTGGTGCGAGAACATAACCATGGTAACGTTGCGTTCGAGGCATTCTTTCCTCCAAGAGAAAGCCACTTCAGCCACCATCTGCCACGCCTCCTTCCTAAGGGGGCAGCTGCCGATGAAGGCAATTTGGGGAGTGCAGCAGGCTTGGTTTCACCGGATAAATTCCCTCGAACCACCCGCCCCCCCAGCACGCTCGTTTGCTTCCATCTGGGATCGAGGTGAGAGCAGCTTGCCTCATGGCCAGTTTGTTTACTGCCTCGGACCCAGCGAGCTGGATGATGATTTTGTCGCTGTATCGGAGAGTGTCACACGGTGTCTGATGCTGATGACTCGACTGGTCTGTCACCTTTGGGTCTGCTTGTCCAGTCTGAGCCTGACATGAAGATGTCCGCTAAGCTTGCCCAGGCCGCCGTGAGCACGGGGATGGACTGTAACCCTCCGTCCTCCCCACAGCCTTCACGGATAGATGATTGATTCCTCAGGTCAGGGCTCCGCTCACAGCCACCCCCCGGTTCCTTTCTTCCCAGAGGTGCATGATGAGTTGAAGAAGCTATATATGGCTCCTTTTACTACCCGAAACCGGCTTCCTCGCTCCTCCGCTCTCACTACGCTCGACGGCGGAGAGGCGACAATCTGTCTCCGCCCTGCATACCATGGCCCCCCTGCAAATCCACCAGGCCAAAGTACTTAAAGATCTGCACTTGTGTAGTCCTGATCTTGATGTACTGCAGGAACTGCGCTCGATGACCACGAAGGTCACATCATCGGCACTTGGACAGGCGATGTTGTTCCTGGACCACGAGTGTGGGCGTCGCCCATTCAAGTGCTGACAATGTGACCTTCGAGGTGCTTTGAGTTTTTTCTCAGCACAATTGTTTCGGGATGCAACTTTGCTCCCCGACATATTATCTGCTCCCTCCGCTGCGAAGCCCCACCAGGTATGTCATACGTGATCGTCCCCTTAGTGCTCCCCACTCGGAGCTTGGACGTGTCGCTTACGCTTCCAACCCGTTGCACTGGTGGCGCGATTTAGTTCGCCAGGCACTTGCCCCACAAGGGATGCGATAGAGCCGTCCCTCCAGCCGAGATGAAGCCAGGGTTGTACGGCCCTCACTTCATCGTACCCAAGACAGGCGGAGCGTGGCGGCAAATCTTGGACCTGTGAGTTCTGAACCGGGCTTCACACAGACTCCCGTTCAAAGGTGTTCAAGCGGAAACTTATACTAACCTGTGTCCAGCATCTAGATTGGATCGCAGTGGCAGACCTGAAGGATGCATACTTTCTCATCTCACTTTGCCTCGGCACAGACCCTTCTTACGGCTCATTTCCGACGACCCAACATACTAGTACCAGGTCCTCCCCTTCGGCTCATCCCTGTCCCCTCACATCTTCACGGAGGTCGGAGGTCGCACCTTGCCCCGCTAATTGGTGGACAACAGAAAGGGAACGCTGACACATCGTTTGTTCCCCCCTAAATGGGTGCAGGAACCTAAAATATTTCTATGGGGCATTGGGAAGGGAACGTGCAGTCTGATGCAGCCTGCTACTCTAGCAAGCCATTGCCTGCTGCACCTGCATCAGCATCTCACGTAACACGATTCAGCATCATGGTGTTATTGGATAAGGACCCCTAGTGTCTCTTCACTCGACACAATGTCGAAGTGAGCGATAGACAGGGAACTTCTAGGTTACTGTTGTAACCGCCGTTCCCTGATGGAGGGAACGAGACGTTGTGTCCCTCTTGCCACAATGCTGTACTGAGCCACTGTAATGGCTAAAACATTATCCTAGGCTCCTCAGTGCAAAACCTGAATGAACAGACGCACACCCTCCTTCCTTTATACTCGTATGTCCGGGGAGGGGCATGTAAATTCAGTCCTCCAATTTCTCGTTGGTCTTTTCTCAATTTCAGAGGTAAACGAGGCCTTCAAGAAAGACCCCTAGTATCGCTTCACTCGACACAGCTTCTCATTCCCTCCATCATGGAACGGAGGTTACAACAGTAACCTAGACGTTTACTTGTGCCTAAAACTACCCTCTAAATATTTTTTTTTTTTTAAGATCTGATGTGGCAATCTTTGGTTAATTTACTGATTTGTTTATTCTCAAATGTGCTCATTGTATTCAACCCGCTACCTTGCTTGCCAAAAAGGCTGGAACTGATGATTTCCTGCCAGAACTTCCCACAAGCCATTTCCCTTTGCCACACGCATCAGACTGTCAGTGAACGGACTGTGGACAGATTGTGGAAGTGCCGTCTGAGGCCTTGACTTCTCACAGTTTAACTAATGCATAGTTAAGAAAATGTGTTAACCACAGCCTTTGTGTTTTGTGAGAGGGCTATGTGGGATATTTTGCTTAGCCCCTACCAGGTGGGAAAAGCCATACTGCGCTGATATCAAAGCAGTTTCCTCTGCTTGTCCCAGGAGCAGTTAGATAAACACACACATACGCTGCACTAAGACCAAGATCTCTTCTTTGCAAGTTCACAACATGTAAGCTGTGTTTTCTCTTGTCTGATCTTCATGTGTGATCAGAGTGTATGTGTGAGTGAGTGTGCACTGAAGGGAATGGGGGGATCTTTCTAGTTCTTGTGACTAAAAATTATACTACTGACGCCCAACACCACTACCCTAAAAGTGGTGTAACTGCAGGCAGTGCTGGGTATGCAGCACCATTGGGGCCCACGACAGCCACCCCAAAAGTGAATATATATATATATATATATATATATATATATACATATACATACACACACACACACACACACACACACTATTGTTTAAAAGTTTAGGGTCACTTACTCATTGTTTATTTTATTTTTTTCACATTTTAGAATAATACTAAAGTCATCACAACTATGGAATAATAGAAATGGAAATATGGGAATTATGTTGTGACTAAAAAATAATCCAAAATAAATCAAAACTATGTGATATTTTATCTTCAGAGTAGTCACCCTTTGCCTGGAATTTGCAGACACGTACTCTTGATATTTCTTATCATTTAATTAGTATTGAAGGAGTTCCCATCTATGTTGTGTACTTATTGGCTGCTTTTCTTTATTATTTGGTCCAAGTCATCAATTTCAAAAACTTTCTTTTGATAAAATCTTAGTTTTGTAATTAAATAAATTAATATATTGGCACAATTATATTTTTTTCAAAATTATTTTTTTTTTTTTTTTTTTTTTTTACATTTAAGCATACACCTTCAGATCAAAAGGTTTTAAAGATCATGTGAAACATTTCAGGCAAATGAACCCAAACTTTTGAAAGGTAGTTTATATGTATATATATATATATATGATAGGGCTGTCGATTTAACGCGTTAATTCAGTGCGATTAATTTTACAAAAAATAAAGTTAAAAAAATTTATGAATTTAATCGCATGCCCACAGACCATAATAAGGAAGATTCCTGAGAAATGCAAGCTTGTAGTACCCCCTGTTTACTCCAGAGGGCAGTAAGTGAAATTTCAGATGTATGAGCAATGCACAGTTTATACAGTGAAGAAAACACTTCAGTAGGCAGTGTTACTACTCAATCCACAAACATGCATTACGTTCTTGCGTTCAAAACACACGAAAGAGTGCAATTGCGATCTAAGGGATCTCAAGATGTGTTTAAAGATTGAGTATTAAACTATATTTATCTTGACACAGTGACCTAAACATTTTATGTTTATGACGTAACACACCCGAGACGTCTGACATAGGTGTAAATTGATTTGCCCTTAAACAAGCCCTCATAATAAATCTCGAACTGATTGACAAATTCACTTGTGAAATGGATTGCTGTGAACTGTATGCCAATGATTGACTTATTGAATAATATGGTAGTAAACAATACATTGTATTCTAAAGCCGCATTTTGTACTGTCTTATCAATGATTAACTCTTCTGCTACAGGAATGTAATGCATTTTAATTATCTGAATACATATATATATATATATATACAAGAACAGAATGATTTTTTGCAGGTTATTCAGTTTACTTCATTAAAATGAATGTCTAGGTTATGTATGTAACCTCCGGTCCCTGATGGAGGGAACAAGACGTTGTGTCGACACTCTTGAGCGTTGAATATGCCTCTGATCTATGAAAAAAGGCCAATGAGAAGTTGGCAGACAGTATTTGCATACACCACCCCTGGACATACGGGTATAAAAGCTGGGAAATACGTCGAGTTCATTCAGGATTTTTCTGAGGAGCCGGCAATGGTCCGGCCACTACAGTGGCTCGGCTTAGCAACGTGGCCGGGAGGACACAACGTCTCGTTCCCAGGAAATGGAGTACATACGTAACCTAGATGTTTCCCGTCTGTCGCCGTCTTAACCCGGAGACACCTAAAGCTCTGTGTGCGGTCCAAGTAGGTACGCAAAGCACGTACCGGACACAGCAACGAAGGGGCTGAGGGATTCAACCTCCGGGCGCCTCTTAGGAAACTGAATAAGGAGCCACCAGGGTGACTTGTTCCTCGTCCTCCCTGACCTTGCACAGCACCTGTGCAAGAAGGCTCACTGGGGGAAATCCGTACTTGCACAGCCCCGCAGGCCAGCTGTGTGCCAGTGCGTCTGCCCCGAGGGGAGCCTCTGTTCAGGCATACCAGAGCGGGTAGTGGGAGGTCTCTCGGGAAGCAAACAGGTCTACCTGGGCCTTGCCAAACCATTCCCAAATCAGCTGGACCGACTGGGGGTGAAGCCTCCACTCTCTGCTGGGCAACCGTTGTCGTGACAGCACATCCGCAACCACATTGAGGTTGCCGGGGATGTGAGTGGCACGCAGTGACATGAGTTGCATGAGTCCAAAGGAGGAGATGACAGGCGAGTCGTGACATGTGGCGTGAGCGTACGCCGCCTTGGCGATTTATGTACGCTACCACGGTGGTGCTGTCTGACCTGACTAGGACATGTTTGACCCGAGCTCACGAAGAGGAACTACCACAGGGCAAAGAAAACAGCCAGCAACTCTAGGCAATTTATATGCCAGCACAGCGGGGCCCCTCTCCAATGGCCCACAGCTGCGTGCCCGTTGCACACGGTGCCCCAACCCAATCTGGATGCGTCGGTCATGACCAGGACGCGTCGGGACACCTGCTACAAGGGCACTCCTGCCCGTAGAAAGGTCTGTCCAGGGTTGAATGTCTGGCGGGAGGCTGGGGTGATCATCACACGGTGTGTGCCGCGGTGCCATGCTTGTCTCGGGACTCGAGTCTGAAGCCAGTGTTGAAGCGGTCTCATGTGCATCAACCCCAAAGCCTGTGAAGACACCATGAGATCTGGCAGTAGGGTGCCGTGAGAACGGCATTTGCGGGCCAGGTGACCCAGAGACAAAGGAAATAGCTCTGTTATTGAGAATGTGGGTACCGCAGCCCCGTGTAGGGGGGGCGACAAATGAAATAAATTCAACAAAAGATTCTCCTCCCGGCCCTCCACCGGGGAATGGAGTGGTCTTACCAGCTCTGGAGCTAACATCTTGGGCTCTTGGAGCCTTCCGTGTCCTCGAGGGGGGTCCGTGTGACGTGGAGCGTCTGCTTCCAGCGGGGTGCTCAATGCTGGGGCTGAGAGCTGGGCCCGGGTTGAGGTGGAGCAGGGTGCTTCTTAGCCGCAGGAGGATGCCCTCGGCGAGCAGACAGGGTATGGCCCATGGTGGCAGGCTTGCGGCGCTCAAGAGAGACCCCTAGTGTCGCTTCTTCGACACAACGTCGAAGTGAGCGACAGACGGGGAACTAAAGTAACACAATTCTACAACATTTAGTCACAACGCGTTCATTGCATTCTCCCCAATTAAATTTGTAAAATTGAAATTTACCGAATTCATATGAATTTGGAAATAATTAATGCTTTTTGTAGCATTGAGGAAACTTGGCAGGGGATTTCCATTTTCCAGCATGCTTTGCATGGGACTGGATGAGGTGAACAAATGTTGAGTGAGATGAGAATAGTAGGAGATTTATTAATATTTAATGCTCTGTTATATTTATATTTAAAAAGATTGTCTGTTAGGCTGGAGTTTTGGCTGTTACCATTGTGGTGAAGATTGTGCTTACGTTGAGGAAGGACATTCACTTTCAAATGATATTTGATTTGAGTGCTGCTTAGCTATAGAAGCAGTTGCTATCAAATTGACAGTGCAAAAGCTTCACCGGCCTTACACTTGTTCACTTGGCATACACTAATGATTGATAAAATAAAATAAGTTGGAACAACATAAGAAAATTAATTTAAACATTAGTAATTTAGTTTGATAAACCTAATAAAGTTGACCACAATAAAATTTAAGACTACTGTAGGACTTTGATTTGACCTAATCTAACTAAATTATGTTGTCAGAACGTCTCGGTTACGTATGTAACCTCCGTTCCCTGATGGAGGGAACGAGACGTCGTGTCGAAGAAGCGACACTAGGGGGGGTCTCTCTTGAGCGCCGAAAGATACCTCTGATCTATGAAAAAAGGCCAATGAGAGTTGGCGAACAGTATTTGCATACTCCGCCTCCGGATACGGATATAAAGGCGAGAGAAATACGCTCGTTCATTCAGGATTTTTCTGAGGAGCCGGGAGTGTTCCGGGCATCTCAGCGGCTCGGCTCAACGACGTGGCCGGGAAGACACGACGTCTCGTTCCCTCCATCAGGGAACGGAGGTTACATACGTAACCGAGACGTTCCCCGTCTGTCGCTCACTTCGACGTCGTGTCGAAGAAGCGACACTAGGGGTCCACTTCAAAACTCGCCATGCGCTGAGCCGTGTACGTGTACTGCTGACACAGAAGCGGGCAGGTATTTTGCACGTGCGCAAGCGACCAACTGTGTTCAGGCTGCACGTACTCTTCCCCAATGCCCCGAAAAAGCGTCAGCATCCTTTTGGTTACCCTAGGGGGGAACAAGGTGACGCTCCCAACTAGGGAACGGGCCAAGCCTGGCTGGGCCTCTTTTCTCTCTATGTTTTCTCGGCATAGAGCAAGAGCAGCCGGGGCCCTTACCGCATCGAGGGAAGGGGGTCTTATTCCAAATTCCTATTCTTAGGGGGAAAAGACCCTGCGGAGGCCACACCCGCCCAACAGGGGAGGTAAAGGTGGCAAAAATACATCACATGGCCACTTGGGGCATGTGGGAGGAAATGGCGCGGTGGTAGATCCAACCTCAAGGAGGGGGGAGTTGCTACAACACGGCGACCGGAGGGCAGCAAAGGGCTGCCTAAGGGAGACGCGGGTCAGCTCGTAAGGTGACCGTACCGCGGAAATACACACAGGAGGAGTCCCATAGGAGGCCTGATCTGTGGAGCACTTATTCCAGTAGGGGTAGCCGGAGGTACCCGTAGTGGACTGGACCAGCACGTTCCTCCGATGAACTGCTGCGGGTCCGAAGTGCTAGGGAGGAATCAACCAGGGACCTGGGTCCTCTGGGACAAAAGCGCACTGTTTTGCCTCGGCAGAGGGAAACGGCGCTGGTACAAGCGGATCACCCGGTCAGATCGTCGACGTGTACCGAGTTCTACGGGCTCGGACCTGAGAGAACACGGGACGAGACTGACTCAACCCTGAGATCATAAGGGTGTTAGGTGCTGCCCAGCCCGCAGCTCTGCGAATGTCTGCTAGGGAGGTGCCCCTCGCCAGTGCCCATGAGGATGTCACGCTCCTAGTGGAGTGGGTTCGAACCCGTAAGTGGGGGGCATGGCCTGGGTGTGATAGGCCAACTGAATGGTATCCATCACCCAGTGAGACACCTCTGTTTGGAGACAGCGTTCCCTTTCTGCTGGTCCTCCAAAGCAGACAAAGAGCTGCTGAGAGCACCTGAAGCTCTGGGGGCGGTCCAGGTAGGCACACAAGGCACGTACCGGACACGACAGTGAGAGGGGCTGGGTCTGCCTCCTCCCGGGGCAGCGCTTGTAGGTTCACTACCTGATCTCCAGAGGGCATGGTAGGAACCATGGGCACATAGCCCAGTCGAGGTCTTAGGATCACATGAGTATCTGCCGGACCGAGCTCCAGGCAAGTGTCGTTAGTAGGGGACGCTTGCAGGTCCCTGACCCTCTTGATGGAAGTGAGCGCAATCAGCAGGGCCGTCTTTTCAGGAGAGGGCCCTGAGCCAACTGATTCTAGCGACTCGGGGGGGATCTCTGAAGACCGGCAAGGACCACCGAGAGATCCCCAGGAGGGGAACAGGTTTGGCCAGGAGGGGTTTTTAACCTCCGGGCACTTCTTGGGAACCTGACGATTAAGTCGTGCTTACCCAGAGAGTTGCTGTCTACTGGGTTGTGGTAAGCTGCAATAGTGGCAACATACACCTACGAGGTGGATGGGGACAGCCTCCCCCCCAACCTCTCCTGTAGGGACAGGAGCACAGACCTAACTGCGCACCTCTGTGGGTCTTCTGCCCGGGAAGAACACCAATTCACGAACAGACGCCATTTCAGGGCGTAGAGTTGCCTGGTAGAAGGGGCTCTGGCTTGGTTGAACGTGGCTACGACCGTGGGTGGTAGACCAGCTAGATCTTCCGCATCAGGGACCAGACGTGGAGGTTCCAGAGGTCTGGGTGCGGATGCCAGAGCGTGCCCCGTCCCTGAGAAAGAAGGTCCTTCCTCAGGGGAATTCGCCAGGGAGGGGCTGTCGCAAGGAGTATGAGGTCCGAGAACCAGGCCCGGGTGGGCCAGTAAGGAGCCACGAGAGTGACTTGCTCCTCGTCCTCCCTGACCTTGCACAGCACCTGTGCAAGAAGGCTCACTGGGGGGAATGCGTACTTGCGCAGCCCCACCGGCCAGCTGTGTGCCAGTGCATCTGCCCCGAGGGGAGCCTCTTAGCGGGCGTACCAGAGCGGGCAGTGGGAGGTCTCTCGGGAGGCAGAGGGGTCTACCTGGGCCTTGCCGAACCGTTCCCAAATCAGCTGCACCGAGTGGGGGTGAAGCCTCCACTCTCCGCCAGACAAGCATTGTCATGACAGCGCGTCCGCTATCACATTGGGGTTGCCGGGGATGTGAGTGGCACGCAGCGACTTGAGTCGGTGCTGGCTCCAAAGGAGGAGACGACGGGCGAGTTGTGACATGTGACGGGAGCATACGCCGCCTTGGCGATTTATGTACGCGACCGCAGTGGTGCTGTCTGACCTGACTAGGATATGTTCGTCCCGAATTAACGGGAGAAACTTCCGCAGGGCAAAAAGGACGGTCAACAACTCGAGGCAGTTGATGTGCCAACGCAGCTGGGCCCCTTTCCAACGGCCTGAGGCTGCGTGCCCGTTGCATACGGCGCCGTGGCGCCATGCTCGTCTCGGGACTCGGGTCTGGAGCCAGTGTTGGAGCGGTCTCATATGCATCAACCCCAGCGGCGCGACCGCCGCGGAGGACGCCATATGCCCCAGGAGCATCTGGAAAAGTTTTAAGGGGACCGCTGTGCCTGGCCTGAAGGCGGCGAGGCAGTTCAACACTGACTGGGCACGCTCGTTGGTGAGACATGCCGACATTGAGACCGAGTCTAACTCCATCCTGAGAAAAGAGATGCTCTGAACTGGAGTGAGCTGGCTCTTTTCCCAGTTGACCTGAAGCCCCAGACGGCTGAGGTGCCTGAGCACCTGATCTCTGTGGATTTTGCATAGTAACTCTCGTGAGAGGACAGAGACAGGCCAAAGGGGAGGACTTGTACTGATACACCTGGCCCCCGAACGCAAACCGCAGGTAGGGGCGGTGTCGGGGCAGGGTGGAGACATGAAGTACGTGTCCTTCAGGTCTACCGCTGCGAACCAATCTAGATGCCGGACGCAGGTTAAGCGTGAGCATTTTGAACGGGAGTTTGTGCAACGCTCGGTTGAGAACTCGCAGGTCCAAGATTGGTCATAAGCCGCTGCTTTTCTTGGGTACGATGAAGTAAGGGCTGTAGAAACCCATCTTCATCTCGGTTGGAGGGACAGGCTCTATCGCGTCTTTGGCCAGAAGAGTCGCGATTTCCGCGCGCAGGGAGTGGGCGTGTTCGCCGTGTACTGCGGAAAAGCGGACGCCCATGAAGGGGGACGGGGGCCTGGCAAACTGAATTGCGTAACCGAGTCGGATGGTCCGGGCCAGCCAGCGAGACGGGTTGGGAAGTGAAAGCCACGCGTCCAACCTCTGCGCTAGGGGCACCAAAGGGACGATTAATTTGACGTACCCGGCGGGGCTTCGCAGCGGGGCGGAGCAGGTAGGGCAGCGTTGGGCGGCGACGGGGCGACCCGCAGCTGAGGTGCTGAGAAAAGACTCAAAGCACTTACCTTGCTCCGCACACCCGGCAGGGGGCGGGTCAGCGACTGAGGAGGAGGTCCTGGGTAGGCGTCCTCTAGACTCGTCGGAACCGGCCGGCCGGGGGACAGTCGTGGGGCTGAAGACGGGTGGTCCGTGTCCAGGAAGCCAGGACTGTTGATATCTGGGGGCAAAGTGCCGTGAGAACGGTATTTGCGGGCCAGGTGACCCAGAGACAAAAGGAAATAGCTCATTACAGAGAATATGAGAATGTGAAAATTAATTCAACAAGAAAAGATTCTCCTCCCGGCCCTCCACCGGGGACGGAGCGGTCTTACCAGCCTCCGGAGCTAACATCTTGGTCCCTGGGTTGAACGTCTATGGACAGCCTGGGAGCCTTCCGGGTCCTCGAGGGGGTCCGTGAGACGGGGGCGTCCGTTCCCTGCAGCGTGCTCGACGCTGGGGCTGAGAGCTGGGCCCGGGTTGAGGCGGAGCAGGGTGTTTCATAGCCGCAGGAGGACGCCCTCGGCGAGCAGACGGGGCATGGTCCATGGCGGCAAGCTTGCGGCGGGGCAGGATGTGCAGTGGCCTCCGTCTGCCTCACCGCTGAGGACTGCTGGGCAGAGTCGTCAACGGTGGCGCCGAATGGACGGAGCTGGGAGACGGGGGTGTGAGAGAAGGTGTGCCTTGTCTGCCTCCCGCATTTCGACCAGGTCCAGTCCACAGGTGTGTTTCTGGACCACAAGGGGTGGCCATCGCCTGTTCGAGTGCCAGCGCTTCTGACCTCCGTGGCCCGGGGGCGCGGTTGGTCATCCAGCGCAGTTCCTGCAGCACATCAAGAACAGGACTACCCAAGGTGCAGGTTTTGAAGTGCCTTGGCCTGGCATTGGTTGCAGGAAGGGCCGTGGCGTGCAGAGTGGAAGCGGTCTGGGACCGTTCCACCACGAGGGTAGTGAGAGCGGAGGAGCGAAAAAGCCTTGGCTTAGCTCAACTCGTCGTGCACGTCCGGGAAGAAGGGAACGGGGGGGGGCGTGGCTGTGAGCGGCGCACCTGCCCGCGGAACCGATCAAGTAGCCCGGGAAAGCATAGCGGATCTCCGTGCGTCAGGCTCAGGCTGGGCGGCAGACCCGAAGGTGGCGGCCCAGGCGAACGATCAGCATCCGATGCCGCTGTAACGCTCTCCGATGCAGCGGTGATGTCATCCAATTCTGAGGCAAGCAAGCGTGCCGGGGAGGCGGGCGGTTCGAGGGGGTTTACCCGGCGAACAGAGCCCGTCATATTCCCCAAATCGCCTTCATCGCCCGCAGCGCCTGCGCCGATCCCGTAGGAAGAAGGCGGAGCGCGGGGGGCGGTTGAAGTGGCTTTCTCTCATTACAAAAGAAAGCTGTGCGACCGCAATGCTATAACGGCCATGTTCTCACACTGAGAAGATGAACCATTGGAGAGAATACTCATCCCGAGCTCAGACGGAAGCAAGCAAGCAAGCGTGCCGGGGAGGCGGGCGGTTCGAGGGGATTTACCCGGCGAACAGAGCCCGTCATTGTCCCCAAATCGTGTTCATCGCCCGCGGCGCCTGCGTCAATCCCGTAGGAAGGAGGCGAGGCGCGGGGGGCGGCTGAAACGGCTTTCTCTCATTACAAAAGAAAGCCACACGACCGCAATGCTAGCAAACAAGCGTGCCGGGGAGGCGGGAAGTTCGAGGGGATTTACCCGGCGAACAGAGCCCGTCATTGTCCCCAAATCGTGTTCATCGCCCGCGGCGCCTGCGTCAATCCCGTAGGAAGGAGGCGAGGCGCGGGGGGCGGCTGAAACGGCTTTCTCTCACTACAAAAGAAAGCCACACGACCGCAATGTTGCCATGGCTATGTTCTCGCACTGAGAACATAAACCATTCATAAAACACTGCTTGCATGTGATCGCAGCCCAGGCATGCAAGATAGTGTTTTATGACCGAGAGAGGTGGGGAGAAAACACCGCATCCAGAAACTACACAGGGGCGGAAATTACATCTTTATAAAGACGTTTCCTGAAAAGGACGTTCAACGCCGCTGTGTAATGCTCTTTCAGAGAAATAAACTCTTTTATGGAGAGAATCACTCTTTCAACTCTTTTAACTCTGCGCTGTCGAAGCGCCCAGGGGCAAACTGCACGGCGGCAGTGAAGAGAAAAGCCGCTGTAGTGCGCCGTAAATCCAACAGCAAAGCAGAGCGTCAGAGGATCAGAAGCAGGATCAGTTGTGTTACTCGCAGCTGACTGCATACACACGACCATCGGCTCCGAAGAAAATTACTGAATGAACGAGCGTATTTCTCTCGCCTTTATATCCGTATCCGGAGGCGGAGTATGCAAATACTGTTCGCCAACTCTCATTGGCCTTTTTTCATAGATCAGAGGTATCTTTCGGCGCTCAAGAGAGACCCCCCCTAGTGTCGCTTCTTCGACACGACGTCGAAGTGAGCGACAGACGGGGAATGACATTTAAGTATAAACGTTATATTAGTTTGTTAATGGCAGGATCGTGTTTTAATTGGCTTGCAGGTTCAGTAAGATGGACAATTAAAAATAATATATATATATAAGAGCTTCAGAATAAAGTCAAAAAATGTACTTTAAAATTCTGAATGAAAATTTTGAGTAAAAAATAAAGTTACATAATGATGTTTCAATTAAACTCAAGAGCCTTAAATATGCTTATTTTACTCTGTGCTGAAGATGACGTGGCTGAAGAAGATACCTCGCTGCAATAAGCAGCACACACCTCCAGTAAGAAAAGGAAAAAAATTTAATGACAAGTGTGCTGAGCCAAAGATATTTGGGCATTTCAGCTGCAGCATGCTGTACTCTTCTATCTGTTATTGCGGAGGATGGTTAGTATTTTACATCGCAGTCTCCAGCCTTTAAAAACATGACATTAAAGAAAACCAAGGAAAAAGAGTTTGCATGTTTAGACTGTCGATCCCAGACGACTTCTTACTATAATGGAAGGGATCTCAATTCAATTGCATAGTCTATCAGCTTAACAATAAATCTTACCACATATGTTTTACTGAACAAAATCTGTGCAGAAAAATTCTATGAAAAAAATTAAATAAGCAATATAAAGGATTTTTAATAATGACTCAAGAAAAACATACTTTTACCAAGCAGCATATACAGTACAGTACATTCTGCTATGAGTTTTATACAGACATTTTTTTTTTTTAATGCACACATTAGCCCACACATTTTGTTTTATTTCCTTAACCCTTTAAGCCTGGATGGGTCCTTCCAAAAAAAAAAAAAAAGTCAAAATATGAATAACAAATGTCTTGACCAATATAAAAAAGGTATCGTTCAAAAGCTTAGAAGCTCTATTTTGCTATGCATGTGGCATTGGCATTACAACCACAGCTGCACAAGTGCTTTAAAATTGCCAGACAAATCAGAAGTGTTCTGTTTTGATCATTTATGAAAATGTTTGCAATGTACATATTATTGTAATCATTAAAAACATAAAACTCAAATAGCCACGTGTGGTGTTGTTGGAAAGCTCTCAAAGATAGAAGACAACCAGCCTATTTGCTTTACTCACAAAATTATAGCGAGTAATAAAGTAGCTAATTATATGTCTTTGACATTTATGCTTCATGTGAACAGGTGTTGCTCATTTGCTGAGTTTTTCTGGATCAGATGACATCATCTGAAATAATGTAGCATCATGGAATACTCAACCAATCAGATTGGGTTCAAATTGGTGCAGAATGAAATTCATTCTGTGAAATCTCATTACTAAAACATGTCTGCATGCTATGCAAACCTTTAGATATTGTTGTGTTTGCATGTGTAATTAGTTCTTATGTACAATTATTATGTTTTATTTGTTTGGAGTGGCTGTTGGACACTTGAATATGTTTTTGTACACTAAGATAAATTATTTTTGTAATGCTATAACTTTTGATTACTTTGTTAAATCAAAATATTACCTATAAATAAATACCTACCTTATTTACACCAGATATATATATATAATGTCAAATCAGAAAAATACAAAAAGTACATTTGTATTTTGAGTTATAAGGTAAAAAATTATTTATACACTGATGGCTGAAAGTTTGGAATAATGTAGATTTTGCTGTTTCGGAAGGAAATTGGTACTTTAATTCACTAAAGTGGCATTCAACTGATCAAAGTATAGTCAGGACATAACTGATGTAAAAAAACAGCACCATCACTATTTGAAAAAAGTCATTTTTGACCCAAATCTAGACAGGCTCAATTTCCAGCAGCCATCACTCCAACACCTTAACCTTGCGTACTCATGCTAAATTGCTAATTTGGTACTAGAAAATCACTTGCCATTATATCAAACACAATTGAAAGCTATTTGGTTTGTTAAATAAAGCTTAACATTGTCTTTGTGTTTGTTTTTGAGTTGCCACAGTATGCAATAGACTGGCATGTCTTAAGGTCAGTATTAGGTCAAAAATGGCAAAAAAAGAACCAGCTTTCTCTAGAAACTCATCAGTCAATCATTGTTTTGAGGAATGAAGGCTATACAATGCTTGAAATTGCCAAAAAACTGAAGATTTCATTCAAAGGTGCAAACGACAGTCTTCAAAGACAAAGGACAACTGGCTCTAACAAGGACAGAAAAAGATGTGGAAGGTCAGATGTACAATTAAACAAGAGGATAAGTACATCAGAGTCTCTAGTTTGAGAAATAGACGCCTCACATATCCTCAGCTGCCAGCTTCATTGAATTCTACCTGCTCAACACCAGTTTATTGTAAAGAGAAGACTCAGAGGTACAGGCCTGATGGGAAGAATTGCAAAGAAAAAGACACCTTTGAAACTGAAAAAAAAGAGAAAAGGTTAGAGTGGGCAAAGAAACACAGACATTGAACAACAGATAACTGGAAAGAGTGTGAATGGATCTTAACCCCATTGAGGGATCAGCTAGACTGTAAGGTGCATGAAAAATGCCCGACAAGACAGCCACATCTATGGCAAGTGCTTCAGGAAGTGTGGGGTGAAATGTCACCTGAGAATCTGGACAAACTGACAGCTAGAATGCCAAGAATCTGCAAAGCTGTCATTGCTGCACGTGGAGGATTTTTTGATGAGAACTCTTTGAAGTAGTTTAAAAACTGTAATAGTAATTTTTCATGTTATTATTGTCCTGATGCCACTTTGTTGAATAAAAGTACAAATTTATTTTCATAAGAGCAAAATCTGTACATTATTCCAGACGTTTGGCTGCCAGTGTATATATGTTTATTAGTTGTAATCCTTTAATTTAGGATATGCCAATGAAACAGAAAATCTTGATAAAATCTTTTTCAAAATGGAATGGGGGGAAAATTATAATGTTAATCAACTTTTTCTGTTTTATAGGTTTAACTTATTAAAATATAAAATATTTGATTTAAAATCTTTAAGAACCATTGAAAACCTTGGACTACATGTAAATGGTTGACAATAACTGCATTAGGGCAGGATAGAAGTGTAAGAGAAACATATCTACGGAATACAGAAAGTAAGATTGTTTGAAAGTTTTCCTTTTTTACCCAGATGTGTTTCTCATCTATCCCTCTCCCTGGAGTCAGCCTCTGTGATTCATTTTCCACAGACATCTTGAGCCACCCCCCCAACTAACTCCCCCATCTCTCTTTTCTGTCTCACTCATTCTGTTTTCTCACTCACTCCTGCAGTGCCTTAGCCTGCCTGTCCTGTCTGGAAAAAAATACAGTAGAAGGACGAAATGGATTCCTGTGGCTTGGAGGTACACGCATACACACAGATAAAAGTGGGACAAAGCTCCTCCGGCACCAAACACAATCAACCAGGGGCTTTTATGGGACCTTGAGGGAAAAAGCCCCTCATTCTAAGGGGCTGTGTCCCAGATCTGTTTAAGAAGGAGGAGTTTATGGATTAATGTCGCTCACTAAAGGAAATCTCCTTTCCTTTTCAAGGTGTCTACACTCCTCCCATTTCTGAACTTTCACAATTTATTCCTCTATTCACGTCGGGATTTGTATCTCATCAAGTTTTCGTGAAGATGCAAAACAGCAAATGCATTCAAATAATACTTTTTTTTAGAACGATTGTGGAAGAGTATCTGTGTACTGTACTCTTTCCTCAACATTCTATTGGTAGTGGAGCCTATATTTGTGCCTACCGCCCATAAAATTACACACCTGTGGCAAGGCAGGTATTGCTCTTAAGAGCCACGTGTGGAGTAATTGCATATTGCGAGACTCCACCTCAGGGGTCATAAACTTTAATTAGAAAGGTGGGTTTGGAAAGTTCTGTTACCAGCAGTTTGTGTCTTTCTTCCTAGAGACATCACAAGGAAGTTCACTTAATTGGAATTATCAACTTTAAACGTATGTGATGTCATAGACAAACAGAGGGTTCCAAAGATTTAAGACCACTTTAAAAAAAGTGGGATTTAACTTTAAGTTTAAACTTGGAAATAAACTGTAAATATTAGGACACGCTATGAAGTAAAATCTATTGGAAATATCTCTACACATATTTTAGGTCACTGATCAAATAAGCAAATTTGTGACATTGACCTCCTTTGTAAAAATGTCAGATTTCTAAGCTACCATTGAAGCACACAAGATGCTCTTTGGAACATTCTCAAATCATGCTGTAATAACATGGATCATCAGGTTTTGCATAAACTTGTGGCATTCATGCCAGCTCGAATGCAAATGGGGCACATACCGAATACTAAGACATTCTGAAATTTTTGTTTGTTTTTATATGTAAATTTTCATTCAAAATTGAAATGCTGATAAAATAATTTGCAACTGAAAACTGTATGGTTTATTTTATATGAGAAAAATGCAACACAGAATGATTTTCACCTGTGGTTTGTTTTTGATCCCACTGTATATAGACTTAAAAATATCAAATAAAACATTTTGTTAGGGCAGGAATAAAAAAAATTAAATGGGGATTGGTCTATCTTTATTCACACAGATCTGAGGGTTTAAGACACAGATCTAATAATGATCATATCTTGTGTCTTGATGACAGTGATCTCAGTGTTTAGCATTTTACAAGACATAGATATTTGAAATAATTATTTAATAATAACAGTACTATCAGATCATGACAGTCATGCAATTCAACATTTCATGCACACAGCTCACATGCTTGTGGCTTTTATTATCCGTGTCAGGTAGTCAATAGTCTCTTTTTGACAATCTTCTTGCACGTTTGAATGAGGCCTTACTATTCACACAGTCGGCTTTGCTACCTCAAATGAACCTTCCATAATTTCACTGTCTCCAAAAGCAGCACATCAATATACACTGCCACGTTGTCTCCTTCATTCTCATTCCCCTCCCTGTCTCACACGCCTGTTTCTCCCTCTGATGCACCATCCCTCTCTTTATGCATTTCAGACATATGATGCGGTTGTTTCGGGGGCAGAAAGAGGCAGTGTAATTCAGGGACTTCCTGGGTTATGTGACCTCAATGCCATCCTCAAACCACCATGTCTGAAACGCCAGAGCACCAAGAGGTGAAAGCTGTTGAGTCTTTGTGGATGTGCTTTCTCAGAGTCCCATGGAGTTTGAGAGGTATCTAATGAAATACCTGGGGTAATTCCCTCATCAATGATCACAGGTGAAGATGATTATAGGGACAGTAAAATACATCCTTTTCTTTGTTCTTCACTACTTTAAATAAACCAATTTAACAGTTGCTATGTGGGCTGCTGTAGATTTAGTAGTGTTCAGGTTTACATTATCATGGTATTTTACACTATACTGTACAAATATGATGGCAAGAATGATTCTGTTTATCATGATCAGATCGTATTTGCCCATTGGGCCTGAAAGAGCGCTTAAAAGCATATTTCACCCAAAAATTAAAGTTCTCTCATCATTTGCTTACTTTTATGCCAGTCCAGATGTGCATGACTTACTTTCTTCTGCTGAACACAAACAAAGATATTTAGAAGAATATTTCAGCTCTGTAGGTCCTTTCAATGCAAGTGAATGGTGACCAGACCTATGAAGCTCCAAAAATCACTTAAAGGCAGCATAAAAGTAGTCCAAACAACTCCAGGGGTTTAATATATGTCTTCTGAAGTGACGCAATAGCTTAAGAGAGAAACTGATCAATATTTCAAACCTCTTTTACTATAAATCTAGAGATTTATGGTAAAGATGGATCGCTTCAAACAGCCTGTAGCATGTCCACATCTTACTCAGCAGACTACCACTGTTTTCTAAATCAGAATTTTGTCTAGTTTCCCAGTAAAAATATACATTTTGTTTCAAGAAAGTTTAAGAGAGATTCAAGATGTTTAGATATTTTTCTGTTAATCAATACAAAAATACTGATTAGAAAATTATTTTCAAATTTTTTTTTTTTAAATCCCCTTTCATGTTGTCAACTATCCATTAAGCACAGCATAATTATCCTTTTTCCATAATCCACATTTTTATAAAATTTGGTTTAAAGGCTGGATTGGTGGATTCAACCCAGTAATGACTGTGGCTATACTTATGCTGATGTAAAGCACTATAAAATAAGATTGCATGTTTAAAACCTGAAACACAGAATACCATAGCATTTAGCTCGACCATTAAATGCATTTGGAATGAAAAGTGTTAAAAAGTTTATTCAATTGTACTGGAACAAAACTGAGAAACATAAGGTATTCAGCACCTCCCCCTATTCTCAAGATGTTTCACCAGAAAAGGAACAAAAAACAAAAGTGAGAGAGACAAGTTAACTGATTGAATTTAAAAAGAAAAATAAACTGGAATAAAAGATTTTTCCCTATCAGATTCCATGCGGTGTCCTATTTATGTTTATCAATATATCATTTTACTGTTATTCAGAAATCAGTGTGCCTTGTCAAACAATTTACAAAAAAGTATTATTACATTCAAAACAAATATTAACATCCAGTCTGCATTCCAACTTAAAGATAGTATAATAAAATCTGTATTTAATAGACTTAAACTCAAATAGTTGTCTGAAAACGGCTAACTCTTGTTTGGCGTCTTGTTAAATCTGCCTTTACCCCTCTGTGCTCATGAGCTCCATGAGTGAGAGAGCAGCATCCTCTGCTGGTAAAACATTTTGAGACTCACTGAGGAGAAGCCTAAACGTTTCATGAAACAGTCCTGCTTTCTTATTGCTCTAACATCAGTAAAAAAAATTCACAACATTTTTCACCACTACATTTAGGTTTGTTTAATTAGAAAACCATATATCTTATACTCCTATGTAGTTGGGTGTAATCCAATTCCAAAGTAATTTGTAACTGTTATCTAATTACTTTTAGTCAAAAAAGTAGCATAATGCATTACATTTTAAATTCTTGTAATCAGAATACAGTTACTGACTTTCAATAAATGTAATTACTTTACATTATAGGGTTATGCTTTCTTCTAATATTGTATTTATACCACAGGTCTGTTGAATGCTAATTTCTGATTGTTTCATGGATGTTATTAGGTGTGCAATTATTTCTCAGGTAAGTAGTTCCAGGTCTTGACCGCATAATGTTTCCTTATCACTTTGCCAAATTATTTCATTTATTTCAAAGAGCCTTACAGGCTACCACAACAAATTAAAACAAAGTCATTGGTTAAAATAAATCAGTTAAGAATGTCAAGACAATGTCTAAAATATCCAACATGTGTTTCAATTTCGGTTAAAAAGAGCCCTTGCGCTCCCACATCTCCTTGCACGCTCTCGCTCTCGCTCTCTCTCTCTCTCTCTCTCTCTCTCTCTCTCTCTCTCTCTCTCTCTCTCTCTCTCTCTCTCTAACTTGTGGAGACTCTCCACAGACTTTCATGCATTTTATACAGATCTAACGATAATTTATATCCCCTAAACCTAACCCTAAATCTAACCCTCATAGAAACCTTTTTGCATTTTGAAATTTTCCAAAAAAAAAAAAAAAACATAATTTAGTATGTTTAATAAGCCATTTCACTCATGGGGACTGATGGCTGGGACCCACAAGGTAGGTGATCTCAGGTTTCACTATCCTTACTATCCAATGTCGTTTAAAAACACATACGCATGCACACACACACACACACACACACACACACACACACACACCTGCATGCACCTTTTTTCACCTATGGCAAAAAGCAGCGCATCCTCCATTGCTAGTTCTAACGTTAAGTTTTTGAATTAGCAATGAAGGCTTGAGCTGTATCAAAGCTAGATACACTTGATCAATACAACAGTTTCTATATTATATGAAATATCGGTATGATGAACCCCTGTGCTCCCCCTCTCACACACACACTCCCACACTCGTGGACACACATTATACGCGTAACGCACACCCTTAAAGCCCAAACATATTCGTGAGAGAAAAACAGAGTCATCATGTAAGTGCACTCCTGCATCTCAGTGGGGATGAAATTTTTTTTATAAAGGTTTACAACTGGAATATGTTGACACGCATATTGGTAATTATGAAGTGATGTTACAACAACAAAGAAAAGGTAATATCTAATTCTCTGAGTTTCTCTCTTTCGAACCCTCAAATACAAACTCAAACACAGATGCATGCACGCACGCACAAATGCACTACCTTATTATTCCAGTAAGTGCTCCAGTAAAGCAGTGCAAAAAGCACTGCAACAAAGGCTCGGACTGTATTAGAAAGTAGTGTATCATTAAGGCTGTTATCATATCAAGGAAGACTCATCACACATGTCTGTTCCCCATCCGAACATATGCTTTTATTCTCTGTTCTCTCCTTCCTTCTGCCCCTCCCTCTAGCCCCATCACTGCTCATGCATTATGAGTATTGTAGTCCCAATCAGTACACCTCCCCCTTTTCAAGCAATTCATTCACTTTCACTTATGGAAACTTTGAATATGACATGAACTCTGTTAAATCTTTCACTCGTTTTCATTTCAACAAAGACTTTCTTAACATCTTCATATCTTTAACGTCCTTTTTTTCAAACTTTCTTGTGACATTTTCCATCAAAAATTTTATTGCCCCCATTTCCTTCACTATATTATAGGTTCAGTATATCAGGAGGTTTGTAAACCCTGCCCAATTTAGTGACACCTCCAATGGGTTGCAGATGCTTTCTGTTTCACCGCAGCATTCCTCTGTCTGTCTGCACCAGGTAAGATCTTGGTGTATGAGCCGGTCCGCAGACAGATCCATAGATCTGTTCCATTCACACTAAAGTTGTGGTAAGGGATGTGACTTATGGCAGTAACTGTAATTCACTGCCTGGTGTTTCCTCCCTTCCTTATCCCTTTTTCTGAACTCCTGCAGGTCCAGCCACCTGGGCTCCAGCTTCCCTGTAATTTGAGGTAAGTTAGTGGGAAGACATCTTCCCATGAGCAACTGGGAAGGGGAAAACCCTTGCTCTGTAGTTGTTGCTCTGTAAGTAAGCAGGTCTTTGTGGTGATCTTTTCCACATCACGGTACAACTCGACTCGACTCTTTGGGGGTTTTCCACTGTGGATATTACCTGGTACCTGGTTCTTTTTTTAGTACCACATCGGTCGAGGTTCCAAGCGAGCTGAGCCGATACTAAATGTGACATCAAAACCCTGCAGATCACTGACTGGTCAGAGAGAATTGTCATTACCAGCGTAACTGGATTTTCAACACGGGACATCAACCCACTAGTTTTAAAGTTAGCTACAGTGATAGCAGTATCATTTGTTCACACAAATTTCTAATTGTAAAAAGAAATGGCTGCGCCGTGGTCAATAAACAAGTTGCAGACGTTCCTCTCATTAGCGACGAACAAAATTAAAACGTAATTGTCGGCTGCACAGCTGAGACACGGCTACCACCGGACCTACCAACAGAGACTCCGCATGTGGAGGCTTTGCGCTATTCTCCATGAACCACCTGCCCATTGAGAGCAGAAACCTCTAATCGTGACCACTAGGAGGTTACCCCATGTGACTCTACCCTCCCTAGCAACCGGGCCAATTTGGTTGTTTAGGAGACCTGGCTGGAGTCACTCAGCACACCCTGGATTCGAACTCGCGACTCCAGGTGTGGTAGTCAGCGTCTTTAATTGCTGATCTACCCAGGCCCCCAGGTCCACTTCTGTCACCACGTATCATTAAGACTGTTATCATATCAAGGAAGACTCATCACACATGTCTCTCATCCGAACATACACTTTTATTCTCTGTTCTCTCCTTCCTTCCGCCCCTCCCTCTAGCCCCATCACTGCTCATGCATTATGAGTGTAATAGTCCCTGCCGATAGTACAAGTTCCTTTCATAAGAGCGTTTTAGGGAGGAATACCAGAAAATGTCTTGAGATAAAACCCTGAACAATGTTTTATGGTGTGGTAACTAGGGGTGTAATGGTACACAGAAGTCACGGTTCAGTAGGCACCTCGGTTTTGGGGTCACGGTTCGATACGAGTTCGGTAGAACAGGAAAAAGCAACACATCCCAAATGCAAGGTTTGTTTCCATTTATTTTGAACAGACAGTAGTGCAAATTACAGTTTGCCCCCTGAGGTAGTTGGTACAGTACATCCTCCTTTAGTGTATTAAGCACTAAGCAGTAAACAGAATGCACTCTTGCACAGGTAGTAGTTTTTTGTAGGGCTGATAAAAAACAAAAGGTATTTGGTCACAATCAGCTACAAAACTGAAAAGCATCTCTTTGTTATAAAAGTACAACATAAATAGAATAATGAAAAATAAAACTTGTGAATTAGGAGGAGTGTTACAATTTGATATGTTGTTTGTGTATATGCCAATTGCCTGGGTAAATACTCTGGCCCTGTCTGCATCTAGAGGCTGGTTAAAAGCTGCATGGATACGTTTTTGCATTCCTGTTGTCTTTTTCTGCCTAGCTCCGCTGAATGGCACATCTGGGTGATGTCGTCTGATATGTTTTAGCATGTTGGACGTATTTCCACTCACATACCATACAGCTGCCTTACATGCTGACACACTGTCCTCGTCCTGTCTACCACTCACTCTCCACTGCTGCCATAGTTCACTGGGAACCCAAAACCTTCCCAC
The DNA here is from genome assembly GCA_032164185.1 of Moxostoma hubbsi. NCBI lineage: Eukaryota > Metazoa > Chordata > Actinopteri > Cypriniformes > Catostomidae > Moxostoma > Moxostoma hubbsi. The sequence goes on along the minus strand of JAVLUX010000026.1, from coordinate 23,210,661 downwards.
ACTGCTTATTTAAAACAAGCAGGTGGGTCTTTGTGCTCTTGTGTGTCATCTGAACTCACCATTCTTGTTTTGGGTTGGTGCATAGATGGTGTCTTCTTCTTCTGCTCTTTTTCCTGTTATGGTGGTTAGCAAAAAGCGTTGCATTACTGAGTGCACCCCCTTCTGGATTGGAGTGTGGATCACCTGTGACTGACTCATCTGACTGACTGACCATGACGTCTGTACCGTAACAGTTTGGGACGAATACATGTACCGATACACCCCTAGTGGTAACCATGGTATAAGCTGAATAATTGACTCCTGCTCATTAAATTGTTTAAAAATAATGCACACCCACGGTGTAACTGCATTACCACCTCAGGTGTGCATTATTTTTAAACAATTCAACAGTCCGTTGTCAGTTATTCCTTACAAAATACATGAATTATGGCCCTGTAGTCATTGTGAAGGAGAAATGTGAGGTGCCGAGTGAATGACTTGTGTGTAATAATGAACAAGGAATAAATATGGAAATTATTTTGAATGGGTTGAGTGTTAAAGTGTTTAAGAACTTAAAAGTAAAGTAATTAGTAATGTAAACACTTTTCAGTGAAGTAATTAGTAAAGCAATCTGATTACAATTTTAGGGAAATAATTAGTAATTTGTAGGGGATTTCTATTTTTAAGTAATTTACCCAAAACTGGTTATCGGGTGCTAATAAAGAGTTGACGAAAAAGCTGTTTGCTCATTCTTTAATGGATTCTGTGTTCTCATTGGAATTATTGATTCAGTAACACTTAACTAAGATGCTGAGGGCACGGGTCCTCTGTCTGACTAATAGAGTTGCAAGAAATCTCTGACTGTTATCGAGTCAGTGATAGTACTTATAGATTAACATGTTATAATCTGAGGTGACAGTGACTGAGTAATTACTATCTAGTAGAGTTAAAATGAACATGTGCAGAACTTTGTGACTCAATGACACTATTGCTTTATTTTTCAGCATCAGTGACCCTCCTCTTCATAGATAATTTGTCAATACAGAAATATAAAGGCAAGAGGAGAAAGAGGACGATTCTGTTTCACATTTCAGAATCTGGGCTGAGCATAGGTCATGGCCAACCCCATTTCATGTTCTAATAAATTTGCTCACAGGCTGTTCTTCATTTTCTTTATGTCATTTATCTTTGGATTGATGGATTGCATTGTAAATTTTTTATCCAATCATATGAAGAAATTAACTTAGAACTTGGCACATGCCTTCAGGTCTCACAGACTTAAATCATCCTTTTAAACTTTTTTCATCAAGCTTTTTTTTCCCCCGTTTTTTTTTTTTCAACTTTCAGACAAGGCTTTATTACGGTGGCTCAGAGGTGCACAACATAACCAAATTAGTAAAGCTAATAAAAGCTGAAAACACAATTTAAATACACCACAGCACAGTAATATTAAGATAAAGCCAGTGTTGGATGTAATCTAATTACAAATTTATTAGTTACTGTAATCTTAAAATCACTTTGAAAGGTCATAAACCTTTATTTTCTTGATATATAGGGAGGCATTTTTAAAGATAAAATAATTTCCTCGTGTACCATATGAATAGACTGCTTGAATAATCTGACAAGTATGTTCTCTCTGTGTAATCCCTGTAGTCTCAGCCTCAGACAGCACACCCATGGACCGCCAACAGTCTGTGTAATAACCGCAGTAATAGGTCTGGCTACGCAAGACTATAACCCCTGTGTGATTTTGCAAAAGAACAAAATGCAGCTGAACAAATTGTACAATTAATCACCTCATTGATAGTTTAAGATTGACTGTGTAAGTCATATGTACAAAGACATTCTCTGGGGTGAATCAACACTGATACATGTTTCCTGAATTCTGGTTGTGTGACTTGTTAAATACAAATGTCAAAGAGGGATGAATGAGATCTGCATGCTGATTGTATTTATATTAATGATGTAGAAAGTGTAGAATTATGTAAGGCAGGAATAGAGCTACAGTATCTACAAGGCCTGTATTTGATTATATTAATTGATACAATTAATGAAGCATTGCAGACAGAATTTCCTTTACCACTGTAAAACAGTTCACGCTCACGGGCAAGGAAGAGGCGAGAAACCGGCTTGACATACAAATAATAGTTTTAATGAAAAACTCAAAAGACAAACACACAGGACGACGGACATGTCCGTAAGGATCTCTCTCTGCTGCACCGCCCTCTGCGATCGGGCTTTATCCCTCTCGGTGGCTTGATTAGCCTAATACGGAACTGGGCGTGTCGAGTCATGACCCGGCACCGCCCTCCAACATGCCACAACCACCATCAGGCAGAGTGTTTCTGAGCAGAGCATTTCCAGTTGAGCAAAGTTCGGAATGGTTTGATTATAAAAGCACATAATGTTGTTCTCAGCCTGACAACAAAGGGATTTTTTATAATTATTGTTATTATTATACATTTTTTTTTACATTTGATAAGACTATTTGTACAATTTATTTTGTTTTCCTAACTATGCACAATTATGAATTATTAAATTTTATTATTCACATTTAGCATAGTTTTTTCCTCTGGGACTCATTTTTGGGTCATGACCCACCAGTTAAGAACCCAGTTTATGAGCATTCTATTCTTGTGCGACCCCGCAGACACATGGGTGGATGTTATGTTTTTGCTTTGCTATACATTACGCATCATTTAATTTCATTTAAACTGACTAATCTCAGTTCAGTATACTCTGTCATTAATGTCATTAAAGGGTTAAACTTTCAACAGACAGAGTCATGTGTCAAAACAACATGGTGCTGATCGCAGCAGAGTTTGTCTTTGAGAGAAACACCAACAAAACTGAATCTGGTAAGAAACTTAATTACGTTTTTACATTGAAACGTGATTGAATCAAAGGATTAGAGTCTCTAGTTTCATTCAATATGCCAATATACATTTGAGCGATGTACACTTGTACACTTATTTGCACAAGTTTTATATTAGAAATGCTAAATTGACTGCATATTTACATTGAGAATACAAAATTATTTTTTAGAGGCTTTATATTGAGTTAGAATGAAAATTTGTTGCATTTCAAACTGTTCTGAGACCAGTGCAGACAGACAGCACACTGGAGGTTAAGCATTCACTAAATAGGGAGCATCCTTAAAGCTTTCCTATAAAGGCAAGTGCATTCAATCCAAACGTCCTATCAAAAGTTCAGTTTAAGGCTGCAGATGATGTGTTTGAAATTTCTAACGATTCTGATATTACCTCAAAGCATGTTATATCTGACAAACCTAATTATCAAGGCTTGTAATAACATAATAATGATGCTCTTGAGATGGATTGTGTCAGTGTGAATTATGAGCAACCTCTTACCATGCTCCTGTAGGCTGATTACTTCTTTTCTTAAATAAAACTCATGCAGTATTTCAAACAAATTACCTGCCAGAGATCTGTGGCAGAAGTAAGCTCTTGTTAATGTGCTAATTGCACACAGGATACATTTATTCAACACAAGAGCTTAGCAAAGTGACATGTAGATCCTTGTTTGGGTGTTTCCAAGGCAATGATTGACTGTTGGTGTCTGAGCTAAGGAATGTACATATTCACTGGGAAACAAATCATATTCTTTCACTCTGCTGCAACATGATAGTTGAATTAAGTTGAAGTAGTGAATCTGTTACTAATACTACCAAAAATACTTGCTAGTGTATTATAGATTGTTCTGCTCAGCATAAATATTAACACAAAGATAATTATAGGAACTACTATTAAGCATATGAACAATCATACAGCAGAGACATGTTTTAGTGTTAATATAAAGGTAATCAGTTCAACAACAAAACAGAATTTTAGAGGTAGTACTGTGGGTACAAAGTGGCTAAAGGTCCCTCAGGGTAAAATGCACATTTGATTTGGTTTTCTCCCAAAGTACTAAACAGCAACAAAAACTACCACAGTACTTTTCTTAACACGTTTGTCACAGTACACTGAAAATTTTTCCTGATCCATGAAATCTTTATGTATAATGTCTAAAGTTTGATTTTGAGGCAATTTGATCTAATTTGTAATATATTTTTGAAAATTTTGCATATTTATGTTGAAATTAACAAATTTATTTTGAGACAAAATACTTATATTATTTTCATAAACACACACACACACACACACACACACACACACACACACATAAGTATTCACAGCGCTTCACTTTTTCCACATTTTGTTATGTTACAGCCTTATTCCAAAATGGATTAAATTCATAATTTTCCTCAAAATTCTACAAACAATACCCCATAATGACAACCTGAAAGAAATTTGTTTGAAATCTTTGCAAATTTACTAAAAATAAAAAACAAAAACATCACATGTACATAAGTATTAACAGCCTTTGCCATGACACTCAAATTCAGTTGTAAATTCAGTTGATTGGACATGATTTGGAAAGGCACACACCTGTCTATATAAGGTCCCACAGTTAACAGTGCATGTCAGAGCAAAAATCAAGCCATGAAGCCCAAGGAATTGTCTGTAGACCTCCGAGACAGGATTGTATCGAGGCACAGATCTGGGGAAATGTACAGAAACATTTCTGCAGCATTGAAGGTCCTAATGAGCACAGTGGCCTTCATCATCTGTAAATGGAAGAAGTTTGGAACCACCAGGACTCTTCCTAGAGCTGGCCGCCCGGCCAAACTGAGCGATCGGGGGAGAAGGGCCTTAGTCAGGGAGGTGACCACGAACACGATGGTCACTCTGACAGAGCTCCAGCGTTTCTCTGTATAGAGAGGAGAACCTTCCAGAAGAACAACCATCTCTGCAGCACTCCACCAATCAGGCCTATATGGTAGAGTGGCCAGACGGAAGCCACTCAGTAAAAGGCACATGACAGCCCGCCTGGAGTTTTCCAAAAGGCACCTGAAGGACTCTCAGACCATGAGAAACAAAATTCTCTGGTCTGATGAAACAAAAATGTAACTCTTTAGCATGAATGGCAAGCGTCATGTCTGGAGGAAACCAGGCACCGCTCATCACCTGGCCAATACCATCCCTAAAGTGAAGCATGGTGGTGGCAGCATCATTCTTTGGGGCTATTTTTCAGTGGCAGGAACTGAGAGACTAGTCAAGATCAAGGGAAAGATCAATGCAGCAATGTACAGAGACATCCTTGATGAAAACCTGCTCCAGAGTTCTCTGGACCTCAGACTGGGGAGATGGTTCATCTTCCAACAGGACAACGACCCTAAGCACACAGCCAAGATAACAAAGGACTGGATACGGGACAACTCTGTGAATGTCATTGAGTGGCCCAGCCAGAGCAGACTTGAACCCGATTGAACATCTCTGGAGAGATCAGAAATGGCTGTGCACCGACACTCCCCATCCAACCTGTTGGAGCTTGAGAGGTCCTGCAAAGAAGAATGAGAGAAACTGCCCAAAAATAGATGTACCAAGCTTGTAGCATCATACACAAAAAGACTTGAGGCTGTAATTGGTGCCAAAGGTGCTTCAACAAAGTATTGAGCAAAGGCTGTGAATACTTATGTACATGTGACTTTTTTTAATTTTAATAAATTTGCAAAGATTTCAATCAAACGTTTTTCCATGTTGTCATTATGGGGTATTGTTTGTAGAATTTTGAGGAAAATTATGAATTTGATCCATTTTGGAATAAGGCTGTAACATAACAAAATATGGAAAAAGTGAATCGCTGTGAATACTTTCTGGATGCACTGTAAAAGTCCAAATGTATTTGGGTTAAAAAGCCTCCATTGCAGGGACTAAAACACCTTGTTTTTCTTAAGTTGAATTATTTAATTGGGCTAATAGATTTGTTATGAACATTTTTAAAAGTGAGCTCACACTGATCAAAATAGACATTAATTTGTTTATACTGTAGAATACTTGAGATGTTATAAAATGCCAAATGTGATTGAAATTAACAGGAATTGTTTAACCTTTATCTGAAGTTAGAGTAAATAGTATCTTAATTTGTTACTCAAAAAAGTAAGTTGTTGTCTCAAAATTATTTGCATTAGTTGACCAATTTTGCACTGATACTATTATCTACCTGATATCACAATGAACCCCCAAGTGTGTCAACAATTAAAAAAAAAAAAAAACTGAAATTAAATTGAAACAACCTTCTGTTATTACTTAATTTCACACGAATTATGTTGCTCCATCAATATTAGATGAATATATATATATATATATATATATATATATATATATATATATATATATATATATATATATATATATATATATATATATATAATGTAATTATTATTTTTTTTGGTACTTTTTTGACCAGAAAAAAAAAAAGTTATTTTCCTTAAGGTGTAAACAGCAAAACAGATTTGACGGCCCCAGACTTTGTTGTCAAGAGTTTTATTTTTTGCCTCAATATAATATGTGGTAGGCTTACATCTAAGGTTGAATGCTCAAATAGTGGATCAATGTGTTATTTGTTAAATCTTAGGTCTCAACCACAACTTCCACGCTTCACTTGAACTCTATAGGTCAAAAATATTGTCCTTTTCTTCTTTTTTTATTTTGTAGGACAGAGAAAGTCATTTCCCCTGGAGAGCACAGAGATTTGTGTGAAAAATGAAAGAAGATTAGGTTAGAAAGCCTATTCCAGACATGACTGTGCTTTAATCACTGTTTTCATTTTCACTGAAACATAGACTGATGTTTGTCTTGAATGACAATGTAGAAATAACAGAAGAGTACAATTATCTTCAGTTTTCTTCTTTTTTTTGGTCTCATGTCAGCTTGTCCTACAGGTTAATGACATTAAAATTCAATTCCTATTCTATTTCCTTTAATCCATTTTTTTTATATTACATATTTTGCTACTGTGTGCATCACTGATCAGATCAAGAATTTCTTTCTAAACAAACCGTTCCATGCAGAATATGTTGTCATTTGAACAGAATTTTAATGTCTTACATACTTACAAACTAAATGGGTAATTAATGTTTTTGATTAAAGTAGACTTTAAGTTAAAACATTAAGATCAATCAATAGCATTTGTGACAATGTTGATTTTCACAAAAATAATTCAGAGTCATCCCTTTATTTAAAAAAATAAAAAAATAAAAAAGAGAATCGTGGTTACAGTGAGGCACTTACAATGGAAGTGAATGGGGCCAGTCCATAAAAGTTCAAATACTCACTGTTTTTGTTAACATGATTTTAGTGTAGTAAAACTGCTCACCTGTGTAAAGTTATATTCAATATTTAAACTTGTCATGAAAGTTAAACCCTGTAATCCTAATTTTGGAAAGTATAACTTTTACAGATAAGGTTATTAAGCAATTTTTAGCACTAAAATCATATTAAAATGCATAATGTTTACATCTTGTGGCTATAATTTTGAAAGAGTATGTTTTCATTTTTATGGACTGGCCCCATTCACTTCCAAGTGCCTAACTGAAACCACAGTTTTTATTTATTTATTGATTTTAGGCAACAAAAAAAAAAAAAAAAAAGTGATTTGAAATTATTTTTGTGGTAATCAACATTATGGAACAAATGCTGCCGATTGACTTTAACTTGTATTGAACCCAGAATATTCCTTTAAGATAATAGAAACAAGAATAGGAGCTGTGATATATACAATAGGCTAGATGGCACTGCTGCACCTCCTTAAAATAGAAGAAAAGGAATTGGAAGATTTGACAAAATAGCCATGCTTTGTGCATGGAACAGTAACAAGAAATCACATTTATTTTTTCTGCACTCTGGTGTAGGGCAGCAGTCAGAGACTTGAAATATCTTTATGACAGGAGAAATTGATGGTAAGAAAAACAGGAGCCTTTAAAAAATTACTTTTTTTATTTACAGACTGTAACATGCAGGTGCAGTAGCCACTGTGTTGATGTTTACCCATCTAGAGGATTCAACCTCAATAAACTTTGAGTTACACCAAGGAGAGAAAAACTCATCTTTGAAATTAAGATTGTTTCTTAAGATGCTAGCAATTAAAGGCACTAAAACCTCATTAAGATTGGCTTAGGTTTAATTAAAAACACACTCTCTCCTTTCTCTTAATGAGAAGTACTCATTGCTCCCAAAACATGAATGATGTACATGAATCCAGGGGTTAGACTAATTCCCACATATACAATTCAAAACATTCAATCCAGCGGTTTATTTTGCATTAAAATGTTGTCTCAATTAACAACTATAGGAGCATCATTTGAAATCACATAATATCTGAAAATACTGAAGCCTTTGCAAACATCAAAGTTTTGTTCAGCTGAGCAGATGGTTGTGTCCCTTGTGCATATATTTTCAGCAAGCCACATTCATGCATCGAATAACGATTGTGCCTATCTCTGCATTTGTTTTAATAAAAACAGCAGGTAGAATGCCATGATGTTGCTTTTGCCATGATAAGCGCTCACCACTTTTACGCAGTGAGAAATGTTCAGTGGATAGTGGCAACTTGCCCCATTTAGCAAACAGTGATTTACCAAAGAAATACACCAAACAGACCATTCTGTTGGAATTGCTTTTATTAGACATTTAAAAAAAAATTTATCTAAAACCATCCATCCATCCATCCATCCATCCATCTTCAACCGCTTATCCGAAGTCGGGTCGCGGGGGCAGCAGCTCCAGCAGGGGGCCCCAAACTTCCCTATCCCGAGCCACATTAACCAGCTCTGGCTGGGGGACCCTGAGGTGTTCCCAGGCCAGTGTGGAGATGTAAACTCGCCACCTAGTCCTGAGTCTTCCCTGAGGCCTCCTCCCAGCTGGACGTGCCTGATACACCTCCCTAGGGAGGCGCCCAGGGGGCATCCTTACCAGATGCCCAAACCACCTCAACTGACTCCTTTCAACGCAAAGGAGCAGCGGCTCTACTCAGAGCTCCTCATGGATGTCTGAGCTCCTCACCCTATCTCTAAGGGAGAAGCCTGCCACCTTTCTGAGGAAACCCATTTTGGCCTCTTGTACTCGCAACCTAGTTCTTTCGGTCATGACCCAGCCTTCATGACCATAGGTGAGGGTAGGAATGAAAATTGACCGTTAGACCGAGAAATTTGCCTTCTGGCTCAGCTCTCTTTTCGTGACAACTGTGCGATAGAGCGAGAGCAATACCGCCCCCACTGCCCCGATTCTCCAGCCAACCTCCCGCTCCATTGTCCCCGCACTCGTGAACAAGACCCCGAGGTACTTTAACTCCTTCACTTGGGGCAATAACTCCTTCTCTACCCGGAGTACGCACACCATCGTTTTCCTGCTGAGAACCATGGACTCAGATTTAAAGGTGCTAATCCTCATCCCAGCCGCTTCACACTCGACTGCCAAGTGATCCAGTGAGAGCTGAAGGTCACAGACAGATGATGACATGAAGAATACATCATCTGCAAAAAGCAGCGATGAGATCCCCAGCCCACCAAACCGCACCCCTTCCCCACCCCGACTACGCCTTGATATCCTGTCCATGAATATCACAAACAGGATTGGTGACAAGCGCAGCCCTGGCGGAGACCAACCCCCACATGCAACCAACTCGACTTCGTGCCGAGGACCCAAACACAGCTCTTGCTTTGGAGGTACAGGGATTGGTTCACCCCAAGAAGGGACCCCCCCCACCCCGTACTCCCGCAGCATCTCCCACAGTCTCTCCCGGGGGACCCGGTCATAAACCTTCTCCAGATCCACAAAACACATGTAGACCAGATGGGCATAATCCCAGGCCCCCTCCATTGTTCCACGGCCAGGACGGAACCTGCATTGTTCCTCTTCAATCAGAGGTTCGACAATCAGCCGAACTAATACTATAAAAAGCTAAATTAGTTTTAGGTTTCAGAATTTCTGCAGAAATTTGGTCAGAATTTGGTCTACCATGGATCCTCAGGAACAATGTTATTCATGAGTTCACTTGTGGTGCAGTCTAATTAGGTGAATAATTCACTTTACCGTTTGTCATTTGAGTTAGGCTGCACTGGTGAGGCAAACAGCTCTGCATGCCAAACCCATCTTTCTCGGTCTTAGAAGTCTAATTAATTCATGTTGCATTTACTTTAATCAGACTGATTAACTTTTATATCAAATTATCCTCTATAAATTCAGAGACACTCATTCTTTCAAATCACTGCTTGGTGGCATTTCTGCATCTTTTAGATGACTTAAAAGTTGTGCTCAATAATAGTTCTTCATTAAAAAAAAAAAAAAAAAGAACAAAAAAAAGTTTTCACACCCATATACATGTTTGGACGTTGTATGCAATGCAGAAGTTAATTTAAACCGACTGACATAGCTGCAGAATGTAGGGGTCTGAGGGTGATGCAGCACCCCTTGTTGGCGTTCCAGCCCACCCTGTGAAGCAGCCTGCGGCTCATTGATTTCATTTTCTTGCTCAATTTAAAATTTGCATGTTGAAAAAAAAATTACTGCTAGTCATGACAACGGTCCCCACTTTGCAAAAATGGTTATAACTTTAAAACATAAAACCACTGTAAATGTGATGAGTGGATTTTTTTAGAGAAAAGGACTAAAAATAAGTATTTTATAGGTCATACAAATACAGATGTTAGGTTAAAATGTATAGTACAAGGGAAAGTATGCATTTTAGGTGCTGTGACAATTCAGCATTTCTTCAAAGTTTTCAAAAGTTTTCTTCAGAAGTGTAGCATGCAACACTTAATCGATCGCTCCGGCAACTCACGCTCACTCTAGCGGTCCACCCGTGCCGAAACACAGCGATGTCTCACTGACTATGCGGCCTCACACTCCTGTCAGGTAACCTGCTCCTTTCTCTTTTTCTCTTTCCCCCTCTCTCCTACAGCTCCACACTATTTACACACATTTCCTCACATGCGGATGATTAGATAATTGATTTCCCTCCTCCATTAAGCCATGCAGTATCAAGACCTCGTATGTTTTCCGTACTGCCACACACCTTTCAACTTTTTTCTAGAAATGAAAATAAAATATAAATAAACTATTGTCTTAAATAACATGAGGACGTGGAAACAACAAGTTTAATAATACTAATATATTATATACAGCAAGTATATATAGTTATACAAGATCATAAAATGTTGTTTAAAATAGTTAGATGAAGAAAGTGTCACACAGCAGGACACTGATGACAATGCTTAACATGTCAAGTCAATTACAAACATAACTATATGTAAATGTTTATTATATATATATATATAGATATATATAGATATATAAAATAAAAATAAATCTGTGAAAAACAAATTTAGCCAGAATATGTACTTATAAAAATATATAAATATATGTAAAAATAAATAAATAAATAAACATACCTTTTAAAGTGTAGATCCTTGCAGATATTTTGCAGATTAATTGCACATATTTTCCCTCTATGTGAGTTTGTTGCATCTTTATATCTGCAGTGTTTTAATTCCTTCCCCAGATCATTCTTGAGAAAAAGTGAAAAGCCCTATGCTTTGACAAGCGCTGTTTCTGCTATCCTTAAAACAAAATAAGCCTCAAAGACTGAAATAGCTACAAAGTAATATTTTTCATGACTTTTTTATCAGGCGTGAGCATTATTCAGCAATTTTTTGGGGAATTTTTATTTTAGGGAAATGATAACGAAGACAAAATAAAAAGATTATGACAAAAATGTAATAGCATTTTATAGCATTATAAGGTATTATAGTCCCCCCCCAATCCACAGCATCCACTATTCTAAAATAATTCCTGTGGCTATGCCGACTGATCTCGGTTCTGGAGACTCTGTACCGTGAGTAAAGGGTTACAATTTCAAAGCACCGAATCATGTGAAAAAACAACATGGCACCGATCACAGCAGAGTTTGTCTTTGGGAGAAATGGCAATGGCAAAAACTGAGTTTCTAATGTATAATTTTATTTTAACATGGATGGCAGGGATTGGATGATGCTGGCCATTACTTTGAATCAGAATTAATTATGCTAATTTCTGATATAATGTCTGTAATGTCTCAAAAACATGAATAACCAACACTCCTGAAAACATCAATTTGGTCATAAAAATCAAACATAAAAAAATCTTAATTTCTGAAGCTTAATTTTAACTTAGTCCCGCTGTCCACGTATGTTAACATCGGTTTTTAGAAAAACTATTTGCTCTTGAATTTTTTTAGCATGTTTATTAGGTGCTACTAGTTACAAATCAAAAAGAGAAATGGAAAATGCTCACAGCAGTCTCAGGAGGTTAAAGTATAGAATAGTATAGTTTTGTAAAATATATTTTAAATCATTTACATTCACATGAGAATAAGACTCCAGATATACACTCACCTAAAGGATTATTAGGAACACCGTACTAATACTGTGTTTGACCCCCTTTCGCCTTCAGAACTGCCTTAATTCTACGTGGCATTGATTCAACAAGGTGCTGAAAGCATTCTTTCGAAATGTTGGCCCATATTGATAGGATAGCATCTTGCAGTTGATGGAGATTTGTGGGATGCACATCCAGGGCACGAAGCTCCCGTTCCACCACATCCAAAAGATGCGCTATTGGGTTGAGATCTGCTGACTGTGGGGGCCATTTTAGTACAGTGAACTCATTGTCATGTTCAAGAAACCAATTTGAAATGATTCGAGCTTTGTGACATGGTGCATTATCCTGCTGGAAGTAGCCATCAGAGGATGGGTACATGGTGGCCATAAAGGGATGGACATGGTCAGAAAAAATGCTCAGGTAGGCCGTGGCATTTAAACGATGCCCAATTGGCACTAAGGGGCCTAAAGTGTGCCAAGAAAACATCCCCCACACCATTACACCACCACCACCAGCCTGCACAGTGGTAACAAGGCATGATGGATCCATGTTCTCATTCTGTTTACGCCAAATTCTGACTCTACCATCTGAATGTCTCAACAGAAATCGAGACTCATCAGACCAGGCAACATTTTTCCAGTCTTCAACTGTCCAATTTTGGTGAGCTCTTGCAAATTGTAGCCTCTTTATCCTATTTGTAGTGGAGATGAGTGGTACCCGGTGGGGTCTTCTGCTGTTGTAGCCCATCCACCTCAAGGCTGTGCGTGTTGTGGCTTCACAAATGCTTTGCTGCATACCTCGGTTGTAACGAGTGGTTATTTCAGTCAAAGTTGCTCTTCTATCAGCTTGAATCAGTCGGCCCATTCTCCTCTGACCTCTAGCATCAACAAGGCATTTTCGCCCACAGGACTGCCACATACTGGATGTTTTTCCCTTTTCACACCATTCTTTGTAAACCCTAGAAATGGTTGTGTGTGAAAATCCCAGTAACTGAGCAGATTGTGAAATACTCAGACCGGCCCGTCTGGCACCAACAACCATGCCACGCTCAAAATTGCTTAAATCACCTTTCTTTCCCATTCTGACATTCAGTTTAGAGTTTAGGAGATTGTCTTGACCAGGACCACACCCCTAAATGCACTGCAGCAACTGCCATGTGATTGGTTGATTAGATAATTGCATTAATGAGAAATTGAACAGGTGTTCCTAATAATCCTTTAGGTGAGTGTATATGTAGTCTAATAATAGCTGTTCCCCTTCTGTCACTCACTCGACGTTGTGTCGAATGAAGTGACACAAAGTGTCTTCCTTGGGAGCCTCGCATACCTCTGAACTTGAGAAAAGGCCAATGTGAAATTGGCAGACAGAATTTGCATGTCCTGCCTTTTCTCAAGTTCAGAGGTACGCGAGGCTCCCAAGGAAGACCCCTTGTGTCACTTCATTCGACAAAACGTCTCGTTCCCTCCCTCAGGTAACCGTGACCTTATTCTACAACGAAACGGTCGCCTCACAAGGGCCGACATATTAAGATCGCATTAGCAGCCAAATACTACTTACTTAAGACTAACCCCTCCTGTTACTGGACACAGTAACAGGAGGGGTTTTTCCATTCCACACTTTTCCATTTTTAGAATAAATTAATCATGGCTGATTGCAATTCCATTTTCAGACCAACACATTTCTACAGTGTCATCAGTGACTGAAAATTTTACCATAATGTTCTTCCACACCACTAGGTGTCAGTATAAGGGCAAAATGACTGTCATATCAGCCAGTGTAATATACACAACAAAATACTCCCTTAGTGCACCTTTAAATTTGATGTGTGAAATTTCTTGGTCTCCAGTAACTACAAACAGAATTGCAAAAAATAGTGATTATTGTCAAAAACTTTTCAAAAAGACAGTGGCTTTGTGATTTTTTTATTTCATATATGCAATGTGGGATTTGCCTTCCTTTCTCACTCAAAAGGATAGAAAATGTGAGTGCAATTTTACTACAATAAAGTGTTGTATCAAGGCTTAAAATAGAACAAAGAACTAACAAACATCCTATGGCCCAGATTCAATTGTAATTTAAAAAAGCTGTAGATGTGAATAGAGCTGGAGGGTGAAATATTTATTTTCTTATCTGCAGTTCAAAGTGATTCAAGAGTGGGAATCAGATCATATCACCCAAAAATAGAGCTGTAGGATGCTTTTCCCTCCTCAGGTGTCTCTTCTTTTTCTGACGTGCTCCTGATTCATTGAGCGGAGCTGTGTGTGCTCCTGAGAGAAATTAGTTAAACAGGATGTATTATAGACAGCCCTAACTAGTTTTACTTTCAATGAGAGTGTGGAAAAGACTTGCACACAAGCATGTTACCACAGCATTTACCTCACCACAACACTACAATAATAGATGAATTAAATAAAATAAATTGTATTACATTTTAAATAAAATTCTGTTGTCGCAATAATGGGCCAACCAACCAAAAAGCTGCAGAAAAGGAACAGCTTTTTATAATGCTGTGGCACGGTGGAGGGCGGGGACGGGTCATGACTCGACACGCCCGGTCCTGTATTAGGCTAATCAAGCCACCGAGAGGGATAAAGGCCGATCGCGGAGGGCGGTGCGAGAGAGAGAGATCCTTACGGACATGTCCGTCAGTGCGATACCTGATGTGTATTTGCAGCGTCACTCCTTTTATACCTGTATGTCCGGGGGAGTGGCATGCAAATTCCAAACGCCAATTCTCATTGGCCTTTTCTCAAGTTCAGAGATGTCTGGGCTCCGCAGGAGTGACCCCCAGTGTCAACTCATCGACACAACCTCTCGTTCCCTCCATCAGGGAACGGAGGTTACGTTAGTAACCGAGACGTTTTACTTTGATCTAATGTGAATTTTCTTCATAAAAAAATATGATCATGCCTGACACATGTGCATGTAAAATGGCTAGAAATAGCATTTTAATTTAGCGTAAAGCTGACAATTTACACAAGGTTTATTTCTATTTCTTCTGCTCCAAACTTACTTCACACTTACTCTCCAGTAATCAAAATACTTTTTGAATGTAACTGTATTCTAATTACCAATTATTTAAATTGTAACTGTAGTGAAATAATACAGTAATACATACATATTCCCTTTACATGTATTCCATTACTTCCCAACCCTATATATATCTATATCTATATATCTAATATACAGTGCATCCAGAACATATTCACAGCGATTCACCTTTTACAAATTTTTTTATGTTACAGCTTTATTCCAAAATGGATTAAATTCATTATTTTCCTCAAAATTCTACAAACAATACCCCATAATGACAACGTGAAAGAAGTTTGTTTTAAATCTTTGCAAATTTATAAAAAAAATCACATGTACATAAGTATTCATTAGTTTTCATTAATCAATTAACATAAACAAAGTCAAAACAAACAAAGTCCAGTAAACAGAAAAAGAGCTAAATCAATATTTGGTGTGAACACTTATGCCTTCAAAACAGCACCAATTCTCCTACAGCACCTACACCAATTCTCCTACTGCACCTACAGGTCAGCATTCAACACCATAGTGCCCTCCAAGCTTGATGAGAAACTCCGGGCTCTGGGCTTAAACAGCTCGCTGTGCAGCTGGATCCTGGATTTCCTGTCAGGCAGACGTCAGGTGGTTAGAATGGGCAGCAACATCTCCTCATCACTGACCCTCAACACTGGAGCCCCGCAGGACTGTGTTCTCAGCCCACTCCTGTATTCCCTGTACACACATGACTGTGTGGCGACACATAGCTCCAATGCCATCATTAAGTTTGCTGACGATACGACGGTGGTAGGTCTGATCACTGACAATGATGAAACAGCCTACAGAGAGGAGGTGCACACTCTGACACGCTGGTGTCAGGAGCACAACCTCTCCCTCAACGTCAGTAAAACCAAGGAGCTTGTGGTGGACTTCAGGAAGAAAGACAGAGAACACAGCCCCATCACCATTAATGGAGCACCGGTGGAGAGAGTCAGCAGCTTCAAGTTCCTCGGTGTCCACATTACTGAGGAACTCACATGGTCCGTCCACACTGAGGCCGTTGTGAAGAAGGCTCACCAGCGCCTCTTCTTCCTGAGACGGCTGAGGAAGTTTGGAATGAACCATCACATCCTCACACGTTTCTACACCAGCACTGTAGAGAGCATCCTGACTGGCTGCATCACCGCCTGGTACGGCAATAGCACCGCCCACAACCGCAAAGACCTGCAAAGGGTGGTGCGAACTGCCAGAAACATCATCGGAGGTGAGCTTCCCTCCCTCCAGGATATATATAACAGACGGTGTGTGAATAAAGCTCGGAGGATCATCAGAGACTCCAGCCACCCGAGTCATGGGCTGCTCTCACTGCTTCCATCAGGCAGGCGGTATCGCAGCATCAGGACCCGCACCACCCGACTACATGACAGCTTCTTCCCACAAGCAATAAGACTTTTGAACACATGATCTCTCACGATCAACAATCAGCACTGCACTTTATTAATCATCACTCTGTCAATATATTCTCCCAATTCAGTTAGTGTATATATATATATATATATATATATATATATATATATATATATATTTATACCCTTATCTAGTGTATGTGTATTCTACATTGTGTGTATTGTGTACATTTGTTATGTAAATTGTTGTGTAAGTATGTGTACATTTGTTATGTAAATTGTTTTGTGTAAATATGTTGTTATTGTTAAGTGGTTTATGTCTTGTCACTGTCATTACTGCAATGTTGCTCGGAACTGCACACAAGACTTTCACCTACTGTTGCACTCGTGTACACAGTAGTGTGACAATAAAGTGATTTGATTTGATTTGATTTGATTTACTTACACCTGGACACCGTTTTTCTATCTGTTCTATTAGCAAAAGTAATGTTTGTGAGTATAAAATGTAGCAGATATAAATAACAATCTTAAGACAAATGTTTTTGGGAAACATCTTACTAGACTTTTGCACAGTACTAATATATATATATATATATATATATATGGTTTTTAACTAAATACCAAATAACACACAAAGATGTTTTAATTTCTTTATTGAACACACTGTGTAAACTAGAAAATGTATGTGAACCCTTGAATTTAACTGGATAACTGGTTTGCCCTCTGTTGACAGCAATATCTTCCAACAAATTTTTCCTAAATACAATCCAGGACAGCAGTATTCCTATCACTTCAGACATTTTGAAACGTGAGTGTTACCATCCATTCAGCCATGGGCCATTAGTGTGGAGATTAATACTGTGCTCTTCTCTGACAGCTTCAGAAGCCCTTTGGTTAAAAGGGTCTTTATACCACTCATCTGATTGAGTTAATCTGTTTAGTTCTTTAAATACATGTTAAAAGCACACAAAATTCAATCAAAGGATATTTCCCATGTTGAGAAATGCACTTAGATCAGTAAATCAAGACAAAGGCAAAGAGACGTGTTAAAACATTCCTCCTATTGGCTGAATGATACTTTACTTCTTGATAATTATTTAAATAAAATTATTTAGAAGGTAATAGGTAATATGACTTTTTGGAATTAAAGTATATATTCAAATTTTTAAACAGAATCTGAAGTGATATCAATAAGTATGTGTGAATAAGAAAATAAATGGGTCTAAACAAACCCACATAGCAGACAGACTTGGCCCGAATGTGGCCTCAATCTGACTCTGATGGCCTCATGTTGGCAAATTCATGCCAATGTCAGCCAAAGATGGGCCAAGTCTGGCAATGACTGCTCTGCTTACATGACAGCAAACAACATGAGGGCCGATTGTTAGGAGTGTGGCCCAGATCAGGCATATGAATCATGGGCCACATTTGAAAAGTTACATTGATTTTATATATTTTCAAATGGATCCCTAGATTTTCTTCTTCTTCATAGAAATAATAATTTTAATAAATGCTAGAATAATTGATCATCAAAAAATCAAGACATTGTTTATATCTTTCGTAAGCCACCTGCTTGACCCATGTTTGCATATATAAATTTTTTCCATCACATTTGTTAAATATTGAAAATGTTTGATATGTATTAAAAATAGGTCAAGGTTGATGAAGATAACATTCAAAGAACAAATTTAATTTCAGCAGTAATATCTGACTACAAAGTTATCATAAATTGTGCTTCTTTAACTCAGATAGCATAATTATTATTATTTTTTTCCTGACTGGTTCAGCTAATGCGCATGGTGGTAAACGAGTTGACTGACAGACAATGTCTGAATCTAAAATGTGATTGGATCTCATACCTTTAAGATGGGACTTTATTTTCTACTCGGAGATCGTTGGCCGTTGGCTGTTTAAATTTAAACTGCTGTTCCTGCTGAATCACAACTACACCGTCATGTGTGCAATGTTTCTATGATAACACTGCATTGCACTGTGATATTATCCTTGTGTCATCTTGTAAGCTTGTGTTTCAACGCTATCACACAAGACCTACCAAACAACTTAATTAGCTACTAAGTTATTGTGGTGCCTGATATATATAATGCAATCTGTAGGGAATTTTTAGAATTTTTAGAAGATTAGAAATAAGTATCAAGTCAGGTCTGCAGTCGCTTTCTCAATCCGGATACTCGCGAGGGGAGAAAGAAGTGACACACACACCAGAGCATATCAGATCATTCTCCAAAGTTTATTATCCAGCTCATTATTATATGGTCCAGCAAAACAACATTCCACTAGACCCACCAATGAAATAGTTCTTTATCCTATATGGGGGTGACATATATGTTTGAGATACGTGTGATATGTGAGAGTACAGAAACAGGAAATACATTCCTATAGACACATTCTCTTTCAGAACAGGGAACAGCTTGCAGTTGTGTCTTGTATAACATAGTAAGCTGTACAAGTGAAGAAGTTGTTGAGAGGCCTTTATTATTTTTCATAATTAATATGTAATTATAATGAAACAGTAATCGATTGTATTATTCAGATGTAGTCTACACTGCACCCTACACTGATCATAAGTAATTGTAAGGGTTCTCCTCTTTGGGGTGCTTTTCCCCTTTAGACCTGCAGAGGACACCAACGCCCCTAACCCGGTTTAACCATCTACTCATTAACCCTCATTCCCTGCACCTGAACATAGCCCTATATAAGCCTGCTTGTTTCTCAACAATGTGTTCCTCCTGTGATCAGAGTGCAAGTTAAGCCTTGTTGTACCTTGTGTCCCATTTGTTTCTCAGTTTTGTGGAAGCTCGGCTTTCCTGTTTATTTTGTACTTTTTCTACAATTAAAAGAATATATATTTTTGGTAGAAATGCAAGTTTCCAGACTCTTTGCTCTTCTGCCCTTGGGTTCAACAATCGGGGAGTTTGCTCAGTAGTAGAACACCTTACACAGACCTGGGTTTGATCCTCACCTACGGCAGCCCTGTTACAGTAATTCTCATATCTCCATTGATGTTGTCTGTTATAATTTACAGTGCTTTATTGTTCAGTTGCTTATCTTATTTTTGCAAGTTATGATGATGCAGCATGATTTAAAAATAATAAATGTATACATGTTGTTGTATGCATCTGTGTAGTACATCAGTGATGTGGGTGAGAAACAGATCAATATTAAAGTCTACATTCACTGTAAATCTACACTTGCACATTTTGGCGTGGAAGTGACTTCCACACATTCAGCCACATATTGGTCGGGGCTGGACAACGATGGAGATTTCTGAGTTATGGTCACCATTGTCAATGTCACTTTTATTTATAGAGCACTATTAAAAACAACAGTTTACCAGTGTGCTGTACATAATAGAACAAACTACAGTACAAGATGTACATGATGATGGACTTATAAAACACAATACAAAAAATGCATAACATGTAAATCAGCAGAAAACATCACTGGTTAAAAGCTATTGGAAAATATGTTTTGAGCTTTGATCTACTTTTTTTTTTTAATGGATTTGGCAGACGCTTTTATCCAAAGTGACTTACAGTGCACTTATTACAGGGACAATTCCCACAGAGCAACCTGGAGTTAAGTGCCTTGCTCAAGGACACAATGGTGGTGGCTGTGGGAATCGAACTAGGAACCTTCTGTTTACCAGTTATGTGCTTTAGCCCACTACACCACCACTCCATTAAACTCCACTCCATTTAAACGCTGTTTAAGGATCTGAATTTAGCTTTTTAAGAAGGGGTTTAACAGAGGCATGCTTAAAGTAATCCGGTACAATTCCTGTTTCAAGGCACTTATTTATAAAAATTAAAAGATTGGGTCCAATCACATCAAAAACTTGTATAAAAAATGTTGGGGAATAGCATTGAAAGTGGAACCCGTGGGCATCTTCACAATTTCTTGTAAAAGAAGTGAAATGGCTTTAAATCTGTTAAGAACAGCAGTGCAAATTGAGGGAACAGAGGGATCATAAGTAGAAGGTATAATGTTCAATCTGACGTTACTAATCTTTCACACATACCTGAAGACTCAGCTGGATATATTCTAACGAAGGATTTACACAGCGTTTATAATAGCAAAGAGGGTTCTAGGTATGTGACAGTTCTTTTCAATAAGGTCAGAAAAGTACTTTGCTTTAGCTGATCTCACAGCTCTCTTGAATTGAGAAAGAGGATCCCTCAGAATTTCATAGGAGATCTGGAGATTGTCTGTCTTCCACTTTCTCTCAGCTCTTCTGCAGGCCTGTCTAAGACCATGGGTGATGTCATTCAGCTGGGGCTCAGATTTAGGTTTGGGATTTAGAGGAGGCACTGCATCAAATATAGTAGTGCAGACCGAATAAAACCAGCTGAGGTGCTCATTGGCTCACAGGTCGTGGGTAGAGAAACAGTCCAATGCATTGATTTAGCAGGCTTGTCAGTATGAGATATGAGGGGAACAGAATAGGGTTGCAATCAGAAATAACATAATCACATAAATCAATGTCACCAATAGATAATCCATGTGATAATACAAGATCAAGTGTATGACAATGTATATGAGCCTTTCACCAGTTGTGTTAAAACAAAAGAATCATTGAGGCTGATAATCTAATTTGCCAATGAGTTTGACGGCAACACACATGAAAAATAAAATCCCCTAGAATTAACAGTCTATCAACATTCTGAATTATACCCCTGTGGCAGGGCGTTCCTCCGCTTTCAGGTGGCTGGGCTCCTCGTCCCCCTGCAGATGGCCGCAGCTGCTCCGTTGGGGTGGACGGCAGTGGCGAGAACTCTACCACGGCGTATCCCTCCTCCTTCCCGGGTTTCGGCACCAGTGTAACATATTTAAGGGAAAGGAGGCGGTGAGAACCGGCTTGACAATTTAAATAATATTTTAATGATAAACTTAAAAGACAAAACACACATGACGGACATGTCCGTAGATGATCTCTCTCTCCTCGCACCACTGTCTGCCATCGGTCTTTATCCCTCTCGATAAAGGCTTGATTAGCCTGATACGGGACCGGGTGTGTATCGTCACGACCCGGCCCTGCCACAACCCCCACGAATGTCTGCAAACACACTGATAAAATCTTTGAGTTTTTGGTGGTCGATATACTGCAATCACCAACGGAGTGTCAGTTGGAGTTCAAAGGTACTACATACATCAGTCATTAGAGTAAAATTCTAAAATTGTCTTAAAAAATAGAAGACAACCCTCCTCCTCGTGCTTTGGGAAGAGTTAAAAAACGTACACTCGAGGTAAAATTTCAGAGTAGGAGCTCAAATCCCCAGGTGGAAGCCATGTTTCAGTGACAAATAAAAAATTCAAGCCACGTAGAGCAAAAAAGTCATTTATGATAAAAGTCTTGTTTATCATCAATCTGGCGATAATCAAGGCAATCCTCAGCCTCACCAAATACTTAGTCGGCTGTGATATCCGGCACAGCGAGCGGAGATGTCGCACATCCACACCACCACAGTGAAAGTGAGGTGGGTGATACATAGGGAGCTGAGGTGTCGAGTCTGGAACAACCGGAATATTCCAAAAGTGCAATGGTTCCAGGGAACACCACCAAACAAATGGCTGCAGCAAATTTCCTGAGCACAAGAGCCCAAGTCATGCTGCTATTCCAGTCGGGCCACCAGAAGAGACCTGAGATTGACTGCAACATTCCACATATTTTCCGGCACTTCCTCCTGGGTAGAGAGCACGGTAGACGGCGCAGACATGCAGGTAAGGATGTCAGGAGAGGAGGCGGTGCATAATGTGAGCCTCGCTGAGCTCAATTTAAGAATTCCTCAGTGGCGAATTTAATATTCAAAAGTGATTGCCGGTCATACACTAGAAGCGTCAAAACACTTTGGCTTAAAACAAACATAAAAAACAATAAAACAAAAAAATTAAGGACCTAGCCAGGTAGCTGAAGGCATGCCACACAGCAGCGCCATTTTGAAACTAGATCAATCATTTATCATTGTATGGATGTATCATTGTCAAACATTTTGGGTTTTACTATCCTTATGGGGACATTTGGTCCCCACAAAGTGATAAATACACATTCTCACACACACACACACAGAGAGAAACAAATGCAGCTACTACTATAACTACTGTGATCATACAAATGTATTGTTTTTTTTATGTTGTTTGATCCGTTTAATTTGTATAGAATGTGCATGTATATTACATTAATGCAAGGCCTTCCTTTTGTCCCCTCTGCAAATGTATTTCTGTGATAATTGAAAACAATTAATTAACTGCATTTTACCTGTTGCAGGTGTTAATATTATTTATTTTAGTTCAATTTAGTTGGTTTATTTTACTTTTAGTTAAGATCATTTTTAATGTTTTGTGTAAGTGCTCTGAACAAAAAACATACAATTATCAAAATTGTTTAATGGGCAATTTGTCTAAAGGATCTGAATTTTTTTATATACAAAAATAAAAACTTTTCATGCAATAGTTGCTTTGTCGTTTATTCTACATGTTTATGATTTGGGGATATATAGCTGAAAAGAGAATCTGTGCAGAAATTGGTATAGATGATTCTTGGGTGTGGCTCAGTTATGGGGTTTCTGTTAAATGCTGGTGTTGATATGGTATACATAAGGATTGGATTCGGTACTGATATCATGCATGTTCTGGCCCACTGCAGGGCCAGTTATGGGCTACTGATTGTCTAAGATTTGGGCCAGGTGTGGCCCTGGTCTGAAAATCTGTATCTGGGGCACTAGAGGACCAGAATTCATTGCTGTATGTGGTATGAGGGAAAACGTCTCTGGTTACTTAAGTGTAACCCTTGTTCCCTGAAAAAAGCGGAACGAGATGCTGCGCTGAGAAATGCGCTTTGGGGACATCTTTAAGGTGTGACAAGCTGTGAATATGTGTGCAACACGTCAATGAACATTGACCGGAATTTATAGCCTCTGCCGGTGTAATCATTGGACACACCTGGGGCAGGGCTATAAATAGATGCGTTACCGGAGCATCGTCAGGTATTTTGTCTGAAGAGCAGTCCTGGGGCATCCCAGTGCGGCAGTGAAGTGCAGCATCTCGTTCCGCTTTTTTCAGGGAACAAGGGTTACACTTAAGTAACCGCGTCTTGGACTAAGGCAAGAAACATCGGTACTCCCAACTTTTCGTTGGAAGCCTCTAACTACTGAAACACCAGAGGTGGCGGGAATGGAGAAGTTCCGTGGGGGTACTGGGAGGGGCGAAGTGGATGATACACGCGCCCCATCCCGAGGGGGGGCTACCCCCACAAGGCTGGGTGCAAGACCGTCAGGGTTTTCTTTTGAAATAACTGCCCTGTCTTGCTTTGGGTTCTGCTGAGGGCGACGAACCAGCCCACTATCTTTATGAGGGAGAGCACGATTCGCCACGCCTAGTTTTTGAGCCTCCCGTCTAGGAAGACTGGGATGGGGCTGAGTGGCCGACAGCCCCTCCCCTGAGTGTGGTGAGGAAGAAATTGCCCGAAGGCTTCGTGACTTTTTGCCTCCTGGAACCTGGTGATAGCTACATTCATAGCGTCACCAAATAAGCCAGAAGCAAAGGGCATCGAGAAGGAAAGTTTTGTCCCTGTCTCTGATGCCCGATAGGTTAAGCCACAAGTGTCTATCCACCTTCCCCACAAGCGTGGAGGTGGTCCTGCACAGCTTTGTGGGGAGAGTGGGTCTCTTTAGTGGTGATGCCGAGCCAGGCGAGAGAGAACCCGCAAGTGTCTCATCTAACAGCGGCATCACTGAATACCCCCGAGCCTCAGCACCCACGAATAGTTGAATATTTCAACGTCGAGGGCATGAAGACACAGGAAGTATAGGGATTCCTCCATGGATGAGAATACTCATTATGGAGGCCATAGAAGAAAGGAAGGGACTGATATAGCGTTCCCTTCCCCCTTTTTAATTATTTAAATTTTCTTTATTTATTTGGGTCACCAGACAGAAATCTGTCTTCTTGAAGCATTTGGTGGGGGGGGGGTCTCTTAATTCCACAGCCGCTTTATTATTATGCGCGAGATTTCCTCATGAACCGAAGAGGCGCCGAGGCGCGCTTCAGGCTTACGAGAAGGATCAGCTGGATCTGGGGAGAACGCAAGCGATAGGGACGAACCCATCTCTGGCTCCTCAGCCAGATCCATACGAGAGCCCCATGAATGAAGTGTGGGCGCCAACTCTCGGAAGTAAGCGAGACGTCACCTCATTTCCATAGTATATCAATTTGTAGTCTTTATGATATTAGCTGATAATTCTTTATGCATATAGGCCCCGTCTATACTATACAGTTGCACAGGGTTTCTCAATGGGGATTTTGCGAAACCCTCACCCATAGGAGTTCATGAAGGAACTGCAGAGAGCTTGTAAGATTGTGATATAGATGTATAATGGACATTTGCGGGCGTGAAATGAAGAAGTAAACTACAGTGGGGTAAACGTCTGTAGTGGTGCATGGGAGACTACAGCAAATATTATTTTTGTGTTTCCATTTGCTCCCAACAGCAAAAAAACAAACAAACAAAAAAAAAACACTATTACATGTCCAAGACCTTCCAAAAGAGGGGGAAAAATAATAGAGAGAGATGAATGATGACAGTCAGGATAGAGAAAGATGCCAAATTTACTGTTTAAAAATTTACTTGACAATTGAAGTTGGATTGTATGTTCCATGAACTCAATTCAGTAAGCAAACTCAAAAATATCCATGATTATTAATAAACTTGCATTTTTAAGGACAGCTGTCTATAATATTCTTGAATATAATATAAAAAATGTATTCTTTATTAAGCTAATGTTATATATTAAGTAATTTAATGTTCTTCTAAATTTCAACATAAGAGCATGTGTCAGCCTCACCAAGATACCAAATAGTTGGTCCAACTTAAAAGATAGTGTGGATTACAAGTACTTTAATGGAATATTCTGGGTTCAATACATGTTAGGATCAATCGACAGCATTTGTGGCATAATGCTGATTACCACTAAATTAATTTTGACTGGCCCATTCCTTTCTTTAAAAAAATAAAATAAATCAATAATCCAGGTTCCAGTGAGGCACTTATAATGGAAGTAATTTGGGCTTTCTTTTTATATAGTTTAGCCACAAGACATGAATAATATGCATGTTAACATGATGATAGTGTGATAAAATCACTAACTTTTTTACGCACTCTTTCTCTGTGTAAAGTTATAGCCAATCTTACAACTTTGTTGCCATGATGATGTAATGTCAACAAACCCTTAAAAGACCTTAAAAAGGACTATTTAAAGAAATGTACGGCTCAAATAATACACGTGTTTTAACAGAAGAATTAATGTAAGTGCTTTTATAAAATTACGAGCTTCACATTTCTGCCTTTAAACCCTCCAAAAATGGTCCCCATTAACTTACATTGTAAGTGCCTCACTGTAACCTCTATTTTTTATTTTTTAACCAACATTGCACCACTAACCTTTATTGAACTCGGAATATTCCTTTAAACTTTTCAAATTTAAAATCAATTTAAATAAAGAAACTTCATCATTAAATTAATTAAATGGCATTTATTTTTTAAGTAATCTCAACCTTTTCTACATTCGATAGTTCAATCAACATCTGACAATAAATTACAAGTGTAATTATAAATTTTTTTACAGTAAACCTCCTCACAGCAGTGTTGACTTGGTTTTATTTTATATATATATATATATATATATATATATATATATATATATATATATATACACACACATAAGTTTGCTTAATTATATACAACTAAAGGTAAATGGAACACTTACTGTATATGATCTTATAAAATTATTTAATAAGTGATTATATATAGTGATTAGAAATTATATTTACTGTCAGGTATGCATGACTTGAAATCTCAAGGCTAAATATTTAAATAAATATTTGAGGTGATTGGGGTTTGTCCGGCAGTTTTGGGAGTTAGGGAACCCCTGGTAAAGTACATACAGCATGAAATCCCATCAACCAAGATAAAAAAAAGAGAACCAAATTACATCACTGATGTGTGAACGAGGCCCTCAGCATCACAAAAGACCCCACCCACCCCTCCTACAAATTCTTTGCCCTGCTGCCGTCTCATAGGAGGTTCCGCAGCATGTGGATCAATACAAAAAGACTGTACAACAGCTTCTTTTCTCAAACTATCAGGCTCCTAAATGCCTTGACACCTACTTCCATCAGAAGAGGAAAGACTGGACTGTTGCACTGAGATAACTGACAACATCAAGTTTTCATTAGCACACCAATACTATATCAGTAAATTATTCTGTAAAAATAATTATTACGAGCACTCATTTATCACATATTGCACCTGCCACTTTTAATATGTAATTTGTACTATTATTATTGTGTGGTATTGTAAACCATGTGCACACTATATGTTTCCTCATCCCGCAACCTCAACAGTTTGGTACTTATGATTATGTGATTTGTTTAAGTGTATTGTTCACAGTGTATTAATGTTGGTTTAGTGTCACTTTTTGAAAAATTGCACTACAGACCCGGTGAAATGACATTTCGTTCTACTGTATACTTGTATATGGCTTGAGTGACCATAAATTTGAATTTGACTTAACTTGATGCAATCAGCATATGCCATTACAAATTGAATGAAACAATTTTTACATTTGCTCAAGGCTGGCAATCAGTATGACCATCTCAACATTCATAACCAACATCAAAACATCCTAACTGACTATGTGCATCTGCCATGGTTCCTCTTTTTTTCTTATCATCTTATATATCTATGTGGACTTGTGGACTTAGGCATGTGAACAACACAGAACCTCCTGTGTACCTCCAAGTTTGCCCTCTGTGAAGTGCAACGTGTGCCAAACGCAATTCTTGTCTGAAACAGAATCCTAAGGGGGATTATGTCTCATGAAGAAGCATATTTTTAGGATCAGTTTGTGTATTTTTGTATTCATACGGGGATCCCTGGGTTTGCTATTGATGTATGCAGCACAAAATAGTTTACAATTTTATAACTGTCAATTTATCTTCTGTACAACAAGCAATATGTTCAATGGATAAAAAGATAATCCTCACCTAATAGTGTCTGTGTTAGCTGTGCAATATGAATGCGCAAGGAAGAGATAGATTTTGCTTTGTGAATGTTTATCTGTCTTAAGCATCGTAAGAGAATGGATTTAGGAGTGTGATGGTGAATGCTAATAAGAGATCATCTGTTAAGCTGTGAATCATAGCTAAGATGATCGTCTGGAGATACATCAGAACTTGACAACAAGCCAGACTCAATGCATATTCACATTTTCTGTAGCTGTCAATCACACATTCGAAAGAGATGAAAAGAGTGACATGTTGTGTAAGATGTGTTAGTGGGTAAACTGTGTCACCCCCTCAAGCTATGAATCTGTGCACAGTCATTTTCATGTCACCATTAGAAAGGGCTCATCTTGTTCAGTCTAGAAAAGCAATTCTCTTGCCTAAGAGTCTTGCCCACAGTTCAGTAAGACACACATAATGTCCAAATGTTAAAATGAATAAGGAATTAGAAAAATACAAAGGATGTAAAAATCATGGTATGGCTAGGAAACACAATTTCAGAAGTACCCCAAACTGTTCACCCATGAACAATTTGCATTTTAATTATTTGTCAATAAGAATGTATTCCTCCACAAGTCTTAATCACTATGGAATTATGCCATATACTGCAGTTTCATCATGTATGTTGATATGCGTGATTTGTTATAATTCTTCAAGCATTCTTTGGGAACAGTAAAATGTAACTGTACCGACATAAGATGAGAAAATGTACTAATCTAGCCCTCCTTGCACATTCACAAACTTTAGCGTCCACCATATTATTATGTTTATTTTCTACTTTTTATGTATAAGCTTTGTGTACTGTATTTGCGTTGACCTAAGAATATGTCTCTCTAATGGGTAATTGACAGTCTTCAGCAGTATGATATGCTATATTTAAAGCTATTTTTGTATTTCTTGCATAATTATTAAACATGTAATTTATGGCCTGAAATTAATGTAGAGACTTCATATTTGCACTTTAAAAACAAATAATGTCTAAACTGCAGGCTTATTTCAGTAAACTGCAATAAAGCTAATAAATTATTGAAAATTGTGAAAAAAGAGAAGAAATTATGACCAAAATGTAGAATTTCCCTTATCCATTCACGTAAATATTAAAGGGATAGTTCACCCAATTTTTTTTAATTCTCTTATCATTTGCTCATCATGCCAGATGTGTATGAGTTTCTTTCTTCTGCTGAACACAAAGATTTTTAGAAGAATATTTCAGCTCTGTAGGTCATATAGTGCAAGTGAATGAGTATGAACATTTTGAAGCTCCAAAAGCACATAAATGCAGCATGAAAGTGATCCATACAACTCCAGTGGTTACATCCATGTCTTCAGAAGTAATCTGACAGGTGTGGGTGAGAGACAGATCAATATTTAAGTCAATCTCATTTTCATTCTCAGTACATTCTCCTCCCTGCCCAGTAGGAGGCAATATGCACAGATAATTCACAAACAAAAGAAGAAGAATGTGAAAGTGGAAATTGACAGTAAAAATTACTAAAATATTTATCTGTTTCTCATCTACACTAATCATTTTGCTTATGTAGATACATATTTAGTCTTATAGACTACTTTTATGCTGCCTTTATGTGCTTTTTTAGCTTCAAAGTTTTGTTCAAATTGTTCTATTAAATTGTATTGTGTAGACCTACAGAACTGAGATATTCTAAAAATCTTCGTTTATTTTCAACAGAATAAATAAAATCATACACATCTGAGATGGCATGAGGGTGAGTACATTTTTAGAATTTTCATTTTTAGGTGAACTATCCCTTTAACGCCGTATCTTGGTGCTATGTCAACTGCCCTATACTACTCTGTCCGTTATTTCTAGTGCAGCATATGACATGTAAGAAAATGTGGGTCAAATATATGACAAACTAAAAACGCAACACAACAGGAGTTTAAAAGGAACAATTTAACATCAGAGCTGTAACTGGCCGTTCGTTGGTTGGTTTTCAGGCATTCTCACTGCAAAAACGTCACTACCCAGAAACGCTTCTAAATTCACTTATGACGTAATCCTCCGCGGCTTCCGTAGGATGTCGTGGCGCTTGTGGAGTACGAAGGCGAAAGTACAGCGACTCTGAATAGAAGGATAAGCAAACAGACATTTGTTCTATTACGCTTAAACTGCTGTGGTCGTTTATCATAACCATATTGTTAAAAAGATTCCTGGGTTGACAATGAGGCGTGCAGGTTTGGGTAAGCATATATACACGTTAATATGTCTGAAAAAGCTAAAGCTAAGCTATTTTTTTCAAATCAAGATTACTCAGTAGCTCGTTAGCCGATATTAGACTTTACATTCAATGACCAAATCCTGCGTTATGACTTGAGGAAATTCTAGATAAATCTGTAAATCTAAAATACGAGGTTCACTACAAAACACTGACTCTACCTGTGTGACAACGGTCAATAATAATAATGATTAGATAGATCAGGTTCTATAATTGTATAGAGACATTTAAGTTAGACTGACAGAGTATGAATGGTGAAAATAGTGTTGTTTATTGTATTTCTATAGGTGAGGGGGTCCCTCAAGGTAATTACGTTGCAAGCGGATACAGCGTGTACGAGGAGGAGAATGAACATCTACAGGAGGGACTGAGAGCTAAAGTACACGCACTCAAACATGTGAGTGATGCTTGACATTAAAGACTTGTTTTCTCAATGTTCCTTAAGTACACAAACAAGTTCTAACCAAGTTTGTTCCTAAAAGTTTACAAAATTCCAAAAATATTTATTGGCTATTTTATATTCCTTTTACAGCTATCAATTGACATCGGAAATGAAGTTAAGAACCAGAACAATATGTTAGGAGAAATGGTAAGTGGTTCGAAATTAAGTTGGTCAGAATCTTAACTATTAAAGGTGATATTCCTAGGATGATTCCTCAGAACCCCTCCCAGTCTGTAACACTATCAAAACAACCAATGGAAGACAGTTTTCAGGAAACCAATGTTTATTTTTGCAATTCCTTATGGCGACGCTAGCGTTGCAGACATGAGACACATCATTTAAGTCTTCTAATTAAAATACTCATCCGAATAGCTTTAACATCTCATGTTTGTGTCCCCTCAAGGACTCAGACTTTGATTCAACTGGAGGTCTTTTGGGAGCCACCATGGGTAGATTGAAGCTCCTTGCCAGAGGAAGCCAAACCAAGGTGTATTGCTACATGCTGCTCTTTGCCCTGTTTGTTTTTGTTGTCCTGTACTGGGTGATTAAACTGAGGTGATCTCAGAACTGATGAGATACAGGACCTTGAGGATCATTCTTCCTTACATGCCATGCTCATTTGGGGCTAGAGGATGAGAATCTTTTGCAGTGATGACGACTGTGATAAATAAGGAGTGTGAGGGTGCTTTCCATTGGACAATAGACAGATCTATTGAGAGACATTGCGCAATATGGCTTAAACCTGTCCTAACCTACCAAAATTAGTGACACCCTATTGTAAGGATAATACAAAGGTAACTTTACGAATACTGTTGAAGAATATGGCATAATTAATATTCTGCATCCCTTCTCATTTTATTTAGTTATACTGGCCTGTCTTTAATGGGGTTACTCACCTACAAGTTTGTGTGCATACAGTTTTAATAAATTAAAAGGCTATATTAACCATTATTATTACAGAAGCACTTTTAAACCATTTTTAATTTTAACTGAAGTTGGGTAGTGTAAACCATCCAACACTGACCTAATCAGCCCCTATGTTATTGCAGATTTTATTATTTCCATGCAGTCTAAACAACATTAGCATCCCTAAAAAAAAGTTGCCACAAAAATTGTGCTTTTTATTTTATTTTTTTAATAAAATATATTGTTAAAAGGTCTGAACTTAAGAATGTGAAAGACATGCTGAGATATTGTATGTGCGTTTATGTACTGTAAATAATATACTGTATAATAATCTGAAGTCACCCCAGAATCCTATACAATGGCAAGAAAAAGTATGTGAACTCTTTCTGGTTTTCTTCATTAATTTGTCATAAAATGTGATTTAATTTTCATCAAAGTCACAAGTATAGACAAACAACAATGTGCTAAAACTAACAACACACAAACAATTATAATCGTTAATGTCTTTGTTAAACACATCTCATTGAACATTCAAGTGCTGTGGAAAAAGTAAGTGAAACCTTGGATTTAATAACTGGTTGGTCCTCCTTTGGAAGCAATAACCTCAACCAAGCCTTTCCGGTAGCTACGGATTAGACCTGAACAACATTCACAATTCATTTTAGACCGTTCTTTCTTACAGAACTGCCTCAGCTCAATCATATTCTTTGGATGTCTGGCGTGAAGGGCTCTCTTGAGGTCATTCTCCAGTATCTCTATTGGGTTAAGGTCTGGGCTCTGACTGAGTCACTCTAAAAATATTTTCTTTTTTTTTGAAGCCACCTTTTGTGGATTTACTTCAATGTTTAGGGTCATTATCCTGTAAGATATCTTAAATAACTTGGAATAAATTTTTCTCTCTGATGGCAAGCGTTCCAGGCCCTGAAGCGGTAAAGCAGCACCAAATCATGATGCTCCACTGTACTTCACCATTGGGGTGATGTTTTCATGTTGGCATGCAGCACACTTTTTAAGCCATACATAGTGCTGCGTGTTCTTCCCAAACAATTCAACCATAGTTTCATCAGTACACAAAACAAAGCAGATGCTTCCTTCGTGGTGTCCAGCCATGGACACCTTGCCTGTTTAATGTTTTCCATATAGTAGAATCATGAACAGAGATGATAACCAGTTCCAATGATTCCTTCAAGTTTTTAGCTGTCGTTCTTGGGTTCTTTTTTTACCTCATTGTGCATTTTGTGGTGTGCACTTTCAGTCATCTTGGCTGGACGGCCACTTCTAGGAAGAGTAGCCATACACAGTATTAAACTAAACTATACATTTATAGACAATGTGTCTAACGGTGGACAGATGAATATTTAAGCTCTTCAAAATAACCTTTCCAGCTTTAGCTTTTGTTAGCATCATTAGCCTAGGGGTTCACATACTTTTTCGAACCTACACTGGGAATGTTTGAATGATATATTCAATATGTATAAGAACAATACAATAATTTGTGTTATTAAACGAGATTTTTTTTTTCTTTATTGTAACTTAGATGATCAAACCACATTTTAAGACGATTTTTTACATTAGCAGGTAATTCCAAAGTTCACAATTTTTTCTTGCCACTGTATATTTCAGATATTTATTACATAATTTTTAGATGTTCTTGTTGAAGCCCTTTTGCTTTCTATGGTTAAGATAATGCATGGTTTCATTTTTAGAGACTAATTTGTACATACATGTACATTTATGAGAGAATATTAACTTACTAAATTAGGATCACAATGAGGCTGGAAAATGATCATGTTTTACAAATATATGACTGTGTCTTATGTCTTATATGACTGTGATTTTGTGCTTAACTTTACTAAACCTCATGGAACATGTAAAAAAAAAATTATGCATATTAACAAAATTAGACATGTACAGCTATATTCAGAGTTTACTTATTTCTATTTTACAATTTACACAAACACAGGTTTTCGTCAAATAAGTCTCTGTTAAGGCAACAATATGCATTGTTATGAAGAGGAGTATAATAATAAATTGGCTGCAAGTCATAAATGCTCCATGTGAACTATATTATAAAAGCTTTTAGAATTAATAACTTATTATATTTTAATTTAGATTAAAACAAATATTTTTATGTGCACTTTGCTTTCCCAAAATGAATGAATTCTGAAAATAATTATTGTTGAATTAATTTCCTGGGTAGAGTGTCCATATACTAGCATATGATAGACAGCATGACCTCATCAGCTCGTGCGCCAATGGACATCAATCTGGAGCCCCTGTTAAGATGATCTAAAATAAAACACTTTTTGGATAAATCAATAATCAGTCAAGTAGAATTAGATATTAGGTGTAAGGATGGTCTTCAAAGATCAGGGTTTCCTGAATCATAATAAACTTTTAAAACTGTGATTTCCAGACCTTGTAAAATCTTAAAAAGACATGCACATTTTTCTCTCAGCTCCAAAATATTAAGTTGGGTTTGAAATTGTTTTTGTTGAGTGTGATCTCTATAAAGTGATTGTTAAAAATATTTAAAAAATTACAAATGATGAGAAGTGATAGAAATTTCTATAGTAAATGCAAATTCTGTTCCATCAACTCTTTAGAAAAAAAAATGCTATTAGCTAGTAGTTGTTTTTCATGAGTGCAATCTTTATAGAATGTTAGAAATCCATATCCAGTAAATAGAAATGTCTAAAAAAAAGTCATGGAAATTAATTGGTAAAAGGTGGAGGAACCCTGAAAGACACATGCAAGTCCAAACCTGTTACTTTTATAAGTCACATCACTAGGTGTCACTGTAGCTCTGGGAGCCAATGATTGAGGGCAAAAGCATACATGTTCCCCTCAGTTCAGACATTAGTGCAGGAGAGAATCTGACACGTAGAACCTGCTGACTAGGACATCACTGGTAAAGCCCATGCCACCCCAGTACTGCAGGCAGCTGTCACTGAGCACGCAAGCCAGTCTTCCTGCCTTCAGCTTGGCCATCGATGCCAACTTTGTTACATCATTTCCTTTAATGTACAGAGCTAATGATGGTACACAAAAATTGATCAAACATCCTTTGAATTTCACAGGCATTTAACATTCAGTTTATTGTGGCATATGTGCGGAGGTTTCTGGACTGCTTCAAATTTTAATTTCACAACTTGACAGAGGTGGCAAGTTAATAGGTGAGAGGGAATGATTGCAAGCCAGTATTTACTCCATTTCATTCCATTATTGAATTGGCAATTGTTAGCCCTGCAGTCAGCTGCTCTGAGACTTTGGGTTGCCAGATCCAAACCCATGAAATTGCATTGCTCCCCATCACGGATAACTGGCATATGAAATCATTCTGAAATAATTCGGGAAAGAGATGAACTCACCTGTGGCGCAATGCAAAAGGGAGCGCAACAGCTCAATCTCTGTCTCCAGCTCGGCTAGCCTGTAGAAAACTGACTGGTGGTACAGAATTGCCTGATTGAAGATCTTCCTCTGCCTGGGGTAATTAATGGTCTCTTGGACAACTTTCTCCATCATTGTTAGGACTTGGAAAAATTAGTGAAAGTATGAAAATGTCAACGCATTTCAATTTATTATACCAAAGGGAAAGTTTCCAGTGTGTCTTCAACAAATTATATGATAGAGGAAATGTTTAAAGGATTGTCAATCCTGACAGTATCTAGACAGGAAGCAGGCAGAAATGTGTTGGCTGGTCATGTCAAAACAGTGTTTTTATTGATAATAAAATAAATGAAAATATTTTCAGAATTACACCATTGGAGAAACTGAAAATAAAATAAATGTTAAACTAAAGTAAAATTTAAAGACAATTAATACTTAAATTTTTGGTAAATAAATACATTTTAAACCTTTACGACTCAGCCTCATTAAACAAGAAAATGCCACTAGATAGCTATATTTCTACAGAAATTTAAGTGTTAAACATGTTAAATTAAATCAGTTGATGCATTAAATTGACCAGTCCTTAAATACTAAATCTAAAATGAAAAGAATATACTGAAAAATATAACAAATACAAACTAGAAAACACTGAATTAACAGTCATTGAGTAAAAACTAACAAAAGCTAAACTAGAACGACAAATTTAAAATAAAATGGAAAACATTTATAATATAAATATAAAATATATATATATATATATATATATATATATATAAATAATACTCAAAGGGGAAATGCCAGTTTATTAAACATGCGTGCGTGCACAGACACACGCACATACACTTTCCCTGAGAAAAGAAACTTGGCTTCACTATACGCACTCTTGCAACACTAACTTTAACATGCTGATGTCATGCCCTTGCCAATCCCTATACTCGAGAAATGTTTGACATGCAATATTACATGTGGGAGGCAGAAAGGATTACTTACTATTGGCCACCACCCAGAGTTTCTCCTCCTGGAACTGCATCATCTGGTACATGAAGCCCATTCCCTCCTGCCCTATGACATTTTTACAGGGCACACACGCACATCATCGAAAAACACCTCTGCTGTATCTGAGGAACGCATCCCCATTTTATCTATCTTGCGTGCAATATGAACTCCTGCAAACATATGGCAAAAATTGAAATGTTTTATTTTAGCTAACGAATGACCGCTTTTATAAAAAAATTCCACAAAGTTTAGAAGTTTTTTTTTAGCTTTGTATACAGTCTTACCAGGTAGATTCATGGGTAAACAGATTAGGGATTTGTTCTTGTGTGGTGGGTCATTACTGGTGTTGGCCAGGAGGCACATCCAGTCTGCTTGGGTGCCATTAGTGGTCCACATCTTTCCTCCATTAATGACATATTCATCTTCTTTTAGTCTTTATGCCTGGAGGAGAGAGTATATTTCTCAAACTGGACACAATTTCTTTCAAAACAAAAAAATCGAGCTTCCAGATTTCCCACACTTTTTGTCTAATGAATTTCTTTTCAGTGACCTTTAAAATTGATTAAACCTAAAATGCATACCTCATGTCTTTATGAATTAATGTTTCATTTATATAGCTCTTTTTCTGGTACTACACTCAAAGCGCTTTACACAGTGAACTGGGGACTCTCCTCAATCACCACCAGTGTGCAACATCCACCTGGATGATGCAACGGCAGCCATAGTGTGCCAGTACGCTCGCCACACACCAGCTATTTGTGGAGAGGAGAGAGTAGAGTGATAGAGCCAAATAATGAATGGGGATTATTAGGAGGCCAACAAATTCACAGCCAACAAATTCTAAATAATGTTTAGATTTCAATGTCGCACACAAGTTATACACACAGAACTACACTTTTCTCCCTACAATGATGTTAAGGGGCACACACCCTTCAGTTATCACAGAAAGGCAAACAGAAGTACATATCAACATAATTAATGTTTTTCATGTATTATACATAAACAATACTCTTTTATAAATATGTGTAACCTAAGTAATGTACTTTAAAATAATTACCTTCACTGAAAATCAGTAACTAATCTGATTACAGGAGTTACACATTTTTTGTTACATGACTTTTTGAAATAATTAATTACTTTGTAATCAGTTACACCCAATGCTTGTCAGGTGACAATCTTTTGATTTAACATCCTTAAATAATTATAATATAATAATATCTATCTGATTAAATATTTTAGAGCAGAGTAAAACTAGAAAAAGCTATATTCACTATGGAAATTACATTTGTTTTGTAAATTCACTGATATTTCCAGGTTTTCCATGACCGTGAACCCCGACTGTGGCAACTCTTTAATAACCCTGTTGTAGCCACTGGCAGAAAGAGAACCCTTTTTTATTAAGGGCTAGAGTAATAAGGCTCAGAGTGACTAACTGGCTTTTACTTCATTACAAAACACATGAAAAATGTGTCTGTAAGCTCAGCATGGCAACTCCATGGCCTAAAATACTTTAAAGACTTTATTTAAAAAGTTAGTAAATTTAGATTTGCCTCTTGTGATGTTTACATCTTCTTTTAAAGACACCCTTGGCAATGTGTTTTTCTTTTTGATACGGTATCTGCTTCAGACAAAAAGTTACTTGCAACATCAGAGCCAGCCCCTGCTTCGCTCACCCCGAGGCAGGCCACTTTGTCTCCCATTATGGTGGGTAGCAGAAACTCTTTTGAGTTCTGCAGAGCCAAACCAACAATAGCGCAAAGGTTACAGTCACATCCTCACAGTTATCCAGCAGTAATTTAGTCAGAATCATACCAACTGTAAATTAATCAGTTGAAATCTCATAAGACAGCATGTGCTATAGTAGAGATTTACATTTAATTACCAGCAAAGGCAATTTCAGACAAACTGTTCAACACAGCATAATCACAAAGGGTATTAATTGTAAAACCTGATTTTCTCAATCCAAAGAGCTAAAACGAATATGCACAGCTAAATTAAGTGTTTCCAGAGAGTGAACACAGTGCATGATTATCAACTTGATGACTTTAGAACAACCTGCAGGCGTCAGAATATGTCAAATGTGAAAAATAGCCACCCTGGTGCCTATTCGATGATTGGAGATTTAAACGGTTATTTTAAGGAATAGCTCACTCAAAAATGAAAATTGTGCCATCATTTTTTCACCTTTCCATCATTTCAAACCCAATTGACATTTTCTTGCTTATTTGAAACACAAAATATGTTTTGATGAAACTCACTCTCCGTCTTCTCAATACAATGGCAGTAGACAGTGACTCACTTTAAAGCTTAAAGTAATTTATCAGTCAAGATTTTCATCGAAAAATGACTTGTTTTTCATCAAAACCTGCTATATACCTTCAGAAGACTTGGAATATGAGAAACAAGTCACATGACACAGGAAGTCACACAGACTACTTTTATGATACATTTGGGAGCTTGTAAAGCTTTAAAGTAAGGCGATATCCACTGCCATTTTATTGATAAGAGGGACTGAAATATTAATTAAAACATCTTGTATATACTTTATCTAGGAAAATGAAAAACATTAACAACATGTACATATACAGTCAGAAACGGGGACTTTGCTAAGTCAGTCCTAGTCAGCAAAGGCTTGTGAATATGCACCCTTATAGTTGTCGAATATACATTGTTAAACCCCTTCTCCTTTTTACTAGATAAAGGTGTGATGGACATTGTTCAGTGTCATCAGCAGAATCATCTGTAAATAACATGCATAAATAGTTATTCCCCAGTCATCTTAACTGCATTTTATCAGCATAGGAATCAATAGTTTCCGAGGTTGTGCCAGATGTAAATGCGCACCTGCTTACATAATGCAGAAGTGAACGTGCATGGAGTCTATTACCTTGCGAGTGCAGGTGTAGCCATGTCACTTTGAACTCCAATGGCCATGGGAATTCCTCCACAGTTGATGTTTCCCAGTTTCCCAAGCCACACTGTAGCTGAAGTCTTGCCCCAAACCTCCATACTCTAGTGCAAAGGAAAACAACTAGTTAATGTCCAGCTAACAGATCATCTTAATTAGTTAATGATCATGTTTAAGTTGCTTTTCAAATCTTGTATGGATTTTTTTTCATCCGAACTCAAAATTAATTATTTATTGCAGAATCTCAAATCTGCTCATTTTAGTACAATGAATGTGAATGATGACCAAGGCTGTCCAGCAAGTTTTTTTTGTCCGCATAATGACTTAAATTCAAGTCAGTTCTACACACAAAGCTGTCATGGTTGCAGAAGACTTAAATAGTGCATGAGTTAATTGAACTTTAATGATCCTCTTATGGTGATTCTGCTAATTATCCTTTTTTATTCTACAGAAGAAAGACATACAGGTTTGGAACGACAGAAGGGTAAGTAAATATGACAAAATCTTAATTTTTGGGTGAAGAATAAAAACTTCAGTATTGATACACTGATCAAATATTCATCATGGAATAGTCATCTAAATTTTTCCAGTAAGTTATGCAAAACTTGAGATGACCTTTTCACATCCCTGTGGTCCATTTAGCCACTATTATAAATAACTCTTATGTGTAATGCAAACTCCATATAAGCTATTTCATATGACCTTGAGTAGTTGAATAAAGAATAAAAGTTTCTGATGATACTCTTGTCATGCATTTATTCATGCTGTTCCATGTTCTATGTCATTTAGATGACAAAATATTGTGAAAATAAGTAGAGGATTGTGTTTGGCTGAAGAAATAAGAATAATAAAGAAGTCCTGAAGTCATGAACTCTACACTCAACTCTCCCCAACAATATAGACTGTTGTATTCTTTCAAAAGATGGTTAAGGGATAGATTTGCTGTAGTAAAATAAGGAAAGGAGAAGCCAGAGAGCAGAGGAAACAGATACAGCTGAACAGGAATAGCTTAACAGCAGAGAGGTAAAACAAACAGCTAGACAGCTGACTCTTAATAAAACCAGACAATGAATCCAATACAATGTGATAGTGTTCATTGCTAGGTGAGATAAACCCTGTGGAACATGATCCTGAAGACCAAAATTTAGTCTTAAGTGGAGAATGTGTGAGCCAATCACAAATCCCAAATCTTTTCTACTGATGTACTCCACATACTAAAACAGGGCATCTTAACTGGTGGGTCATAGGTCTGTTTTTCTTTTTTTAAAGCAGGGAAAATACAATGCTAAATACAAATAATAAAGTGCAACTAACCATATAAACATGTATAGTTTCAATAGTAAAGTAAATAGACTTTAAGAAGAGAATACATTTTTTTCCCCATTTCTTTTGTTATTGATG
Source organism: Moxostoma hubbsi (assembly GCA_032164185.1). NCBI lineage: Eukaryota > Metazoa > Chordata > Actinopteri > Cypriniformes > Catostomidae > Moxostoma > Moxostoma hubbsi. The sequence continues at coordinate 23,170,657 of JAVLUX010000026.1, read as the reverse complement.
TTATTAACTGTACGGTTATTTGGCAGAAAATAATCTGTCACTTGGTCGGAGCTAGATGCGAACCACTGTACTAGCTAAAATGTTTTGCGAATACTGTGTAATAGTCAGATATACAGTTTATTTATCATGAAATACTATGATATCCAGAAATATGTTTAATGTCAAGTGCCAACAATCATCACTGAGCTTTAGGGAGATGTTAGTTAATGGGAGGTATGCAGTTATGCCATGGCCAACATTAAAGATATTCTTTAGTGGAGAATGATTCTCTCAGTAGTGTAAACTCAAAAGGGTACTCATATTTCATTACTTAAATGTCAGAGGACTGGACGGTTTGGATAAGAATGGAGCCTTAGTGCCTTATCTGTGTTGCGGTTAGCAGAAGTTGTAACACCAGTGTTCTCTAATATTGATTAGTTGCAGCCAAGTTGTAAAAGCTGTTATTGCTATAGGCATAGGTTGTTATTGAAACCACCAAATCTATTATAAATCAGAATACTATTTTTAGTATTCTGAGACTATTTTTCTTTAATAATTAAAACAATCAAATTCCAAACCTGATACAGAATTTCAACACTTTTTGACCAATACATTTAATTGATTTCTACAGTCATGTGAATACTGGATAAGGATTTCTTTTTAAATCACTTTGTAGATTACGCTCACAAAAAACTATTTCAAGTCTAATGAAACATATTAAACCCCAACATAGCTTGACAAAATATACTATTCAATAAAGAAATTTCTGTGACTTTTCCATTACATTTTAAGAATCTAATTTCCAAATTTAAAGGAATAGTTCATCATAAATGAAAATAGGTCATCATTAACTCATCTCATGTTGTTCCAAACCTGCATGACGTTCTTCCGTTTTGGAACACAAAAAGGAGAAATGCTCGTGACTGACAGGCTCAGTAACCAATCACTTTTGTAGAATCTTTTTCCCATTTAATGATAGGGGATGGTTTTACTATAGAAACCATATTTTAACTTTGAGACTGGTTCGAGATGATGGCTTTCTGTTCTTAGCTGACAGAACTGCTGTTGTAGCTCATTTGCCTCAAGGTTCGACGTGTTGTGCATTCTGAGATGCAATTCTGCTCACTACAATTGTACAGAGTTGTTACCTGAGTTACCGTAGCCTTTTTGTTAGCTCGAACCAGTCGGCCATTCTCCATTGACCTCTGTCATTGACAAGGCATTTCCATCTGAAAACTGTCGCTCGCTTGATGTTTTTTGTTTTTGGCAACATTCTGAGTAAACTCAAGAGACTTTTGTGTGTGAAAATCCCTGGAGATCAGCATTTACAGAAATACTCAAACCAGTCCTTCTAGAACCAACAATTATGCCATGGTCAAAGTCACTGAGATCACATTATTTCCCCATTCTGATGGCTGAAGTGAACATTAACTGAACCTCCTGACCCATATCTGCGTGATTTATGGATCGCACTGCTGCCACACGATTGGCTGATTAGATAATTGCATGAATAAGTAGGTGTACAGGTGTACCTAATAAAGTGGTTGGTGAGTGTATGTGTGTGTATATATATATATATATATATATATATATATATATATATATAGATAGATAGATAGATAGATAGATAGATAGATAAATAGTCGGTGAATGTACATATACTGTGGCATTGGGAGCATGGTCATGTGTCTGTCTGTGGGAGAGGGAAAGCGGTAAGGCTTGTCACCTGTCTCTCACTATAGTGATGGCAGAGGGAGACCTGATAAGGCTCGCCAGATCTTCAGAGGACAGAGAGATTGGCTCAGAGAAATAGTGGAGATAAGACCAGCAACTAAAGGCAGTGACTGTGTTCATTCAAAGCCCTATATTGAGTTGGCCACTAAGAGACATTTTCTTTGTGTATGTGAAGCTAAAGTGTATGTGAATAAACACTCAACTGTTCACTGTATCCTGTCTCCTCCATTTCCCCCGAACTTAACTTTATCACAGTGGTACCAAAACCCAGCTTTGGAAGAGAACGCCATTATGGAGTCCTCATCGCTGTGCGAAATCTTCAGGACCCTCGCCAGCATCCAGCAGAACCAGCATCAAGCCCTCATGGAGGAGGCCGTCCAGCTGGCAGAGGACTACATAGCGGCATTTCTAGGAGGCAGCGAACCAGTGTTTTCTTCTTCCTCTTCTAACTCTCCACCTTGTGTCTCATGTTTCCCCCCCAGTCCCGCTCAGTTCCGGCTCCCCGGAAGTAGGGAGGAGCCCTGACCAAACCCCATCCTCGGTCCAGGGGACACCCTTGTCTGGCCCTCCTTCCCCCCCTGTCGCCCTCCGCTATACTGTATATATTGGCAAGACCACCCACATGACTGCGGAAGGAACGCCTGGGCCAGTCTGTTGGAGCTGTGGGAAAGCCAGAAAAGGCCAGGATCGTTGACCGGTGATGGAGGTGGGGACACTAATCCGGATCCCTGACACTCCACAGGTCGCCCACGATCGGGCAGGGGTGTATTGTATACCAGTAAGAGTAATAGGGGTTACAAAAAAAGCTTTGGTGGATTTGGGTTGTTCCCAAACCTCTATCCACCAGCGCTTGGTGCAAGGCGGAGCACTGGGAAAGAATAAACAGTTGAGGGTGAGGTGTGTGCATGGTGACATTCACAAGTATCCGGAGGTAACCATTAATATATGATTAAGGGCTTCGGTTAATTCCCGCCTCACCCGTCCACTAATTCTGGGAAACAATTGGCCTGATTTAAAAAATGTATTGAGGGTAATGTGTGTGAATGGGTCCTGCAAAGTGCTGTAGTGGTGTGTGATGTGTGACACTATGGCTGGACAGGTGGTGCCAGGCGACGTACGTAAATGGTGTGCGGCGTGTCTCAAATGCTAGTGGGTGTATCCAACGGCCACCCCAAAAGCGCCATGCACCCTCTGCTGTTGATCGAGGTCCTCTTTGAGAATTGGCATGGACCTCATCGGGCCATTAGAGCGGACTGCATGCCAGCATCGCTTTGTATTAGTAATGGTGGACTATGCAATGAGATATCTGGAAGCAGTGCCCCTACGCAACATTTCAGCACATAGTGTTGTGGAGGCACTCTTCAGAATTATCTCCCGAGTGGGGATTCCAAAAGAAATCCTCACTGACCAAGGCACAACATTCATGTCACGTACACTACGCAACCTGTATGAATTATTAGGTATTAAATAAATTGGCACAAGCGTTTATCACCCACAAAATGACGGGTTGGTCGAACGATTTAATAAGACCTTGAAAAACATGATTTGTATTTCGTACATGAAGACAATAGGGATAGAATTGGGATAAGTGGCTTGAACCCCTGCTGTTTGCAGTACGAGAGGTCCTGCAAGCCTCCACAGGGTTTTTCCCATTTGACATACTGTATGGACTTGGTTGCGAGGTGTGTTCAATGTCATACAGGAAGCTTGGGAAGAAGGGCCTTAGAATTGCAAAAAACAAATTCAATATGTTCTTGATCTTAGATCAAATCTCCACACTTTGGGGCAGGTAACAGGAGAATTTGCTCCAAGCTCAAGAACATCAATACCGACTGTACGACAGGGGCACTCGTCTATGGGAATTTGCACAGGGAGATAAAGTGTTTGTATCACTGCCCACTTCAAGCTCCAGATTACTCACCAAGTGGCAAGGACCCTTTAAGGTCACACAATAAGTTCGAGATCTCGATTATGGGGTTAGGTGAATGGATAGGGGAGGGGCACATCAAATCTACCACCTCATACCATGGAGGGAGGCGGTACCTGTAGCCTTGGCAATGGTAGATCCGGAGAGGGCGGAGATCGGTCCGGAGGTGACTCCCAAACCAAATTCATTCACCCTGGTCTCCTATGGAGACCACCTCTCACTGTCGCAGCTTACAGACATTGCCCGGATGCAAGCGGATTTCACAGACATGTTTTCATACCTTCCCGGTCTCATGAACCTCATAGAGCACCATACTGAGACAACCCCATTGGTGGTGGTTCGTAGCCACCCCTATCGTCTTCCTGAACACAAGAAAAATATTATTCAGATAGAATTATAGGCAATGCTGGAAATGGGTTTATTACAAGAGTTACACAGCGATTGGGCCAGCCTGGTAGTTCTGGTACTGAAGAGTTTCGGTTCTGTGTTGACTATGGCTTTTTCCACACTGTTCGGATTACACAAATTTGTGACGCTACCGTTCGGTTTCTTTGGAGCCCTAGCTAGATTTCATCACCTCATGGACAAGATCCTCAGACCGCATATGCCACTGCATATCTAGATGATATCATCATTTAAATGAATGACTGAAGGCGGCATATGCAAAATCTGAGGGCTGTCCTGAGAACGCTGCGGCAGGCAGGACTCACGGCCATCCCGAAGGAGTGTGCAATTGGGAGGGTGGAAGTTACGTGTCTGGGATAACACTTGGGTCACGGGCAGGTGCATCCACAGGTTAATAAAACTGCAGTGATTGCATCTTGCCCAACACCCAAGATCAAAAAGGAGGTAAGGCAGTTTTTACTCTGGCCTGAGTAAGAAAGGGACAAGGATAAATAATTGTTCATAGAGTGAATAAACATGACAGAGATTAAAAAATAGAGTGCAAAAATAGCTAGAGAAAAAGATACAGTAGATCTTAGTCCACAGTAGGCAATTCATCTGAATAGATTTTATGTCACTGTTTAAAGACTTACAGGAGTATCAAGTGCTGCATATATCATATGGTGTTAGGCACTGCCCTGAGTAATAATATTCTGTCTAGGACAGCCTCCACAAGCCCTGTTTTAATCCAGCCTGCTTTAATTCAGAATGTCGGTATCAGCATTTCTTAATACAGGTGTTCCTCTCCTCTGACCTACAGATTTATAAAGCAATTAAATGCAAATGAAAAATGCAATTAGGCCTGCTTGTGCTACCTCTGAAACAACTTTTGGCAAAAAATAAAAAAGCTTCCTTACAGCTACATATAATAGCCCTAAAATAGCCAATGTAAACGATGTCTGACCAGGACCAGGCACCCAGCTTCCTTCTGAGTCACTTCGAGAATCCTTTGTGTTGTAATAACATAAACGATGTTAAACGTATTGAGCAGTACCAGCAATTCTCATGTACATTTGTCTCACTATATAAAGGCATGGACAAAAACATACATTCCTGATAGATGAGTGACATAACATTATAAACTAAACCATTTTTCAAGTTCAGTGGAAAAATCAATGTTCTATAACAAGAAACATACCCGTTCTGAAAATACCCATTCTGAGCACCTCTTTCAAATTAACTCAAAACCCAAATGGACGGTGATGAATAATTCTTCCAAAAAGGAAGGGTGTTCTCACCCTGACCGTAACAACAAGGTGACTATTAATGCATTCTATCTTACTCCTGACGTACACAGTGTTGAGAATTGTTTGGTGGGATCCAAAACTAAGATTAATGATTTGTCAACACATTATGCACACAAGAGACATAGCCATTCAACTAACCAGAATAACACAGTAAGTGATGTTTCCGGGAAGTGGTAACCCTAGTTTGGCAACGAAACACAAGATACAATCATTATTTCAACCTGAACATATCTGACATGACTTAAGTGTTACGCAAGAATAATATATTTTGAAAATACTTTCAGCATGAGCAATCAAAAGCTTCCTAACAAAATTGTTTTCAATGTTGCACACTCTCTGGTGAGATCTTTATAAAAAAAGGTCCCTGAAATTCACATTCGGGCATTGTACTCATTATCCATTTCTTTTTCTGTTTTCCACTTTCTCATACTGACCCATTACATGATACTGACACATTTAAAACCACTGTGAATAGAGGAAAGGAACTTCCTTTCCCAAGTTTAGCAACCCCGCCAAGTCTATACAGTTTGAGAGGAAAAATCCTTATACATTTTTATATAATATAGCAGTCTGCTTTTCCTTAAAGAAATCGTTCACCCAAAAAATTAAAATGTTCTTACTTTTATGCTGCCTTTATGTGATTTTTGGATGGTCAAAATTCTGGACACCATTCATATGTGGACCTACAGAGTTGAGATATACTTCTAAAATTATTTGTGTTCTGCAGAAGAAAGTCATACATATCTGGGATGGCATGAGGGTGAGTAAATGATGAGAAAATTTTAATTTTGGGGTGAACTATTTCTGTAATTATTTTAAAATAATGAGAATTACTGATTCCTCTATATATGAATGTTGAAACTTTCTATCATAAGGTTTGCTAGATAAACTTTTCTCTAAATGTGTACTGTAAAATAAAATGTAATTTTCCTCCTAAAATCAGTGTGAAACGGAAAGATTTCATAATAAGCGTAAATTAATTCTGCTACAAAAAGTTAAAAAAAACTTTATTGACAGGCAAGACTCCAGTGACTACAGTCAATATGAGTGTCTCGTGACAGTCTGAGTTTCATAGAAGCATCAAATCAAAGCAGATCATTTTTAAAACATGAAAAACCAGTTGCATGTAATACATAAAAATAGGTCCATCCATGAAATCCGTTACTTCTTTTTCTATATTGACGTCCAAAGTTTAAAAAAGTAAATACCGTATCTAGATCAGTTGCGACTAGCTATGCAAGCTGTGAGTGACCTCTTACCTATATTCGTTTGCTGAAATAGAATCGACCTGCGCATTCAAGTACGTTTTACCCGTACACAGCAATACACATAAACTGTAGTCTCGACACCGAATTAGAAATGTATTAAGAAAACAACACTATATATGCACTCTGTCATATGTACCTTTCTCAAAGATGCCTTTAACGCAAAATGTTATTGTGTGTACGGAACATTATCGATTGTTTCGGCAGAGACGACTGCTTTCGGACTGGAAGACGCTTTTCCCGACAAGTGTCGTTTGTTGCAGATAACAGTTGTTTTTAGAAAATTACGATTCACAGCCAAACTGAATCTAAAGATTCTCTCGAACAGTGCTATGTTTTACAGACAGCACAAACGCATGCGCGTTAGCATCCTTATGGGCCGCAACCGGTGCCGGTTGTAGGCATGGGCAGGGGTGTCTTGCCTACCAAATCAAACATTTTGGGAAATGTCTTGTTTGGAAGGCTGCTCAAATTTTTTTTCACCAGCCTGTTAAAGGCAATTAAATGCCATTTTAATTAGCCATAATCATGACAATTAGAATTTCACCTAAAAATAATTATCTCATCATTTACTCCCTTATGTCTCAAACTAATATGACTTCCTTTCTTCCAAGGAACACACACAAAAAACTACAACTCCTGTGGTTTAATCTGTGTCTTCTGAAGCAATACAATCAGTTTTGGGTGAGAAACATTTAAAAATGGTACTCTTAATTCATTATAAAACTTGACATCTGATTGTATTGCTTCAGAAGACATATATTAAATTACTGGAGTCATATAGATTACATATTGTTTAAATTTTTTGTTTTCTAGAGAAGAAAGTCATATAAGTTAGAGAGGGAACAAAGTAAATGATGATGAATTATCCATTTTGGGTAAACTATGCCTTTAAATATTTCTCACAAGAAGCAAATATAGATTTTTATAATTACGCCAAAAAGAGGCAACAATAATGATAGTAGTGCTACCACCATCTCATAAATAAAAAATCCTGGGATACTAGGTTTTTTTAAATTCACAAATATTTAAACCAAAGTGATTCAATACTGTAATACTAAAATTAATAGAAGTGCACCCATCTACAAAACGCTGACACACCTAAACATGAAACATGTAATATGACTGAACAGTATATCAACTGATATCAAGTAAACAAATAAGCATTTCACTTTTAAGAAAATTTAAGACATAAAAATTCAAAATGCACCAGTACACAATATGCAGTGATATCTAAAAAAAAAAAAAACATTATTATGACAAAGGTATGCAATAAAAGTATCTGAAAATACTCAAAGCATCTTAAACTCCCTATACAGTGAAAATCTTGTTCTTCAGGAACTGAACTCTGTTGGTGCACATTTCTCCCAATCCCACAAAGATGTTCTGCACTGCCTCAACTGTGCATTTTAGTCCTTTTGGATACTCAATATTTTGCGAATATTATAGAGAAGTCCAAAGAGTACCATGAAAGCAGTGGGAAAGTCAGATAGGTCCTCCATGACCACAGTTTCCTCCAGGATAATGCTGAAGTATAGACATCTCTTTGTTGCCTGGAAGTCATCCTCCATGACTTCAAGGATGCCCAGTTTTACTCCTCTTGCATAAGTCTCCTCTAAATCAATGTCCTAAGAATTCTATAAATGTAATGAAAAATGGTTGTGCATAAGTTTGAACAGAAAAATCAATGCTCAAATAAACTCTTGCAAACAAAACATGGCACATTATGTGCTAACCGGATTTAAACACTTGATGAAAATGAGCCACATGAAAACCATGTCAGCACCTTTATTAAATATAACCACACATTTCATAAAAGACAAGTTTTGGATACTGTGTCATGTTCCCTGAGATACAAGGGGAGTCCCCGTAAAGCCATAGTGTATCAAAAATTCCAACATGAATGGATTGTTTGAAAAAAGCTGGGAGACTGCAAGATATGTGTAACCATAAGTTGGTGCTGGGTAGACGAAGTCTGCAATATGTTTTTTAAAACATAAATTGTGCATGTTATGGACAACCCATTTGAAGAAACTGTGCTTTGCCTCAAAGTGCATTGTCTACAACTCCACACAAGGACCATAATGGCGTATGAGGCTTAGGTAGTGTTCCAGGAAATGGTGTTTTGCTTTAAATTTTTCATTTGGAAACACTTCTGTAAAAAGGTTGCGATGGTCAGATATTTTAGTCTCCAGATAGCAAAAACTGTCCTCTGAAAACTTAGGTGAAACAACAAGCTCCACTATATCTTTAAGATCCATCAACAGTTGCCATGCTCTCTCAGTTTCTGGTATAATGTGACCAATCATGAGCGGTATAAGACAATTTTCGTGGCCATTTCCACCAATGTTTTTTTTTGGAGAATCATTTTTGGGAATTTTTTTGAGGGTGGTTCACCTTGTCAGAGAAGAAGTAAGGGAAAGCTATTAGCTTCTGGAGACACAAAGACAACTCAAACAGCACTATTCCTTCAAACAAATCATGCAACACATCTGGCGGAAATACGGTTACTGGGTGAAAGAGAACAATGTGTGTTTGTAAGACACATTCTATTTTTACACCCTGCACATTTGTTAGAGTTGGGTTTGCTTTCAGCTCCTCAATAAATTGATAGAAGCTAGACAAAACCTACAGAACTTCTCTTCATGAAAACTTAGATTTTCTGCAGAGACGGTAACAACAGTTCCTTTGATATTCTCTCCAAACTGAAATACATACAAACCTGCTCTCTCAAGTGTCTGTTCATCCTTCATTAATGGCTCAGAAAACATGTCATAGCCAAATTCTCTTACGTCACTACTCTTCCCAAACAAGGCTAGTTGAATAGGGTGCAAATTTGCTCTGAATTGGGAGGGCCAGTTCAAGATCACCCAGTAGAATGCTGTAATCTTTTGCTTTTAACATGATGTTCCCAAAGATTTGGTGACTTAGTAGTCATCAATATATAGACCAAGTGCAATTAGCTACATTCTCATAACAAAGCTCAGGATACTCTTTGAAATGCTGACCATCAAAACAAGATGCATATACCATTTGTGGTAGCATTAGAAAAGTATTTTGAACTATCTCACAACAGCCTAGAAATATTTTCAAAACGTTTTTTTTTTTTGGTCTACTGAATACAGACTCAATTGGCTCAACGACATCTAAGTTTTGTTTGTAATATACTTTGCGTTTATGCTCAGTAGATAAGGTTCCTTTATCAGTGGTAGTGTAAACAGCATTTGTCCTACGAACAGCTTCAGTGATTTCTGTGATTAAATATTGGTCAACTTCACAGTTGTGGTGGCATAAAATATCTCTAATAACCTTTCTGTGGATGGTTTAGACAGGAATATTACTTTGAAAAATCAGCTTGATTCCATCTACATACAAAGGAACAAAGACGCCATCAGCAGCTTCTGCATGTATATCTATATCTGATGTATCCTCAAAGCATTCTGAAGTAGAATCTGACCAATTATCAGAGTCTGTGCGATTGACAGATACAACCGATGATGATTATTATTATACAATTTTTTTTTTTTTTTTTACAATTATACATTAGGCATAGGTTCTAAATTATACATAAGATCTTTCAAAAATCACTAAACAACATTTTTCTTCAATTTAGCATTTGATTATATGTGAGGGCAGTTCCTAAATGAAATTAACTCAAATTAATAAGTTGGCAGATGTTTTTATTTTTAATGAACTTGCAAAGATTTGTTCACAAAATTCATATTTTTAAGTTTATGGAAAAAAACGTTTTGTATTAAGTGTATTAAAAGCAGTTGTACTTAATTTTTCATGGATTTTTGCTGAGCCAACACAACAAAACCAGTCATTTAAAATGTTTTCAAGTTGGGTTTTTTACAGTGCAAGTTGAAGTACCTACCTGAAGTAAATTGGTTCAGAGTATATAATATGTATAATTTTATTAATATATAATTAAAATAAAATATTAGACTAAAAGTACACCTGTAAAATCTATTTACTTTTCTCTTTACATCATTATAACTCTCATAAAATATACCTCATACATTCCCTTCTAAAGGGACTTTGTCCCCTTCTCACTTAAAGCACTTGTGCTTGTTAAAGAGTGGCATGCTGTCATAGCAACCATGTTCCGTTCCGTTCCATTTGTCCTACGAAGGCCGTCTCGTTTAAACGAGATTTGTTTAAAGGAGGACGCTTTGGATACTGCTGCCTTCTAAGGACGTGACCTACCTAGCACGCAGCCAGTGATGTTTTAAATAAAACTGTAAAATAATAAAGGCCTTTCAACAAATACTTCTCTTGTCAGAATTGTTCACTTTGCTGTTACAAGACACAGTTGATGTGTTGCAAAGTTGTTCTGTGGAAGGGTGTGTAAGCAAACTGCCATCTATAGAATGTGTTTCCATCAGGATAGCATTTTAATAACTTGCTTCATTTCTCTTGACTAACCATTATATACCCGAATACTCATACTGAGATGACATTATGGGACAGGAGATAAGCCATCCTCTACCAGAGGAAACACCAAAACAATGGATGTTTCATAATAATCAAGGTTATAATACTGAGCCATATATCAGCAATTTGGCTGGGTGGTCAGAGGAAAAAAAACCCAATTAGATCCATACACTAAAGAAGACTAATTTGAAATTGATTTATGAGTGAGGCCAAATCGATGGTAAAAGGTTGGTGGGAAGATCCACAATGGGATTCCTGACTAAACTTAAACCAACCCCAGTAATGGCACAATTTTTACAAGGTAAGAACAACAGAAATTGCTATTATGGTGGTAAGCCGGGACACTTTAAGTGTAAATGTAGAAAGAAACAATATGATTTCCAACAGTGTAAAAGCAGGCACAATCACCGACAGGATTACCATGGAAATCGTAATGGTAACCAAAAAAAACGTAATCGACCCTCAGAGCGCTCTGCTCCCCACTATCCCACAGAGTGGACCCCGCGCTAGGGCTGCCCGCAGAGTTACGAGCCCTCGTCCTATTCACTAGCTTCAATATTGCGTTTTGATGATTCTACCTTGCCCTTTCTTGAGCTGTACGTCGATCAGAAACCATATACATTTTTGATAGACACTGGCACATCAAAAAGCTTTTTGGGAATTAACGGCGTTCCTGTTTAGTGTCAAATGACACCAAAATTACCCGTAACATCTCCAGATAATCCAAACTTGTTTAAAATGCATGATTTTGTGATTTTGTCTGATTCCCCTTTCTGCCTATCTGATGCATAAAATGAGGCAAAAATAACTTTTAATTCTAACTCACTACAATTACTGTTTCCCTCAGAATATTGCCAGTCTGTGTATACAGGATACTGTGGAGAAGTTTGCAGCTCAATGTCTGTCAACACTTCTGCTGCAAAACATGAACTGCTGAATGTCAACTCAGCGCTTTGGGCCACTCACAAAGATGAGGCAAACTCATCCAAAACTCCGCTCTAACTTGCCAGTATACTGCAAACAGTATCCTCTGTCAAAAGAAAAAGAGGAAAGTATTGACCCAATAATACAACAGTGCCTGTTACAAGGTATTTTGAAACCTACTCACTCACCATACAACATGCCAATTAATCCAGTGAAGAAAGCTAATGCCATTTAACACAAGATTTGTGGAAAATTAATGATTTAATTATTCCGTTGTCACCAGTGGTGCTGGATTTGTGCACTACTATTAACTCAATTCCAGCAGACCACACTCATTTTACTGTTATTTATTTGTGTTCCAAAAGTTGTGTGCCAGTCGCGCCTGTTATGCACCCTCTGTTCACATTCACATATGGAGGCCAAAAGTATACTACCACAATGCCCCAGGGATTTAGAGACTCGCCTGTTCTGTTCTCTTCTGTAGTGCACGCTACTCTGAAGGACATCAAGCTGCCACCACAAACCTGCCTACTTCACTATGTTGACTACATCCTGGTTTCCGGCCTGGACGTCGACTCATACGCAGCCACTTCAACTATTGTGTGCAATGTATTAGCGAAGGCTGGCTTAAAGACATCAAAAGAAAAGCTGCAATGGGTGAATCTGAAAGTTAACTATCTGGGTCATGAGCTACAGAAAGGAACAGTTCGTTTTTCTACAGACAGAATGAAGATGATTACTATCTTCCAACACCCTAAAACAAAGACTCAAATGCAAAGTTTTTGGTGTAAAACAGATCAATTCTCACGGGCAAGGAAGAGGCGAGAAACCGGCTTGACATATAACTTAAAGGTTTAATGTAAAACTCAAAAGACAAACACATAAGATAACGGACATGTCCGTGAACGATCTCTCTCTCTCTCGCACGTCGTCCGTGTGTGGCCTTTATCCCTCTTGACGGCTTAATTAGCCTAATACGGGACCGGGCGTGCGTAATCACGCCCCTGTCCCGCCCTCCACCGTGCCACACTTGGGTTTAGTGAACTATTGTCGAGCATGTGTGCCAAACTGCTATTTATGGTGAACCCTCTATATGACAAAATCCTGAGAGAAGCATCTGTATGTGCACAAGGCGGCAGGCACAGCAGCAGCGATCCTTGCTCAGTCTCATGGTGGAACATATTGACCAGTGGTGTATTTGTCAAAAACATTAGATGCAGTCATCAAAGGCCTCCCTGCATGTTTGCGAGCAGTGACTGCTGCGGCATTGATGGTACAACATGCAGAACATATTGTTTTCTCACATCCATTGGATGGAGCAATTATGCACAACATTACCACACAACTCATGACAGCACAACGTCGATCGGGGTATGAAGCTATTTTAATGGCTACTGTTAATCTGACCATTAAACCAACCTCTATTGTACATGGCCCGACTTTATTGTTACACAAATTGCTAACTAAAGGGGAATTTTCCAACGATTCACAGAATTGTCTCAATCACCTGAAAATATGTACTTCCTGCAGGCCGGATGTTTCATCATCCGCCCTGGAGGAGGGGGACCATTGGTACATTGATGGGTCCTGTTCCAAGTCAAATGATTCCATATACTGGTGTGATTATGCTGTAACGAAACTTACTAATCGAATTATTGAAGCTTATTCACTCCCATTTAAATCTGCACAAGCTGCTGAGTTGTTTGCGTTGTTCAGAACATGCCAATTGGCTAAAGGTAATTCAATCAATAAATACACATGATTTTGCTTTTGTACATGTTGTGGGAGGAAAGAGATTTCAAGACCGCTGAAGGCAAACCCACGTCACATCATAACCTGGTTTCAGAATTATTGAGAGCAGCACAGTTGACTGCAGAATTGGCCGTAATAAAAGTTGCAGGACACATGACAGGGGAATTGGAAAAGGCAATGGGAAATAGATTATCTGATAAAGTAGCAGAGTGGGCTGCAAAGGAAGTTGTGGTAAGCCCAGATCTGAATCAAGCTGAAGAGACTGTTTCCAGGATGCAATCAACACTGGTAAAAGGCTGTAGTATTATACATGTCGAAGAATTGCAGCAACATGATTTGAATCTAGGAAAAAAACAATCTTAATCCTGGAATTCCACAACGTCATAAATTAAAAGACATAGGTGTCAGTGAGTCTCACATCTGGACAATAAAACTAACAAAGAGACTTATCTAGATCCCATATGACTTGAAAACTTCTCTGCAAGAAAAGTTCATAGGTCAAAGCAATAAAAGACAGAGAACACACTCTTGGAGTTCCCTAGAGACTCGGGACACACAAGATTCTGTCCTCCGATATAAACCAATTTGCTACACTTAGACTCATCAGATCACGTAACATTGAGATCATTGTTCAGCAAACAGCATCTTAAAAAAGACATTCCTTAATCCAGAAACATCTCACACAGTCACAGTACTTTGCTGAATCAATCCTATAAAATATACAAGACCGCATGGACCCACAGGATATCTAGTCTTGCTAGATAATTCTGAAAATTGCTTTGAACTGTGGTAACTTGTATAACTGACAAATTAATGATTATAGCCTGATATACCCCTTTAAAATGTGTGTAATGTTTTATCCATGTTGTATAATCAATGAGTCAGTATGATTTGTAACTAGGGATTTTCATGTTTTGTTATCTACATGTATAATATCCATTAAAGAATGTCATATTTGGTATGCAAACGCTCACTTGGTTACATAGAGGAAGCTGATGACAATGAATATCATGTATTTTGTACCATTCTCAAGATATAAAAGTTAATGATTAAATATGCACTATTTTTGAGTGGGAGATTTGTAAGAATCCGAAACAAAGGACCATAAAATCAACAGTCGGAAAAGACAGCCCAGTTGACCACGTGACACTGAAAAGTCACTTCTAATTGGCGCAGGACGCCTTTGGGGATGCGGCCAATTTCAGTTCAAATGTTTCCAAACAGGAAGAACTCTTCCTCTGACTCTCTTCTCTTTTCTCTTCTTCTGACCTCTGCAATCTCTGCTCTGACTCTTCCCCCGTGGTCTTCTGCTAAATCCATTATACATTTCATTACATAATAATGTAGAATAAAGACAGTTTAATTTAGTTCATAGCTAACATATTTCCAGACCCTAAATTCCCTTACATATTGTGAGGGACCAAGGGTCAGAAACAAGGAACACAAGCTTTTAACTGAAAAAATAGATCTTTATTTGAACCCAAATCAAAAAAGACTTACAAATTTCTTATGACACAAAATCCACAAACAAAAAGAAAATAAGGTAACACAACCTTCAAACAGAGTGTTTGTCCAATTGTAATTCCAAGTGTACAAGTGTAATTCCAATTCCTAGAAATAATGTATGATGGTTTATGTTTTATGGTAATGTTATAGGAAAAAGATGAAAAAGTTATACTTTGTCCCGTTCGTGAGCACACATCATCCCGCCCGCACATGCACTCAGCAATCAAAACTTGTCCCGCACTAATGAAGGATGCGCGCTTCTGTTTTCCCTGTTGTTAATTCGGTGTTTATTAGAGAGTCTCCACACATCTTCGTACATCTCTTATTCATCTTTTTACAGTGCTGTGATAGTTATTTGTTTATTGTTTGTCATTGCTTTTTAAACTACTCATCCATCCAAACACCATTTGCCCTACAAAGGCCATACTCATTAACTAACACTGAAATTTGAATTATTTGATGTGGATTTTGTTGCTACTGCATTTTCAAACAATGGTTTCTCTGAAATTTCAGCATATGAGACAAACTCATCTGTCACCGGACAATTCATAAGAGACTCAATTTTGCATTTTGGCTTTGTGGGGCAGTATAGTTGCTTATCACATTTCTGTCAGACACAAAAGAATTGTCATCATTTAATATTATACAAATAAATCTTTAAGCAGTTCCCATCTGTGTCAAATTTTAGGATCTTAATCTTATATGTTATTGTTCTCTAGATCTAATATATTTCCTTTCACTCCATCCTTATTTTCCTCCTTGATATTATTTCTCACCACTACACCCTTGCATTCGTGGGGACTCTATTTTGTTTTTGCAATTTGCTTTAAGGCTGTAATTCTAATTGATCTAAATGTGTATTGCTTAATTTTGTTTCATAGTAATAGAGGTAGTATATTTGGGATTTTTTATATTATTTACTCACCCTAATATCCTTAGAAACCAATTTAGCAGAATGTGCAGGCTACTCTTTTCCATACAACAAAAGTTAAAAATAACTGGGTCTTTCAAGCTCCAAAACATGCAACAAAGGGCCAGAAATATTTAACCATAAAAGTAGCATACTGTAAAGTATCAAAAATTTGAAATTCACCGGAATTCTTGACATCCGCACGTTGGATAAGAGTAGCCTGCCCTAGACACTCTGCTGAATAATAATTTATTTTATGTTCAACAGAAAAAGAAACATACACGTTACGAACAACAAGAGGGTGAGTATTTTTGGTTGAACTATCCCTTTAAGCTATGAACAGATGGAGCACGTGTCTTTCAACTAACTGCAATTAAAAGTCAACAGACCTTGTAAAACTCACAGTCTGTACTGCTTTGGTGTCTGATCACAAAAATGCAATATTGCTGTAATTGCTGTAATTTCATTACAATCTACTTAAACAAATTAAGCAGCAGAAATCCTAATTCCTAATCTTTTCCCAAATGCATTATGAGAACAATACGTTGGAAAGTTGATTCAAGCATGATAAGCAAATCATTTAAATTCTCTAATTCAATTAAGGATACTGGCAATAAACGTCTGCTGCAGTGGAAATTACTTCTCATAAACCTAATATGTCATGCTTACTTCATTTAATGCAGAGTCAGTGAATACTGTTTCAGTATGAGCTTTATAACAGTAAAAAAAAAACATTGCTGTACCATACTGTAAGACATGAGTTCCAAACTTTCTTCAAAAACATGCAGACGGTCTACGTCACAAGCATACTAACTCAAAACCAGAGTGATCAAACCAAACAGATTTCGACAATGGAAGAAGAACTGGGGTCAACAACACCGTAACAAATTCAGCATGAACTAGCTTGATTGTCTACAGCTGAAGAAATTGGCACAACTAGCAGGACACATAGAACGGAAGTGTCATATGGATTTACTCAAAACCCCAACAGTGATGGAGAAATAAGGCCAAAAAGGAAGGGTGGTCTCACCCTGACTGTACCCACATGGTGACTATTAATGCATTCTATCTTACTCCTGACATAAAGATTTGAGAATTGTTTGGTGAGATCCAAAATGATTTGTCAACACATTATGCACACAAGAGACATGTCCATTCAACTAACCAGAATAACACAGTAAGTGATGTTTCCGGGAAGTGGTAACCATAGTTTGTGCACGAAACACAAGATACAATCATTATTTCAACCTGAACATATCTGACATGACTTAAGTGTTACGCAAGATTAATACTGAGAAGAATTTAACTGGAGTCATGAAGAGGTCATCTTGAGAAGAAATGCATTTTATTTGAAAATACTTTCAGCATGAGCAATCAAAAGCTTCCTAACAAACTTGTTTTCAATGTTGCACACTCTCTGGTGAGATCTTTATAAAAAAAGGTCCCTGAAATTCACATTCGGGCATTGTACTCATTATCCGTTTCTTTTTCTGTTTTCCACTTTCTCATACTGACCCATTACATGAAACTGACACATTTAAAACCACTGGGAATAGAGGAAAGGAACTTCCTTTCCCAAGTTTAGCAACCCCGCCAAGTCTATACAGTTTGAGGGGAAACATCCTTATACTTTTTATATAATAAAGCAGTCTGCTTTTCCATTATGAAAATGAAAATGTTCTCATCATTTACTCACCATCCCAGACTTTCTTTCTTCTGCAGACCAAAAGTATTTTTAGAAGAATATCTCAGCTCTGTAGGTCCTCACAATGTAACTGAATGGTGGTCAGAACTTTGAACGTCCAAAAAATCACATAAAGGCAGCATAAAAGTAATCCATACGACTCCAGTTAAATCAGTTATGTCTTCAAAGCATAATAAGTTTTGGTAAGAAACAGATACATTTTTTAAATGTTTTTTTTTTTTACTATAAATCCCCACTTTCACATTCTGAAAGTGAAAGTGGAGATTTATAGTAAAAAAAGGATTTAAAAGGAGTTGTATGGATTACTTTTATGATGCATTTTGGCCTGGCCTCACGAATGCAGCTCCCCGCCTTCATGTGCCCTGCTGCGCCACGTAAGCCACACCCCCGGCCAGCAGGTGGTGACGAGTCTTGAGGACGGCCCGCCGGGTATGCAGAGCAAGGTAAGTGCTTCGAGGGCTCCCTCAGGCAGGCGTCCACCCTTGTTTCGCGCCGTACACTTCACGGCGGTGAAGGGCGAGAACAGCCTCTGAGATGGGCTACCCAAGGATGGAGATGACTGCTGGAACAACGGAGCTGGTGAACAGACCACTCCGTCCCCCTGTGGAGGGCCGGGAGGAGAATCTTTTATTTTATGTTACCACACCCCGGACAGACTGCAGTACCCACATTGTCAAAAAAAGAGCAGCTTCCTCTCTCCTTGGGCCACACAGCCAATGTCCACGGTCGCCGTTACCATGGTGACCGGACACTGAGCGCAGGTGGTGACGAGTCTTGAGGACGGCCCTCCGGGTATGCAGAGCAAGGTAAGTGCTTCGAGGGCTCCCTCAGGCAGGCGACCACCCTGGTTTCGCGCCGTACACTTCACGGCGGTGAAGGGCGAGAACGCCGCCATCCTACATGCAGAGATCGTGGTCCTTCTGCAGAAGGATGCGATTGAGCCTGTGATAATCCTAGGACCTGCAAGTTCTGAACCGGGCCTTGCACAGACTCCCGCTAAAGATGCTGATGCAGAAGCACATTTTGACATGTATTTGGCATCAAGATTGGTTCGCAGAAGTAGACCTGAAGGACGCATACTTTCACGTCTCGATTTGACCTCAACACAGACCCTTCCAACGGTTCACGTTCGATCAGCCCCCTTGCGGGTTCAAGCACACTCTACAAGGAGTGTGGCATCCTCGTGGGCACACACCCAATACCTTCGCGAGATTCTACAATCTCTGGGTTAAGCCGGTTTTGTCCCATGTTCTTTCAGGTACGAACAGCTAAGTTTCATAATGCGGGGCAGCTGGCTGGGTGTACCGCTTGCGTATAGCGCCTTTCCCCTCCAGGAGGTGAAGTTGTGCACTCTTTTCTCCAATGTGAGTTCACGGTCCTTCCTCCTAGCCCTCTGGCTCACGAATTCAGCAGAGAATTTAATAGTCGGACACAGTATGTTTGCTAATGTCCCTAATGAGGTGTTTGGGACTCTCAAGAATGACCCCTAATGCCACTACATCGATACAATGTCTCGTTCCCTCCTTTTATTCTAAATGCAACATTTTACACACACACACACACACACACAAAGTGAAAACCAGACCCAATTATGTTTCTGAGAGTTTCAAAAATTTCCAGTTAGAAACTATAGTGGCCCATAGCCATGTAACTGTGATTTTATTGAATCGCTAACAATATTCCACTGGTTAAGTATTGATTTATCACATTAATTACAAGACAAGGCATTTCCCTTTCCCTCAGTAGGATGTTGTCACCCAGATTTTACTCTTGGGTTGTCTGCCCAAGAAAGTAATACTTGTATTAGGCTTAATCCATAAAGAAAGTCTCTGATGATCAGTGCACAATGGTAGTTGAATTTATTACAACACTTGAAAGAGCACTTCACAACAATACATTAGAGGGTCCAGGTCCTGGGGGCTAATTTTCAAGATATAAAAGCCATTTAGAGTTATTTGAACATCTCTCCATATTTATGATTGATTGTCCCCTTTATCAGGCAGTAGAGAGGATATCCAGCTATGATTACATTTAAGCAGATGCCCATGGGCAGCAAAGAACACTAAAACGCAAAAGTTGGGGGTTCCTCTGTCCACATTAGCAAATAACACATCCACCTTTCTCCTTGAATGGGTTCTTCTCCTCTGGAATGCCTTTGACCAAAGGATCCTCATCTGCATCACCCTGAATGTACTCAGTAATCTCTTCACACATTTTTCCTTGTTCTTTATTTATTTCTATTTACTGAACTGGAAATTCAGAATCAGAACATTGCAAAAAAAATTGTCATCAGTACAGAATTAAATTGCTCACCATCCAGTTTTGATATGATTCATTTTGTGTGACCTGGCCATGCGTTAAATTATATGTGATCAATTGCCATTTTAGCTTCGCCCTTTCAAGCTTCACCTCAACTTTGAGCTGGGTTACTTCCATTTTTGCCTTTACCAGGTCTGTCAGATCATTTACATTTATAACCGGCATTTCCTGTGTGAAATCAAATCAAACAGTCATTCAACAATCACATGTGGTTAGCTATTAATGTTTGAGAGATTCAGTTATAAAGTATATTACTGATGATCAGATTTACAGCTGCTTACAGTGCAGAGATCTCCTCCAGACCTGAAAATGAACAGATATTCTGCACCTTTCCATCAATCTGGTTTATAAAGTAATCTGATATAAGTAATGTAATCTCTTAATCTCATGAAAGCAAGCACTTTTATTATATCATAGTCTTTCCACAGTCTTCTTCATGTTCAGCAGGAAAAGTAAATTGTGGTTAGCTGTTCTCTTGGATTATTACACATTTAAAAAAAGTTAATACATTTTATATAGCAAATTACTTTTTTTGGCAAAGAACAATACATTGAAATGAGAATCTTTTTTCACTTATAGACACTGGGGTGGCAGTATAGGTCAAGGGGACACAGAACATATTAATACTGTGATAAGCATGGTAATCTATATTTACCCCTAACCTGTCACATTAGATAATGCACTCACCCAAGATATGTCAAATGCATTCTCTCAAAAATGTGATATAGGTCATATATTCCTGTTATATATCCCACATGGAGGGAAAAAGGAATTTTCAACCGTGTTTGGTGCTGCGGTTTTGTGTCAATCGCAATATTGAATATTAATCAGTAAAATATGACCTGCAAAATAAATAAATAAAATAAAAAACCTAGCAAAAGGAATCCTGGAAGAGACTTTGTCATTGAATTTTATTAGCATTTACTACTTTATTAATATTTACAAATGACTAGTATTAGTATTGGTTTTAAAGTAATCTGCTGTAGTCAATGGATAGATAGTCAATTGTGTCTCGGTGAACAAACTGGCTTCATAAAAAAAGGAAAATTGTTTTTCAGAGCCAACAGCTTGAGATAATATGGTCTTATTGTGAAAACATGCTCTTGATTGCACCCACTACATCAATAAGGGCTTGATAGAACATGATTCCTCTTCCCAGAACAAAGTTGATACGATGTAGACATACCAGATACACTTGGCTTGGTTTAAAGAGGTCTGCATATTTTCAAGATACTTTTTTTCCATGTGGATTGAAGGCAAACGGAACAGTAAAAGTATATAAACAAGTGCTTTCTTCTTGCACACAATACTTAATTAGTGGTGTGTTCTATGCAGGAAAACTTTGTTAAAATGAAAAGAGAAATCTGAACTAGTATTTAAAGGATTATTTCAGGTTCAATACAAGTTACACTCAATCAACAGCATTTGTGGCATAATATTGATTAACACAAAAAAATATTTGGAATTCTATAAAAAAAGCAAACATCTGGGTTCCAGTGAGGCACTTACAATGGAAGTGAATGGGGCCAATTCGGAAATGTGAAAATACTCACTATTTCAAATGTTTGGTTTTAGTGTAATACAATTGCTTAATAACTTTTTCTGTGTAAAGTTTTAGCCAATTTTAAAACTTCGTTGCCACGATTATGTCATTTAAAATAAATAAAACGACTATAAAAATTACAATTTAAACAACTTTACAGCTCAAATAACGAATGAGTTTTAACAGAAGAATTAAAGGTGCAATATGTAGGCTAATATATTTAATGTACTAAAGCAAAATCATAATAAGTTATCAGAGATTTAGGAAACATTCTAGGTTAAAATAATGGCTTCTCCCAAAACAATGCTACACTCAGTATATTCTACTTTGAAATGTTCGTACTGGGCAGAATTTATGTTTAAATTTGTGTGATCCCGCCCACTACCCAATAGTATTTCTCACCAATAGTATTTCTACACCCCGGGTTGCCATATTTTAAACAAGTTAGCAGGCAAATACGTATGCTGCAACCATGGAATCCAGAAATACGTCTAGCTAACATTGACAGAGCTGGTTTATAATTTTTTTGTAAACAATAAAAACATTACAAACACATACATTAGCTGATCAATTTACAGTGTATGGCTCCTCGTTTGCCATTGTCAGTTTGCTCGTTCCTGTTGCGTGTCATCAACCTGGCAACCCAAGTGAGCTTCGAGTCTGTGGGGGAGACCACTCACAAACATTTAGAATTTGGACTGCTGTACATATTTTAAACACTTGATATCAATGTATATTGCTTCTTTAATGTAAGTGCTTTTATAAAATTATAAGCTTCACATTTCTGCCATTAAACCCAACAAAAATTTGCCGCGTTCACTTATTGCACTTGTAAGTGTCTCGCTGTAACTTCAGTTTTTGCTGTTTTTAAAGAAAATGCCAGACGATTCAAATATTTAATTTTTTTTTGGTAGTAATCAACAAAATGCCACAAATGCTGTTGATTGGCTCTTACTTATTTCGAACCTGGAATATTTCTGATATTATTATAATTATCATTAGGTCTATTATGTATTAAATGGTCTAATTATGTACCAAGTAGTCGTGATTTACAAATATAAGGTGGTGAAAGATTAATTTATTATATATTTCCTACTCCGGGAATAGACGCTATTTTCTGTAGAGCTGTGCGGATTTCTCGTGGAAATGACTAAGCACATCCCGCCCTTCCAAATCCACCCCGACAAAAAAAAAAAAAAAAAATCTCCATTTATAAGGGCAAGGATTGTGAGAAATCAACAGATACACATTGGGCTTCCCGTGAGTTTGGATTTCAAATTTAAACACAATGACACATTACTCGCCTGGAAGTCTTTTGAGAAGTCTTTTGCTTATCATTACTGTACTGCAGAGAGCCGTGTGTCAACAACCCAAAGGTAAAGATAACATTGTCTCTTTCCTAACACTGTAGTTAATATGGCACAGATGCGTTCTCTTGACGAAACCTTCGACTTAAGGCACTTAAAAGTTGCATTTGAAAATAAACATGCATGGAAATTGTAGGCTTTATAACTAAACTTAATGTTAATGGCTTGAGAATGTCACAACTTTTGTAATTCGTAATTTATTCCCCACAGAGGTTTGCCTGTTGCAAGTTGATGAAGGACCGTGTGATGACGACATAAAGCGTTATTACTACAACACAATGACCCAACAGTGTGAGGAATTCAGTTATAGCGGTTGTGCTGGAAATTTAAACAGGTTTAAATCCCTAATAGAATGCAAGAAAACATGCTTCAGGATACCAAGTAGGTTAATTTTAAATGTGCACTCTCTACACTGAAAAAAATGAATACAAATGTTAACCTACTGTAGAAATGTGCTTCATTTGGTAACAAAGACATTATCTTGTTTGATTAAGGTAAAATACATTATTTAACATCAGTGAATGAACCTAACTATATTAAGATATAACAACAAAACTAATCTTAAACAATTAAGGGTTATATAGTAACAGCTCCTTAAGTTAACAATTGCAGGTTACCACTTTTTACAGAACCAAACATATTCTTAAATGCTCCGTAAACAATATATATGGAATTTAAATAAACAATGTAACTTTTTAGAGTTATAGTTATAGAGTTCTAAGAGCAGTTTTGGTTAAAATAATAATATTTTACAGGACATAACCATTTATTTGGTCATTCTACACTCTAAAAAGTGTTTTTAACACCTGGGATTTCTACCTTAAGGAGCTACTGTATACTGCCTGAACTAACCTTTAAAAAATTGGTATTGTTGGTCTAACTTATATTCAAAAATATTTTTGACTTGAATCAAACCTCCAAATTTAGATGCTACCACACAAATCAAAATGTTTAGGTTTAGTTTTTTAGTGTACTGCTATAGCATTTTTTCCAAATGGTTTGAAAAACAATCAGTCAATTGATGTGAAATACAATTACAATAACTTAAGCGTTTGTTTTTTTACACACTATAGAAATTCCCCAGATTTGTCTTTTACAAAAGGATGAGGGGCCCTGTCGTGCCATCTTTAAGCACTACTACTTCAATATGACCTCCATGCAGTGTGAACCTTTCGACTATGGTGGATGCCAGGGCAATGCAAACAACTTTGAAAACATTCAGGCATGTGTGGAATATTGCATTCCTCCAAAAAGTAAGTACATAGAGACACTAGTTTTATTAAAAAAAAAATACTTTTATCTAAGCAGTAAGTATATAGAGACACTAGTTTTCTAAAAAAAAAAAAACTTTTATCTAAGCAGGTCTTAGTGATGGAATCGTAAAAAAAAAAAAGAAAAAAAAAAGGATTTATTTGAAGATGAGATGGTGGAAAAGTCTTTTTAAAGAGCCTACTAGCAATATAGCTTTGAAACTTGATAATGTTTTGATGAGAAAAGTGATATGATATAAAATGGGGGACATGGAACAGAGAACATTAAGGGACCTGTGTCCTTGTTCAGCCATTAATTGTCTTCATCAGAACAAATAAAGGCATTTGTATTCTCATTTTTTCAAATCATCAACACAATAAACTTGTTTAATGGCCATTTTCTCCAAACGTTTTTCAGTGTCCTGCTTTGCTTAGTTAATGGACCCTGGTTCCACCTACAACACATTGGAAAAATCTAAGATAACTCTTAGAATTATCTTAAAGGCTCTCAACTCTTTTGTGGTCTTCTTTTTCAGCAGTCCCTGTCATTTGTCAAGACTTTTTGGAGCCAGGGAAGTGCTCAGCTTCCATACCAAGGTATTACTACAACTCTGCCACAAAGACATGCCAGGAGTTCATATACACGGGATGTGGAAGAAGCAGCAACAACTTCAAGTCCAAACAAGACTGCATGGATGTGTGTGGTATCACTGGTAGGTTTGATTGCTTTGGTTCAGTTTGAAATTACTATGACAGAATGATTATCATTTATACAGTGGAACAATATTATTTTTAATGTCTAACAATGTGTTTTGTTTTTCTCAGGGGCTAAATATTGGAAAAAACCAATGATAAGAGTTCATAAAAAGTACAAAAAACTCACAAAGCATCAGCCAAAAAGGGTGCAATGGGCCAAATAATTGTTCATGAAGTCATGTGCCACATTTTTGACAAAGATTCTTGCACTTATTTTACAGTAGTTTTTAGAAGTTGAAGTTATTCAAACAGGCAGTATGTTCTCAACAAAATAGGCATCTGTGTCCATTATTATTTGATCACTCTGTGTACATATTAAATGTTCTTAATTAATCAGTTTTGTTTTATATTTCCATGGATTTTGCACATGTGCATTTTTTTG
The DNA here is from genome assembly GCA_032164185.1 of Moxostoma hubbsi. Classification (NCBI taxonomy): domain Eukaryota; kingdom Metazoa; phylum Chordata; class Actinopteri; order Cypriniformes; family Catostomidae; genus Moxostoma; species Moxostoma hubbsi. The sequence continues at coordinate 23,145,210 of JAVLUX010000026.1, read as the reverse complement.
CATTATTAAAAAAAGTATTTGTCTTACACTGTTTTTTTAAAGTGATATAGCATAATGTTACTGACATTGCATTTCAGATAGCTCATTGGAGCTCTTTCTTTAACCAGAATGCTTGATTAACTAAGGCTGGCAGCTGCTATCATCTCAAGTCTAGCAGTAGTAACATGACAGTCATTTCAAAATGCTAGTGACACTTAACGTGACAAGGACAAGAATGAAAAATGATTGTGCTCTGCTCACTCTTTGGTGACTCTATGGCTGGTCGTGCTTAAGCAAACCTTGTCTGTTAGAGTGAGTTACATGGTTTATCATGCAGCTCTCACTGACCTTGGGTGACATTTTTATTTTATGTAAATAAAAATTCCATTCTTAAATAAATGTGTGGAATTATGTTATTCTTTTGTATTAATAAACAGACCCATTTCAATGTACACCTACTTCTGGCTTTAAATTACCCAAAATAAACAAGCATTTGCGAGTCTTTAATTTGTAGAAATCTTTTTTGTAAAATTTTTTAGATGATCACTACCAGTTCATGTTTTAAATCTTGATTCAGAATGATATATATTTAAAATTTGATCTGTCATGTGCAAACACACCATCAAACACACATCAGTGTGAACTAACATTACCTTCATCACTTTAAATTATAGATGCAGGATATCTTTATTTGATCTTTCACATGCAAACTTCTCTTTACTGTTGTACATGAAACTGGTGTTGAGCGGGTAAAATTCAATGAAGCTGGCAGCTGAGGATATGTGAGGCGTCTATTTCTCAAACTAAAGTCTGATGTACTTATCCTCTTGTTTAATTGTACATCTGACCTTCCACATCTTTTTCTGTCCTAGTTAGAGCCAGTTGTCCTTTGTCTTTGAAGACTGTAGTGTACACATTTGTATGAAATCTTCAGTATTTTGGCATTTTCAAGCATTATATAGCCTTCATTCCTCAAAACAATGATTGACTGATGAGTTTCTAAAGAAAGCTGTTTCTTTTTACAATTTTTGACCTAATATTGACATTAAGACATGCCAGTCTATTGCATACTGTGGCAACTCAAAAGCAAACACAAAGACAATGTTAAGCTTCATCTAACAAAACAAATAGCTTTCAACTGTGTTTGATATAATTGCAAGTGATTTTCTAGTAGTCTAGTTCATGATTACTCAAGGATATGGTGTTGGAGGGATGGCTGCAGGAAATGGGGCCTGTCTAGATTTTGATAAAAAATAAAATATTATAAAATAGTGATGGTGCTGTTTTTTACATAAGTAATAACTATACTTTGTGATCAGTTCAATGACACCTTGGTGCATCAATGTACCAATTTCCTTTCAAAACAGCAAAATCTGTACATTATTCCAAACTTTTTGCCACCAGTAAGTGCCTGAGATATATACTGTATGTCTTCCTAATGTGTAATTCAAGTGTAGATTATGTGTTAAGTGTAGCTCAGTATGTGTTTGACAACCAGTTGCATCTCATTACATTTCTGTATGGAAGTAATAAATACTTTTCTTTATTTTTTGCATCATCTCTTTGATATATGAAAAAGAAAACATTAAAACATTAAAATATATCAGATTCTATTCTATTATTTTCTGAACTGCCTTGAAAATGTTTTGAAAATTAGCATTTTGTTGATCCATTTCTGCATAGATATTCATGCTTGGTCTCAAAAGACCTGAGAATGTAATAATGTTTGGTAAAACAGCCATGCATTCAAGGGTTAAAATGAACTAACATTGCCATCAGCACATCCATTCTACAGTAGCCACTAAAATGTAGTGGCACCATCATCAAATTCAATTATGAATTCATATATATAAATAAACATGGGTATTTCACTTTATTGTTGTGAAATTCTATATTTGCCAATGAGCCTAGCAGAAAAGTAATATGTATATAATTAAGATGAAATTATTACCATCTGGGATTATTTTAGAAGTCTATATAGCACCCTCTGGTGTAATTATCTATCAAGAACAGAAGATAAATTGTTTGGCCAGGCAAACAATTAAAATCGAAAGGTGACATAAGGTGAGGCATCTGTCACATGGAAAATATAATTTCATGGAAAGATAAACAAAACGGACATATTATGAATTTGTTTGGGAGATTAATATCCTACAAATATCGTAAGTGCCAGTCACTCACAATAACTAAACAATGGCCCCGGATTTACAATTGTTAAAACAGCCACAAGGTGGAGTTCTGTATATTGTTTCATGTTTTGCCATTATAACCCTCTAAAGGATTAATTTGGTGTGAATGACTCCATAAAGACTTTTAATGCAAAACATGTTGTCCTCCTTTAAAATATGCTGCTACATATTTTCTGATTGGCATACACAGGTGGTATTGCTTGTTTGTTTTTGTTCAGAAAAACTTGCCATTTTGCCATTACATTTAAGCAATTATTGTCCAGTCCGAATAAGACATTGTAATTAAAGGGAAAACTCAAAAGGCAACATCATCCCTTGAGGTTAGAGACCTTAAACAGAGACTATAATAATTAAACTGCTGTTTCTTCTCCAATAACAATTTTCAAAAACTCAGACACTCAGTTAGCCTCTTGCATTCGTGTCAGTTATATAGGGAGTTAGATGACAATCTTAAGTGTTTTTTTATTTTTGTTTTTTTTTTAGCAGAGACTGCATCTCCTGTACTAAAGTCTGCAAAGGTTAATAGTTTTATACTAAAAAGAGATTTGTTGGCTCTCAGTAGGTTTGGAAGGTTGCACACTGGCACAAATGAATTTGATGCATAGTAAAATTATATTTTATTTATGATTGCTGAGAGGTGACAGGGTAGCTTCTGGAAATAAATGCTCAAATCAGTCCACCAGCAAGGTGTGATTTATGTAAATCAGAAGTCTGGAACTTTCATTTCTCTTCAAAGACACGCTTAAATTGAAAGTGACAGTATATTGTGGAGATCGCAAAACCCAAGAAATGTTTAGTAGGGCAGAACACCACGTTTGTAACTTGTTTGTTGAAGTTTCAGTGTCACTGAACGTGGGGCCCTTAAGTGACATTGAATCAACCAAGTATTTCTACCAAGTATTTTTCGTATTAGTTCTTGTAAAATATATGTCTTTAAATACACACCGAAAAAAGGGTTATAGTCAAAATAGATAAAAATGCGTGCTGTGTATGTATGATATTTCACTTTGCGAACCATAACTGTCCAAAACATGCAAAGTGTAACATACTTGGATATTTACAAATACTTACAATTGCATCACATCATCTAACATTTTCATCAAAGATATGTTGAAGCAGTAATTATCAACATTATACACTAACTGAGCACTTACACCTATTTATTCATATGATTATCTAATCGGCCAATCGTGTGACAACAGTGCAATGCACAAAATCATGTAGATAAACATCAGGAGTTCAGTTAATATTCATATCAACCATCAGAATGGGGAACAAATTTAATCTCAGTTGATTTAAACCGTGGCATGATAGTTGGTTTCAGATGGGTTGGTTTGAGTATTTCTGCAACTGCTGATCTCCTGGGATTTTCACGCAGAACAGTCTCTAGAATTTACTCAGAATGGTGCCAAAAACAAAAACATCAAGTGAGTGGCCAGACAGGTTCGAGTTGACAGAAAGCTGACAGTTAACTCAGATAACCACTCTGTACAATTGTAGTGAACAGAATAGCATCTCAGAATGCACAACATGTCAAAAATTTAAGCGGATGGGCTACAACAGTAGAAGACCAAGTTGGGCACATTTTAGTACCATAGTGTTCCTAATAAAGTGCTCAGTGAGTGTATGTCCCTGCATTTTAAAGACAAAATATATTTAATCAACTGATCAGTGCTCCCATTGTTTGATCTACTGAAACACATCTCACCATTGCTCAGAGCTGTCAGAAGAACTGACATCTTCACAATATTGACAATCAGATTTAAAACTTCCCATGCAAAATAAGTTGTTTTTGGAGCGAAGGGGAATGTTTACTGGGTTTGGGAGGGTTTGTGGAACGCAGCATGGCCTGTCTCTTATTTGCTCAGTGGTGCAGGGAGTGAAGGTGGCATCATTACAAATTAAAATGTACATGCCAAGTTTGCCTGAGCATGCATTAGACAAGATGACGAGCACTCTGTCTAATTATCACAAATGGTTTGTTATGGAGACTACACTCAGATTTAATTTTTTCAAATATCTGCAAATAAAGGATATTATAGGTGGAATGTATATTTAAAGAAAATGCCTCCATACTGATTAGGATCAGATGAAATAATAAATGTGGATGATTTCCACATCATCTGCCTCTGAGGGGTTCCTAACACAATGTTTTGTAATATGTTGCCACCTCAGTGATCCAGAGGTCTTCCTGGGTCACCGTGACACATTTGTCCTGCAGAGAGACACTCAATCCTAATGGAATTATCATTGTTCAATGGAGAACATGGCTGCTTGTGAAACAAATATGATTTGACCTCTTCTACATTTCACCATGGATAATATCCTGGGCAATGGCCTGTTTTCCACATCTTTTAAAATAAATACATGGTCGTCACAGTCCCTCTGCGTTTACATTCAGGCATGAACAGGTATTGATAGAAGCTGTGAGGGAAAGTAAGGACAGCTTTTCTTTGTGTTTCCTGCTGTTTATCCTTTATCTGAGGCATGTACTGTGAAACACATCTCTTCTGCATACGGAAAAGGAAAACATGAGATAACAATTTTTGTTATGTTATAATGATAAGAGCGCATAAAATTTGCAAAACATAGTGTTTAAATGGCAAATTAGGCATTAGGCATCCACTTTCAATAAACTCAGTATATTTAAAATATTTGTTTAAAATCTTGTACACTCACATGAGAGGAAGATTTATTTTGCGTGATGCTGCATCCACACTGGTAGGTGTCAACAAGCCAAAGGCTACTGCCATAAAGCCTTGCGACTCATGCACAAAAATAACGAAATGCTCCTTTAAAGGAATAGTTCACCTCATGATTTACTCACCCTCATGCCATCCCAGATGTGTATAAACACAAACAAACTGCTGAACACAAACAGTTTAGAAAAATATTTCAGCTCTGTAGGTCCATACAATGCCAAAAAGCACATAAAGGCAGCATAAAAGTAATCAGTATGACAGTGGTTAAATCCATGTTTTCAGAAGCGTTATAATAGGTGTGGGTGAGAAACAGATTGATTTTAAGTCTTTGTTTTACTTTGTTTTAAGCCCTCATATGCTCTCTTCTGAATAATTCTTCTTCTTTTGTTTTTGTCGATTCACATTCTTCATGCACATCGCCACCTATTGGGCAGGGAGGAGAATTTACTGTAAAAAAAAAGGATTACTTAAATATTAAATATCTTTAGAAGATATGGATATAACCACTGGAGTTTTATGACGTCTTTTTAGTTTTTTTGAGATTCAAAATTGTGGGCCCTGTTATCTTGCATTGTATGGACCAACAGAGCTGAGAAATTGTTCTAAAAATCTATGTTAGTGTTCAGCAGAAGAAAAAAGTCATAAACACCGGGAATGGAATGATGGTGAGCAACATTTTCATTTTTGGGTGAACTATTCTTTTAAAATACAATGACAGTGTGTTTAGTGAAGAAGGATATTTTGTGTTCAGCAAAAATGTTGATAATTCCAAAGATAGAAAAATATGGATTGGTACACCTCTCACACACATGCAAGCTTTTATTCTTTGCATTTGAATTGGCCACGTTCAGTTTAAGTCCTTCTGAGCCATAGAGATGACAAGAATATCTTCCTTTGAAAGTTTTAATGTGTCATAAATATGCTGCTTCATGCTCATCAAATCTTTTCCGGTCTGTGTGTGAATATGTGCGTGTGAGTTAATGCATGCATGGACAGATGGAGAGAGAGAAAGCGTTTGGTTCACGTAAGAGTCATGGTGCATGAATCTCATTGTTTTATGACATAAAGCCATGCTTTAAAGACAGATCAATACAAGATAAAGTCTCTACACCAAACCATCAAATCCAATGAGTACAAAACATATTTGAAAAAGTTCTTTCAAATATCTGAAGTTTGGCCCAATTATTGTGGACACAATTGGGATTTTTTTTGTCAATTCATAACTAAGGGATGTAATTTTGACCTAAGGTCAATGATCAGAAAGCTGTTAATTCTAGATTTATTAGCATCCCAGCCTCACTGATATTTTTCTCTCCTATATCATCATTTGGAATAATGTCTATCACTTTGAAATCAATTACAGCTTCTTGAACTACAGAAGCAAACGTTACATTTTCTTTAGCTCACACACTGTGAGAGACAGTATCAAACCTCATAAGCAACATGCTGGTGAGAGAGAGAGAGTCACATTTGATGGTTGTCACCTTTGCCTGCAAAGTCCAGCTTTTGTGGCATTTAACTCAAGTAAATAAAGCATCCTAAAGCAATAATAAACATAATCAAGTAAATGAGCATCGATGATATTATCTTTAAACACTTTTTTTTTGTCCAATTTAACTTTTTTTTTTTTATCACTTTACAATAAGGTTCTATTTGTTAACATAAGACACTGTATTAGGTATCATTAACAATATAATTTTGCAGCATTTTTTAATCTTGCATAATGTTCATTTATGAAAATGCAATTGTTCATTGTTTGTTCGTGTTAGGTCATAATGAATTAATTAATGTTAACATAACATATACAATTTTTATGTGAAAAATGTACTAGTACATGTAGAAATTAAAATTAATACATGTTAACAAAATGCTAACAAATACAATCATATTGTATGGTGTTGCATAATTTTTCTTTGAGTAATGTGTACCCCAATATTGTTTTTCTCACAAGAAAACAGTTTATTTGTTTGGGAAACTTTCAGATTAATTGTTAACTTTTGCGTATCTCAGAGTTACAACAGACATGATGATTGGAGGCTGTTTGGTCACAATTTGCATGAGTGTTTAAGTCACTGTGTAATTACATAGATAATGAATAACATGTTGCATACTTAATAGGTAATTATTTCTAGTGTCTGTTTGCAATTACACAGCATTAATGTGATTTCATTTTAATTAATTATTTTTATTTAATTAATGAATAAATGTTATTATTTATATAATTAAAAATTGTATTCATAATAATAAATGTGATGTGTAACATGGACACTATACAAAGTATTATGCTCTGTAGGTAGGCAGCTCACTAGGTTTTGAGACAGCCTAAATGAGTCAGTAATATCTAAAGTGTTACCTGCTCAGCACTTTATGAGCTGCTTACTTAGACAGCATTTTTTGAATTCACCCATGATGCCCAAATACGCTGTCTATGTAGGCAGCCTATAAGGTGTTGAGATGCCATCTAAATGTGATTGTTATGTAGTACATAAAGTGTTACTGGCTCAGAACCTAGTGAGCTGCCTACCTAGACAACATTCTAGGCATTCGCCCATGATGCTGCCCAAAAATGCCGTTAAGGTATAGACAGCTCACACAGTTTTGAGCCACAGCACAAAAAACACAAAAAACAGGTCAGTAAAATAAATTATTTTCCGGCACAGAACTTAGTGAGCTGCCTACCTAGAAACATTCTATGAATGCTCCCACACTGTAAAACTTTTTAGTGTTAGTTTACAGTAAATTCCTGGCTCCTAGTTGCATGACTTTTACAGTATATTTTTCAGCAGTATTCCTACAATTTATTAGAATTACAAGACAACTGTATACTGTGACTTCACAGTGAACAGGACCAACAAATTACTATAATGTAGCATTGCTGTGAATCACAAAGATCATCTGAATCTTAAAAAAATAAAAAGATCTACAGTGTTTGTTAATTGTTACCATCGTTGATTTTTGTATGCTGAGTGTTGTTATCTCTATGACTGATTGACAACACATGATAAAAAGTGAATTAGTGATAAAACCAACCATATTATAGCCTAGCTTTGCAAACATTTTTTCCTCATTGTTCATTTAAAATTATACTGTTTCTGTACTTTCAAATGCATCTTATGTGGTGTAGTTTATACTTCATGGGCTGACATAAAGTAAACCACTAAATTGTCTATTTTCTCCATACACTGAAGTACAATCATTTGTGTTTTGTACACAATAACACCAACTGGTAGAAATTAAATTAGAAATAAATAAGATAAGTTTCCCATTCAAAGGGAACACTAAACACCATAATGGTGACTTCAAACAAAACAGCATTTTCCCATAATGAAGTGCGATATTCAAATGTAGTTTTTCACATTAATTTGTTTTGTTGTGACATAAAGTGACATAGCCTGCATAGATTTTACAGTAAAATATTGAAAACAAAAACTCAGCGTAGGTCCCAATTTTATAAAGAAATATGAATGTGTCTTTTTTATTTTTTTTTTAAATAAAGACATATAAAACATTTCTGGCACAGAGCCTATAGTGAGTGCTAAAGGAATGCAGCTCACAAGTTTTTGAGACTGAAAATTGTGAGTTATATAAACTGCTACTGACTCAGAACTTAATGATAATGCCCACATATGCTGTCTTGGTAGGCAGCTCACTAGGTTTTGAGCTACAGCAAAACAGCTGAGTTACAGTTAAAAAAATGTGTCAGTAATATAAAATGTTTCAATTCAGAACGTAGTGCGCTGCCTACCTTAACATAATTTGTAGAATGCACACATGATGTAAAATTATTAAAAAAATGCAAGCGCACTCATACCTCAGCTGGAAAAAGACAGTATATTGCAATTTCCACACTTCGTTAAGCAGCACAATCATTTTAATCTTTAGTATTAAGTTCACATATTAAATTATTTCTTAAAGGTGATGTGACATTGTGAAGAGGAGGAGGGCGTGGCTGAGCCGCGAGGGTGCACGGCTGGCGCTGAGTCAGAGAACTTCTTTATATCTTTAACTGTAACAGTTAAATGATGGGCAAGGATGAGGCAGGAACTGGCACAAAAATGCTGTCTGAGCTTACTAGGATTTGAGACGCAGTCAACAGTGAATGTGTCAGTAATATAAAATGTTACCAACTCAAAACCTAGTAATCTGCCTACCAAGACAGTAATCTAGAAAGGCACACATGATGAAACCCCAAATTGCTGCCCAGTCAGTAATATCAGATCTTTCCGTCCCAGAACCTAGTGAGCTGCCTTCTTAGACAGTATTCTAGGAATACACCCATGATGCCAAATAATGCTGTGTAGGTAGGCAGCTCACTAGGTTTTGAGACATAGCTTAAAAAAGTATAAGTAATATAAAATATTTCTGAACCTAGTGAGCTGTCTTCATAGACAGTATTCTAGGAATGCTCCCACAGTGTTACTGTCTCAGAACCAGTGAGCTGCCTACCAAAATGGCATTCTTAATTTACCTGCAATGCCCAAAAATGCTGTCTAAGAAGTTTTTGAGACGCAGCCTACAGTAAATGTGTCAGTAGTATAAAGTGTTACCAACTTAGTGAGCTGCCTTCCTAGACAGCATTCTAGTAATGCACCCATGATAAAACCCCAAAATGCTGCCAAGATAGGCAGCTAACTGTTTTGAGCACAGCCTAAATGTGTCTTTAAGAGTGATGGAGCCCGCTGTCAGTAATTCGAGGAGGAGCCCACATGCTTCATGCGCGAGACGAGGAGCAGTTAGATGCACTTGGATTACCGGCTGCTGAATTGAAACAACGTCTCCGCTCATAAAAATGTGCATTTGCCATAAAACAGTGACGTTTTTGATTGTACGACTTTTTAACGAGCCTTTTTAAACGAGTGGATATTCTCCTCAGAAAGAAATAAAACATTACATGCAATGAAAGCATCTCACTTATTAGAGTCACAGACGATGGAATTCACATTGAGATCTCCAGTGTGAGAAAGTGAAGAGTTCGAAGGATTTACATTCTTCTCCATTGAACGGTAAGATGTGAACTTATATCATGACAGAATAAACACTGTCGCGCGCTATTGTATTTAATTTGCATATAAATCTTTTTTTTTTTTTTTCTTGAATGATTTGTGACCTTTACGTGATGTACTTTAGGCTTAACTGAGCTTCTATTTCCATTTGCCTTAGTTGTGAAATGTGTGAATGAAACTGAATTTAATATAGTCTACATGTGAATCAGAACCCCGTCGAATATAAAAGGTCACGTACTTCTAAATTTGCACAAAATAAACGGTCAGTTTATACTCTGAAAAATGAGAAATTAATAAAAGGTATGCATCCAAACCAAGCTGGGCACAGGTGCAAGTCACAATGCAAACAACAAAGAATAAATGGTGCGTCTCCGCACACTGAGAATGATAATACGCTCCAAAATACTTTATTGGCTTTCACTAGGAACTTTTAGACAAAAAAACAAACAAACAAAAAAAAAAAAGGTTCTGACAATACAAATATTTCCAGAAAAGTAATCTCATAACTTAAATTTGATTAATTTGAAACCAGCTGTTCTATTTTTTTATTAGTTTAGCAGTTATATAACACGTGTGCACTTCACAGCATATGTGCACTATTAATTTACTTGAACTATCAGGTATCCAGCTAGATAATGACAGGATGCTGATTACTGTCACCTTGAAATTATTTTTGTCAGTTCCATGCTACATACTGGTCTAGTTAAATCCTCTTTGATTATGAATATGGTAACCACACGCACTTATTTAGAGCCTTGGCTGATTATATAAATTCTGTACAGGAAACAGTAGTTCTAGGTATCTCCTTTATGGCAGAAGGATTAATTGGAGTCGCTGTATACACCACTGATAGGAGAAAGAGATGGAACTGGGAAAGCTGAAAAATGATGGAAGAAATTATTTCTGATGTTGATCTTACAATTTGGTCATAATGTAAAGTGAGAGAGAGAGAGAGAGAGAGAGAGAGAGAACTTTAAAGAGAAAGTGTTTTTTTCTGTCTAGAGGTAATTGTGACGCATCATGTTCTTTTTACCCTTTTGAAACTAACACTGCAGTGTGTACTACAAGTATTCTCATGAAAAAAATAACAGAAAAAGCAATAAATTATAAAAACTCCCAAAGACTGATTTTTAATTGAAGAGATAAGGGTTTGTCTTTCCTATAATCAATTGAAGAAAAAAGATGTCTCTTTTAAGTGCACTGATATAAGCTGGACTCAGAGCAGAGACAGTTAGGAGACAGAAGGGAGTTTAGATACTGACTGAGTCCGAATAATGCTTTCACATTTGGGATTCCTTCATGATCAGTTTGGCAAGTTCAAACAGATCATAACACTTGAACAATCCCACATGACTAAGGAAACCAAGCACTGAGAGCAATTTACCATAGAGACCATGTAATGAAGGTACTAGTCCCAGTCCATGGGGTCACGTACATTCAATAGTTTAGCTTGGGTACTAATTCAGGTAATGGTTTGTCCATTATTCTTTTGTGTATTTCTGACTTTCTAGGCCATGTCTAAATGTTTGCAGTTTTTAATACATTATAATTTAACTGAAGGTCGAAACTTGCCCTTGACCTAGGGAAGAGTAATAATCTATTTGACTGCGGCTTCTACTGTAGTATGATTGTACAGTACATTGCTGTATAAGTAGATGTTTGAATTTGTTAACAAAAATGATAGTTGATTTGAAACCCCATTTGTTGTGTTTGGTCAGAGAGCATTAGGGGTAACTGAATATTGTTTACTTCTCATTGAATGTGAAGTACCTCTTGTAATAAAATAAGCTCTAATTAAGGACTGGATAATAAATTTCAGTAATCGACTGTAATTAAGTTTCCTGGACATTTTGAATATTGATTGTGCTTTATTGTTATGCTTACCATTTATTTTGTTGTGCTTCTTCCTTTAGGATGTAGACTATATTAATAATCTTCCTATACTATATTTATAAACTAACTAGCATGTTGATGGTTTTGGTCAATATTAAATATAAATATCTTTACAGATTTCTGTTGCAGCTTTTGCATTGTAAAATCACCAGTGTTGTGTAAATTTAACAAAATAACATGTTTGTCCATAAGGTAGATTTTTATTTAACTTTTGCAAGGTTGCAACGCACAATACACTCATTGTTCCATCCATGCTTATTCTTGATATACAGGGAAATTCTACTTATGAGTTGTGAGGTATCAGTAGGTGGAGCTAATGTACAATAATGTACTGGTATAAAGCGATCTAGAGTTCTCTACTATAAAGAGGCATTCAGAGGACTTCAGAGTATGTTTTGAGACATTTTTGAGTTTTTTTTAAAATACAGTATATAATTTAAAATAGCACAAATAAATGTTATGAATACGAAAAAGATTCTTTTGAAAATTTGAGTACAGAATTCTGCTGAAAGACCTGATATGTCTGTATTCTTAAATGTGATTTGATAAATACATAAATAGTAGTTTAGCTGTACTATTATTCACAAGTAAATACTTGTTACATGGCCTATTTGTTTCCATTATTTAGTTAATTTACTGTAACGGAAGGAAAAGTTTTTCACTCAAATATTCAATATCTTGCTTGTTTGAAATTATCTGATTTTAGGATTTCTATAATAATCTGACACAAACCACTCATTTTAACACTTGGGTGTAAATGAGGAAATTTCTGTTCTCTTGTACATGAAAATGTCTGCATTTCAGAAATGGCTGCTCAATGATTAGTCACAGAAAGAAAAATCTAAATTCATCTATTTGTCTCTGTAGTGCTTATTGGATAAGGCAAATTGGTTTCTAAAATAAGTCTTGTATATAATGTCTTTTCTCATTTCTACATGTGTTACTTTTATTTTTCCCATTTTGTTGTCATCCCACTAACAAATGTTATGTGCTAAATTTCTCTTATAGCAATTTTGTTTAATCTTCTATCTGGTGGGCTCTTTTGCAATCTATTTGGTTCTCTCTATTTTGTTGAGTGGCTCCCTGCACCGGCAGGCAGGCAGGCAAGCGGAGGGTGACAGCTGGCAATGCATGGCTGGTTCTGAGCTGAGATCTCTCACTCCCCCTCTCTCTCCCTCTGCCTCTGTGTGCTGTATGTAATAGAAGTGTTTTGGCATCACATGCGGCTGTCTGCTCAATTCACTGCTGCTTTTGCATCAGTGGTGTTTCGTGATTGCTTTGCATAAGTCACTGAATAGACAGAACAATCTTAATTGCTTTCCCAAGATGAAGGTGAGGTTATTTGTCACAGCTTTGCAAAGACCATCATTGCAGGTTTCATTTTTAGTCATTCCGTTGCTGAGGCTGGGACAAGATATGAGCATGTCAAGTTTTTTGCACAGAATTATAAACTTTTTTACACACATATGAGAGCGATTTAGATGCATTTAGAAATGTATGATTCCAGGTCCATATATACTTATACACTATACATATACACCATTTAACCCTTGGTCTTTAGTAGGTCCTAATTGAGCAACAGGGTCCCTAGCAGCAGGGTCAATTTGGTTGCTTAGGAGACCTGGCTGGAGTCACTCAGCACACCCTGGATTCAAACTCATGACTCCAGGGGTTGTAGTCAGTGTCAATTCTTGCTGAGCTACCCAGGCCCCAGACAAAAATTGTATTTTTTTTTAAGCAAAATTTTTCTAAATGGGTCCTCAGGTTGGTCAGTTGCTTGGGGCCAAAGAAATTGTTTACCCGCCATTGAAAAGGGCTATATAATACTTAATTTAAATGGTTAGATATAATCTGGTTATGGGTACTTGAATAATGTTCAATTTTACTTTTCACTACAAATGCTGGAATTGCCATTGCTCCATTTGACTTCTCTGAAATCCTCTACTTTTCCCTGTGGAACATGGATGCTTGAACTCTGGCCTACTTTCTGTAAGATCTGAATTTCTGCGTTTTGAATGTTAGAATATTGGATTTCTTCTTTTGCTGGGATTATGATAAATGCCACATGAATACAGTTCAAATGTATGAAATTAAAATTGAAAACTATAAAATAGGTCAGTGTACATTGCATTTATTTGGATTCATTTCGAAATTAAAAGGGCAAAGAAATGGTTGTGTTTTGAATGTAGTTTTTTCATTGCAAAAGAAATAGGCAAAAAAAAATAAAAATAATAATTGCTTGTTTTTTGATTATTCGTTTTGTTTGGAAAGTAGAGGATCAAGAGATTAGCTAATTTCTTGTGTTTATTGCTGATGGATGTGGAGTGAACATACAGCTTGAGTGTTTGATTTGCACATGTGGGTGGGCCTGAACGAGATTGGTCAACACTGTCATTTGTCCTGCCTCGATCGCGCCCATCAGGGTGGGTGTTCGGCATGATGCAGCTCTGTAGATAGATTGATCTCATTTTTAATTCGGAACATTGACATTCTTTCGGGCGTTTTGGCAGTTGCATATTTGTTGCAACTCTGTTGTCGCTTGTTGGGCAGCCAGACAATCAATTTGTCTAGCAACGTAACAACTTAACGATAACTCGCTATGATGCCATACCTCCAATTTGAAAAGGCAGGGTATAGATTATTATAAAATGTTGTGATGCAAATTACCAAACATAATGTCTAGGTTACGTATGTAACCTCCGTTCCCTGATGGAGGGAACGAGACGTTGTGTCGAAGAAGCGACACTAGGGGTCTCTCTTGAGTGCCGAATATGCCTCTGATCTATGAAAAAAGGCCAATGAGAAGTTGGCAGACAGTATTTGCATACCCCGCCCCCGGACATACGGGTATAAAAGCAGGGAAATACGTCGAGTTGATTCAGGGTTTGTCTGAGGAGCCGGAAATGGTCCGGCCACAACAGTGGCTCGGCTCAGCGACACAACGTCTCATTCCCTCATCAGGGAACGGAGGTTACATACAGAACCTAGACGTTACCCGTCTGTTGCTCACTTCGACATTATGTCGAAGAAGCGACACTAGGGGTCCAATTTAAATCACGCCATGCGCTGAGCCGTGTTCGTGTACTGCTGACACAGACTGCGCATACCCTTCCCCAATGCCCCCAAAAAAGTTGTCGGAATCCTTCTGGTTACCCTAGACAGGGGAACAAGGCAACACTTGCCAACCTGTGAACGGGAGCAAGAACGGCCGGGGCCCTTACACGCATCTAGGGAAGGGGATCTTACCCAGTTTCCTATTCTTTCAGGGAGTAAAGACCCTGCAGAGGCCACACCTGCCAAAAGGGGAGGTAGGTTTTAGGCAACATGTGGTATGTGGTGCAGTGGTTGATCCAGCCTCAAGGAGGGGTGGAGTTTCTACAACATGGCAAACGGAGGGCAGCTGGGACTGCCTAAGGGAGACACGGGTCCACTTCGTAAGGGGACCGTACCACGGAAAATACACACAGGGGGAGTCCATGTAGGAGTCCTGACCTGTGGAGCACCTATTCCAGTACAGGGTAGATTAAGTACCCGCAGTGGACTGGGTCGGCAAGTTCCTTCGCTGAACTGCGGACCCAAAGGGCTAGGGAGGAATAATCCAGGGATCCAGATGGGTGGGATCTCCTGGGAGAGAAAGCGCACAGTTTTACCTCGGTCGAGGGAAAGGGCGCCAGGTGCAAGCGATCCACCCGGCCAGTCCGTCAGCGTGTTACCGGCTCGGACCTGAGAAAACACGGGATGATACTGACTCAACACTGAGATTGTAAAATCTCGCAAAGGTATTAGGTGTTACCCAACCCGCTGATCTACATATGTCTACTAGGGAGGTACCTCTGGCCAGTGTCCACGAGGATGCAATACTCCTTGTTGAGTGCGCTCGAACCCGCAAAGGGGGGGGGGGGGGGGGGGGGGTGGGGGGTCCAACTTCAGTCCAACTGATTCAAGCGGCTCGAAGGGGGGTCTCTAGAGGCCCACGAGGACCACTGAGAGATCCCAGTGAGGACCTTGGGGTAGCGGGGCGGAGCAGGTAATACGGGTTCGGGAGGTGAAGACACGTCCCGAGGCTCTGGTGCTGAGAAAAGACTCGAAGCACTTACCTTGCTCCGCACACCCAGCAGGGGGCGGGTTAGTGACTGAGGAGGAGGTCCAGTGGAGGCGTCCTCTAGACTCATATGGACCGGCCGGCCGGGGAACAGTCATGGGGCTGAAGGCGGGGGGTCCGCGTCCAGCAGGCTGGGACTATTGAGATCTGGCGGCAGAGTGCCATGAGAATGGCATTTGCGGGCCAGGTGACTCATAGACAAAGGAAATAGCTCTTTTACTGAGAATGTGGGTGGCAAATGAAATAAATTCAACAAAAGATTCTCCTCCCGGCCCTCCACCGGGGGACGGAGTGGTCTGCTTACCAGCTCTGGAGCTAACGTATTGGTCCCTGGGTCAAACGTCTCAGGAGCGCCTGGAAGCCTTGCAGGTCCTCGAGGGGGTCCTTGAGACGAGGGACGTCTGCTTCCTGTGGTGTGTTCGACGCTGGGGCTGAGAGCTGGGCCTGGGTTGAGGCGGAGCAGGGTGTTTCTTAGCCGCAGGAGGACGCCCTTGTCGGGTAGACAGGGCATGGCCCATGGCAGCAGGCTTGCGGCGGGGCAGGATGTGCGAGATGGCCTCTGTCTGCTTCTTTACTGCGGAGAACTGCTGGGTGAAGTCCTCGACGGTGTTGCCGAAGAGGCAGAACTGGGAGACAGGGGCGTTGAGAAAGTGAGCTTTGTCGATCTCACGCATCTCGACCAAGATGATCGACCACAAGCGTGGCCATCGCCTGCCTGAGTGACTGCACTGTGACCTTCGTGGCTCTGAGGGTGAGGTCGGTCGCTGAGCACAGTTTCTGCAACACATTGGGATCAGGGCTACCCCTGTGGAGATCTTTAAGCGAGAGAAAATCACTCTTAAATAAACTCTTTTAAGCTTTCTGCGCTGTCGAAGCGCCCAGGGGCAAGCTGCACTGTCGTGCAGAGAAGGAGAAAAGCCGCTAAAGTGCACCGTAGATCTAACAGCAGGAACGGGTGTGTGAATCGCAGCTGACTGCATACACAACCATCAGTTCCGAAGAAAATTTCTGAATGAACTCAACGTATTTCCCTGCTTTTATACACGTATGTATGCAAATACTGTCTGCCAACTTCTCATTGGCCTTTTTTCATAGATCAGATGCATATTCGGCACTCAAGAGAGACCCCTAGTGTCGCTTCTTCGACACAACGTCGAAGTGAGTGACAGACGGGGAACCATAAATTTGCACATTTCAATACATTAGAAATAATTTGACTTCCATTAGTGAATTAATAGCTTTCTTGTTAATGCTGTTTTTAAACTTTGTTTACTCTCTCAGTTGTTCTCTGCTGACTGTAAAGCAGCTGAAATTGTATAATATAATGGCAAATGGATTTGCTCCTTACAATACAATACAGATGTGGCCTTTGAGATTGTATGAAAAAAAAAGCATGTGTCATCACATGGCATTAGGTGGCACAGAAGAGATATGATCAGTAGTGGGTAATCACGTTTCATTCATTGAAAACTGATCACTAATGTTTAGTGAGTCCATCCCTAAACTATCTAATAAAGGTCCATGTAAAATAGCCAGGTTGTCAGCGGAAAACTGAGTGAGAACAAAAATCACAAAAACCTATAGCTAGCGATATAGAGCTAAATCAGTAATGGCAATCCACTATACAATTGTTACAATTATAATTATTTGCAATAAGTGAAAATAGCACTGGGCACACAGACCAGTCTGATGGAGCCTGTCAAAACAATTACAAATATTGCATATGCTTTGAAGAAAAGACATGGAGAGATAAGTATGTGAATTTCCTTTAGGCTAAGATCTGATGTGATGACATTAGTAAAACAGCTGGTTAGTTTTGTGGGTGATCCTTATTTGAGTCCACTTTTTGCCAATCTCAGTATTTTACCCATATCAATTTATGTAAGCGAAGACATACAGTACACGCTAAATTCAAATGAACACAAAAGGTCTAAATAAAGTGTCTAAGGGGACTGTGATATCACAAAAAATATATGTGGCATTTTCGTTGTGATCATTAAAGTTTAGGCAGTGCAGAGACGGTGGTGGATGGGAGCACACACGCCTTTGCTGGTCTGACATCTAATGGGCCAGCAGAACGAGGGTCGCGGTAACACGTTTCTTGGACCAGAATAGACCACTCTCGGCATTTGAAGATAACAGTGACAAGGTACCATTATGTGACACATCAGGTGCGTTTCTTCCCACTGCCAGCAATGTAGTTAAGTTCCATCACAATAACCTACATAATATAATGTTTTATTATAAACAAGGGTGCAAATACCATATGCCACTATTTACAGCAAGTGTGCTGTACCATGCCTTAATTTGGTAATTTAATTCTTTCTTATTCATTTGCACAGAATTTCATTAAATACTTTTTTCAATTTGTGCATATGATGTGTATTTGGGGAGTTTGAATGAATGAATGAATGAATGAATGAATGAATGAATGAACAAGAACAGAGAAACCTCGAAGACTGACTAGACAAAGTAGACATCACGAACTGGCAACCTACAGAGCACACAAGGGAGAATAAACTATGGTGTGATTGCTCTGTTAGTGTGGATCATTTGAACAAGTGTGAACGCTGTCACCCGAACCTTGGTGCGCACCAAACAAGCGGACCGAGACCACCTGAATAGTGGGTCTCGGTCCACTTCATTGATATGTGACCGCAACATGGACCAAAGACATCATCATAGGAGCTATGTTGCCCATTACAGGTGTCGGAATCGCTGTCAGCTGTCCTTACAGCATTTCTTCGTTTGTGTGTGCAATGGAGGAATTCCTGGCACTGTATTGACTCCTTCACACATTTTATTAGCTCTTTGTTTGTTCTCAGCTGGTATAAATATGACCATGTATACATATAGAAATATAATAAGCTCATTTGCCCAGCAGCCAGCATTGTTTTGGATGATCAGCAAGTTCTGTCAAAAAATATACGTCATAAAAGCTGTCCAATCAGGTTGTGACTTTTTCCTGATGCCTTTGATTTTGTATTGTTAAGTTCGGTGTTAAAAATGCCAGTGTGAACACTAAGCGAACCAAGACTAAATTTATTCATTTATTTTTTGGTCCGGACCAAGAGGACCAAGAGAACTGAACGACAAGTTTGAACACACCCTAAATAAACCAATCCAACCGAACTGGCTGAATCCAGACACAAGACATAAAACAGACATAGAACACATGTCAGGGCTCTGCTCTGCCCACTTCACATCAAGTAGACAAAAAATGTATTTGCTCATGTCACACAAGTAATCAAACTAACATTAGACACTCTGAGATGGAGTTTAAGAAAAATAAACACGTAGCCTAACGTTGATGAGAAAGATGAACACATTTGACATTGAAAAAAATAGCCTTGGCTATTTGACCTGCAGCCTGACCCACAATTGACAACTTAATAGTTTTTCACCTCTTTCATCAAATATTAGTTCTTCACCCATCATGTGCAGAACTCAAGAACTCCAGAACACCATAGAGATGAAAATGAAGAAATATCACATACAAATACCTATGTGTCCCACTTCACCTGTATTATCATTTTGACAAATTTGTCATACTTTGCAGCACAACACTGTATTATTGTATTCAGGCTACATCATTATATACTGTATGTTGCTGCGTTCAGTTGGTGGGCTGTCGGATGGATCCATTGTTTGGCTGCATCATGTGGGAGAACAGAGTTGTAGTGAATGTGCTGCTGTCGAATGTTTGGAGGAGTCTTGATGTTCTGAATTGAAAATTAGATTAATCCATCCATCTGCAGATCTGTGTCATGTTGAGCTCTTGTACTGATGAGTTTGATTGAGGCAGGACAAATGACAGCCCAGGTTGGCCGGTTGCGTTTCAGACCTGCCCACATGTGCAGGTCAGATGTTCAAGCTGTGTATTGATTTTGTATCCATCAGCAATGGAGGCGGCAGATGGGCTGATTTCTTGCTTTTTTGTTTTTTGAACAAAACGAATAATCAAAGAACAAAACTTTTTTAGATATTTCCTTTGAGATGAAGGGCCAGGGTTCGGGGCAGAATTATTTTTTTTAGTTTTTGATTTTGAAACAAATGGAATTTTGAAGGGTTTTTTTTTTTATGTTGTTGCATATAACATGCATTAGACAGACGTCTTTGACCGTTGTCATATTTATTGCGGCACTTTTAAAAGACACAGTGTCAAGTTACAACTCAGAAAAGGAGATGCGATTCAGTTAGCTGCTCTGCTCAATTTCGCTATTTTTAATAATTGGTGTATGTAAACAAGCACTAGCTGGAAGTCTTTGACTGTTTGTATGTTTTTCTGGCAATCTGCGCCTCAATGCACCTATGTGTGTGCATCATGTTTCACAGTGCCATAGACTGTGCATGGGCATTTAATATCAGCGTGGATTGCTTGTGAACCAGTCATAATACAATTCAAGCTTTGCAAAGGAACTGTTATTGAAGAATGGGGCAGTTAAAAACAATTGGACTTGCAAAACTGTGAGAAAACAGTTTTATTCATGAACTCAGTGAAGATATTACAATTAAAAAAAAAAACAGCATTTCGTAACCCTTTAAAGATTTTTTTAAAAAGAAAGAAAGAAAAAAAAACCCCACTGCATGTATCACAGATTCTTTTGGGCTCAGCCTGTTTCCTCTCTAGGTACCTCGTGTCACTCTTACAAGTAACCCAGCAACAAACTTTTTTTTGGGTTTGGGGGTAAAATTTTTAAAACCACTCAAACACACATTACTCCCATAGGCTCTTATTGTTTAAAAGGTATTTAGGCAAAAGAGAAATGGCAAAAAGAGAAATGGCAGAAGAGCAACTATTGCTAAGATAGGATTGGTCAGAAATGCTTTCAAGTGGCTTAGCGAAGGGAGATTTATAAAGCTAGATGGGTTACGTAAAATAAATCGTTTCATTAAGTATGAGGAAATGTATGCAGATTGTGTTAACAGCTACTGTAATGTTAAGATAATTTTGGAAGGAGATTAAATTGACATATTTTACCAACCACATGCAAAAAGCTGGAGAGATCCATTCCCGAGCATGAATACCACAGTCCATCCACATGGCTCTCTTCATCTCAGCTCTCTGGCTAGACTGGTCTGACAGCTGCAGGACACAGTCATTTTGATCTACTAACAAATTTGACTGTAGTTTGTGCAAACCTTTTATCCCCAATGCATTGACTATACCTTCAGTACATAGAGTGACTATTTCTCAAACGATGACAAATTAGAATAATTTTCACCATGTTTGGATTCTCTTGGCTGGCCTTAATTATCCAGTGATAAATCTGATTTAAAAGGGGGTTTTGTCAAATTATGTATGATTAAACTGTCACATGGTGCACTTAAAGGTAATGGGGATGAATTTTAATTTGGCGCTTTTCTCATCTTACTTTCCTCTAAGGATTAATATCTCTCAAAATTCATGCCAGTACTCCGGAGATCTGACAAATTATTTTTGGTCTGCATTGCTTTTGTGCTTTCCAATAGAACTCTGCACAAAAATCACCTTTAGTTTGCTCATAGGGGTTAATACAATTATTATTTAATTATTTAATTTGGTACACAATTTACAATCATATTTAATCAAACTACACAATGATCACACTAACTCTTTATAGATATTACAGTTAAAAAAAAAAACGTTTTATGCATGATTTCCTGTAAAGCTGCTTTGAAATTATGTGTGTTTTGAAAAGCGCTATACAAATAAAAAATTACTTCCTTATGTCTTGACTTGACATGTACATTATTATGTTTCATTTGTTTGGAGAGACTTTCTGGCACTTGGAAAAATTATTGTTGTAATGCTTTAACTTTCAATTGCTTTAACTTTCGATATCAACACAAACATTTTCTGTTACAGTTAACCTGATTGGCAACAAAACAAAAGCAGTTTTTTGGAGCCACCTTATTTACACCCTGAGGTATATAATGCCAAATTAGAAAAATAAGTAAAAAAGGTTACGTTTCAGCTCAAATTTTTTTGTTGAAAGTTTTTGTTGTTGTTGAGAGTTTATCATAGATTTGCCATTTATCATTAATTATATCATTACATTTTTTTAAATGTTTTCTTTACAGTGATAACAAACTCTTGACCCTCCTTTTTTATTGTTGAGTTATAAGCTTTTCATTTTGGGCATGTCGTTGAAACCATCAGGGATAGTTCCTCCAAAAGGGGTGTTAGGCAGAATATTAAGGACTGACAGCCTCAGCCACCATTTTATTTCATTGTATAGGAAAAAAGATGGAGAAAAGAAAGCCATTTGGGTTGGAATGAGATGAGGGTTATTAAATGATGAAAGAATACTAACTTTTGGGTAAACTATACCTTTAAAAATAATATGGTGTTGACTGCACTAATATGCTTCCATAAAATTTCTCATCTGGACATGCTCAGATATGACAAAATATGGCAAATACATATTGTATTGGCTGCACTCTCAGTGGAGATACTATAAGTTTTGCAATGTACCCCATAAAGCTTTTTTTTTAAAGGTTGATTTGCTTTGTGATGGCTGACAATCATGACAGAAAGAGGAATTCAAATAATATTTTAGGAAATGGGTAACCATGAAATCCTTTTAATGTGTATAATTATTAAATTAAATGCATTAAAGAAACATTAAGGTTAATCATAACCACAGGGGGCAAAAATGCTTTGGCAAAAAAAAAAAAATGCTGTTGAAAGGCTACTTGTATGCCATCATTAACTGTGCATGAGATTTTGTTTACTTTATCAACCACATACACTGTTAAAAGTGATAATTTACAATTGTTACCTTGAGGAGCTATTTGATTCAAGTCAAGTCAAGTTCAGTTAAATAATATTGTTTTTACATGAATTAACTGAACAAAGCAGTTAATTTAGATGTTACCACATAAAGCACATTTTAGGTTAATAATTTGTGTCATTTGGTGTGTCCCTACTAAAATTGACACATTTAAATTTGTTGTCTCCTGTAGTGTACATTTTGGCTCTACAGGGCTTCTTTAATAACTGCTTGATTGGAGAGGCGATTTGATTTTTTTTCGAGAGATTTCTTTTTTGTTTTGAAGAAAATATTTAAAAGCTTTTCCTCTTTAACCTTTCCTACTTTTACAGTGCCCTTTTTAAGCTTTCATGAAATCTCTTTAGTATATTTTTGAACATCGCAGCAGGTTTGCAGTTGCAGCGCTACACGTTTTTTATGCCCTATACCTACAAGTCAAAATTACAAGAATGATAATTTTTTTAATATAAACATATAACATATATAAACCAGCTCTTAAGCTATTATCAAGCTTTATGTCATTTAACTCATCACAAAGTGTTCTACATGATGGTGAAGAAAAACAAACATCCCTAGATTCACTGCAGAATCCAATACTTCCAAAGACTACCGGTTTCCATTTTGCAGAGGGCTTCAGAGACATCAAGTCATAGCTCTGTGTTTAAGAACGTGCTGTAAACTCTGATCTGTCCCAAGGCAGATTTGTCTCTCCCAAGCATATTTACCAAATTGTTTAACTTACCATTTATCCCTGAGACAATCCCTGTGGAAAACAGTTGGTACATTTTTATTGTGACTGAATAGGATTGAAAGTTTTTATGTATTCTGCAAAGTGCATTATCAACATGTCTTAAACTTGATATACTCAAATGTATTTATTCAATATTTAAATAAAATAGGGCAAGACACTTATAAACTTTATTCATGGAATTGATAGAAGAAGGTTGAGCTTTGCTATAAAATGTGTTTGCTTCCATTTACACTCTAAATGGAACTAAAAAAAGTTAAAGTGGGGCAATCCAGTCTTCACTATTTTGTCTAAGCTCTTCCACTCTTGCTTTTGCGGCAGTTGTGTTTAAACTCTCTGGAGAACGAGCAGAACATTTTCTAAACAGGGAAAGACAGACACAGCTGTGAAGGCTTATATTTAAACTATTTTTGGCTGTAAAAAATAAAAACAATAAAAATGAATCGTGAGATAAAAAATCAGTATGACAGGATGAATTAAATTGAGTGTACTTTGCATATTGTGCAATATATATATATATATATATATATATATATATATATATATATATATATATTTAATAAATATCACACGAGCAATTGTGCTACATGGCCCTAAATCTGCAGATTTAGGGCCATATAGCACAATTGCTTTATGCTGATTTAGGGCCATATAGCACAATTGCGAGTGTGATATTGCTTATTTACAAGAGTTCAACGACAAGTACATATTAAAAAATGTGGATAAACCGAGTACGGTCATAAAAATGCATTTGTGGAACTACACTCTTACGCGACTGATCAGAATCTGCTGTTGCTGGTTCTAAACAAATGATGCGTCCAAGCATGTCACTTCAGAAATAGTATCACGGCTTGTGCTGTTTTTAACAAGTTATTGGATAAACAAGGATGGATGTGTGTGTGTGTGTGTGTGTGTGTGTGTGTGTGTGTGTGTGTGTGTGTGTGTGTGAGAGAGGGAGAGAGAGACGGAGCGTGTGCAATCACCTTTTGCCACTCCCAAGCTGAGATGCAGTCAGCTTTCTCAGTGAAAAAATACCATCCAAGCGGTGGTATTTCTCCCTTTTTCGTGGTAGCCGCGCAATAGTAATTCACTATAGAAACAGCTACGTCCTCCACCACTTTAAACAGTGTGTATCCAATGTGGAAACGAGTTCTGTAATCAATTAGTCTGTTGTGTCTCTCAGCTGCAATGAGCCTTTATGCTAAAGTTGTTCATTTAAAGCTGTTTAAAACAATGTCATAGCTTAAGTAATGTAGTAGTAATACGAGCGATCAACAATTCAATTTACGTCATGAACTGGCTCATATTACACACAAAAATGATCTTTTGCCACCACCTGCTGGCTAACATATGTAATTCAAAAATAAAGTCTAACTCCTAACAGATCTGCACTGCTCTTACACTTTAGTTTAGAACAGCACAAACACAAGCGGAGTGATACACACACAGTGAAACATCCGAGTGCTGATGCTGTCAGACCATCAGTGCTCATGGAACATCTCTCGTCAAATCAGATTTGAGGACCGGAACTAACTGTTGTGTGTATATATATATATATATATATATATATATATATATATCAGTGGGGATTTCTTTAAGACTGCAACGGAAGCTCGGCTTCCCCTTTAATGTCAAAAAAATAATGGTCAAATATGTACTATTGTGTAAACAATTTATTGACTAAAAATGCGTTAGAACATGTTCATCTCGAAAACGAGTTTGTTCAGAATCAGCTACATATAGCAGGTCCGCTGAATCGATTTCATTCTCATACATTCCCGTAGCGTCACAGTGCATTTCCCTGTTGAAGCCGAGCGTCCATTGACTTCAATGGGGCTGCTTTGAACAGTTTTTTCAGTGCTCTGAAACTAGAGGATAAATGCTGCGATTATGTCCCGCCACGGACGCTCAGCGTCTCTGGGGGTGAATGAGGAGTGGGCTGGCCCGGACTCCGGGCTTCCGCGTAATGATTGGAGGATCTGTCGAAAGACTGCATCTCCTTTTGACTGACAGCGAATCTGTACTATAAGAAGTCGCTGAAGCTATTCGCGCTCAGTCCCATCGCGGATTTCTCAAGTGTAGTCGAAAGACAAATTGCTGCAACCTATTTCTTGATATCATTGCAATAATTTTCTCGAAAAGGAACGTAGGGCAGAATTTACTTTTAAATAAATGGACAAGTTTATAATGTAGGCCGAAAATGAGCTTCCCCTCTTTGAAAGACCAGCAGCCGCCACTGATATATATATATATATAGATATATATATATATATGTGTGGAACAAACTGTTGTATATATATTAGGGCTGTCGATTTAATGCGTAAATTCAGTGCGATTAATTTGACAAGAAATAACGCGTTAATAATTAACGCAATTAATCGCACTGCCCCCGAAAATAGGGAAGATTCCTGAGAAAAGCAAGCTTGTAGTACCACCTGTTTACTCCAGAGGGCAGTAAGTGAAATTTCAGCTGTATGAGCAATGCGCAGTTTATACAGTGAAGAAAACAACATTCAGCAGACACACAACACAGACATGCGTTACGTTCTTGTGTTCAAAACATTTGAAGGAGTGCAAATGCGAACTAAGGGATCTCAAGATGTGTTTAAAGACTGAGTATTAAACTATATTTAACTTGACACAGTGACCTAAACATTTTATGTTTGTGACACAACGCACCCAAGACGCTACACAAGCGTGTCTGACGCAGGTGTAAATTGACGGGCTCTTATAATAAATCTCAAACTGATTGACAAATTCACTTGTGAAATGGATTGCTGTGAACTGTATGCCAGTGATTGACTTATGAACAATAATATGGTAGTAAACAATACATTGTATTCTAAAGCCGCTTTTTGTATTGTCTTATCAATGATTAACTCTTCTGCCACAAGAATGTAATGGATTTTAATTATCTGAATATTTTTTATTTTATATATATATAATATTTAAAGATAACTACGTATAATTATATATTGATATTAATATGTATAATCATTATTTATTGAATTATTGTTATGTGAGAGGCTTTCTCAGCAAATATTTGTATATGCGATTAATCGCGATTAATTAATCGGGACACCATGTAATTAATTCGATTAAAAATTGTAATCGATTGACAGTTGCATATCTGTTAGGAGTTAGTCTTTATTTTTTAAATTACATATGTTAGCCAGCAGGTGGTGGAAAAAGATAATTTTTGTGTGTAATATGAGCCAGTTAGTGACGTAAAGTGAATCCGTTAGTCATTGTTTACATAGAACAGCGTTCTGTGATCGTTTGTATTACCACTACATTACTTAAACTAGGATATTGTTTTAAATGGTTTTAAATGAATAATTTCAGGATTAAGGCTCATTGCAGCTGGGAGACACAAAGTACTGTTTGACTATAGAACTTGAGGTGCTTACCGAGTTTCCACATTGGATACACACTGTTTAAAAATGGCGGAGGACATCGCTGTTTCTATAGTGAATGACTTTTGCGCGCCTACTTTATATATATGTGTGTGTGTGTGTGTGTGTTATTATATTATAATAGTTATATGACAATTTTTGCAAAATATTATTACAAATTAAATCAAAAGGTAAAACCTAGGATTAAATATTTTCTAGACAATAATGGCTAGAAGTTTTCTGTCTGTTTTAACATGTAAGATTACACGCTTACTTAATGACAAATTTAGAAGTGCTGTGATAAAGATTTCTCTCTCTCTCTCTCTCTCTCTCTCTCTCTCTCTCTCTCTCTCTCTCTCTCTCTCTCTCTCTCTTTTCTCTTTTGCCCTTACCTGAGTCACTTTTTGAATTCTCAGGATAGACAATCAATCTAAGTACAAGTCTTTAAATAACCTGAGTGAGACTGGTCCCACAACCCAAATTGCACATATGGAGACCTCTTCTTTAAACACTATTTGGATTTTTCTCTCAAATATTGAACTAGCTAGATAGATAGATAGATAGATAGATAGATAGATAGATAGATAGATAGATAGATAGATAGACACCACTTTGATTCAACAACACAGAGCTGTCGTTAATGACATTATGCAGGGGGTGGAATGATAACTTCTGTGAATATTAAATTATAATAGCTCATTTACACGTACACCAGAAAGCCGTTTAATACGAGAAAGCTTCTGAAGACAGGAAAGCTGCAGTAGATACATACTCTTAAATAGATGGGTTTCCCTTTACATTACATTTCAGGGTTCCCCCAATGCACTTGAGCGCATACACACATGCTCACTCTTCAAAAATATATAAATGGTACTTATGCATTAACATCAACACATAAAAGCCATATTCTCTGACAGAAAACGTCCTTGTGGTGGCACAGTTACTCACCTCAATTCGGGTGTCGGAAGACAAGTCTCAGTTGCCTCCACTTCTGAGACTGTCAGTCCACGCGTCTTATCATGATTCTCGTTGTGCATGACACCGGGGAGACTCCCAGCATGTGGAGGCTCATGCTACTCTCCGCAATCCACGCATAAATTACCACACGCCCCATTGAGAGTGAGAACCCCTAATCTCGACCACGAGGAGGTTACCCCATGTGACTCTACCCTCCCTAACAACAGGGCCAATTTGGTTGCTTAGGAGACCTGGCTGGAGTCACTCAGCACACCCTGGATTCAAATTGTGACTCCAGGGGTGGTAGTCAGCAGCAATACTTGCTGAGCTACCCAGGCCCCCAGAATAAGCATTTCTTAAATGCATGTAAACGTGTTCAAAGTGTGACAGACTGAAAGATATATATATATATATATATATATATATATATATATATATATATATATATATATATATGGAATGAAAGATAAAGAAGCCTCAGCAAAGTGAAATGATGTTCACACAGCAACCTAATATTGAACTATGCTTCTAACCACTGGTAAAGAGCTGTAGTTTGAACCACTTGCGATTAGTGGTCAACCGATATGGGATTTTTAATGGCCGATGCCGATGCCGATATTGAGAAAGCAATCTGGCCGATTGGCCGATATGAGGCCGATACAATACATGTGAATACAGTAAATGCGAGAAAGAATATTGGTGAAACTAAATGAACATTTATTGTACATATTTTTAATTGCAAAAACTATATTGCATAAATATTATTTACTAATTACGTAATTAAAATGTAAACAAATGAGGTAAGTTAACACTTCAATAAATAAAGTTTTAGTGCAGCTTCTTGTCTGCTTAAACATTTAGCCATCTAGCAGAATGAAAACACACACACAAAAAAAAACATTTTAGATTAAACTGTTATGGGTAATTAGATTTTTCAGTCTCATAAACAATTACTGCTGCTTACTGCAGGTTACAAATAACATTTATCATTAATTAACCAATCTAAACAATATTCATAAATTAATGACAAAATAGTATGTGCAATTCCATACATTTTATGTACAATACATAGTTAAATATACATCTCACATAGTTTATTTACACTATTTAGTTTAAACAGGTTGTTTTACTTTAAGTATATTTAAATAATAATGATTTATGTCTGTTTAGTTTTGCTTGTTTGTTTCTTTGAAACTTTGTAAGCCTTCACATGTATTTGCATGCTCGATTAGCATCAAATCCGACCGGAAAATATGAAAAGGTATACTACACACAATATTACGCCAATCATGGATAATTAAATACAGCAGATAGAGATAGTGAATAACTTAATTCAGATTAAGGAATTTTTTTTTTTCAAACGTATTATTACTTGCCAGGACCCCTTGGCGTCACTTTTTAATGCACTGGGTATACCTTTGGCGTCATTTTTCAACGTGCAGGGTAGTCTTAACCAAAACAACGCTAAACTGCAGGTAAAACGGCCAAGGGGTCCTGGCAAAGCGTCCATATGTGACGAGTTGGGGGTGAGAATGTGTTGCCAATCATGGATAATTAAATACAGCAGATAGAGATAGTGAATAACTTAATTCTGATTAAGGAATATTTTTTTTTTTTTCAAACGTATTATTACTTACCATACAGTGTTCTCTTCTCATCCACCTCACGCGATCACTGATCTGGAGTGCACGTGACCCAGCTATTCAGTCCGTGGGAAAACAGCGTCTAGTTTAAACGTAACCGAGAACAGCGCACGCGCATTTGAGGAACAGCCAGTCACAGGATTTTTGACTGTTTGTTAAATGTTTTCAGTTTTGTTTGAAATTCGTTTATATCACATCTGTGACCCCCACTGGAGCTACCGCTGGGCTGCGGATCTGACATATCACGGTACTGTTTGCATAGACTTCGCTGCATGTAGCGTCAGGTTAGAAGGCGAATGCTGATTGGTCATTTACTGTGTCTGTCAGATGTCTGCTTCACTTCTGAGTGGCTTGTCTTACGGTGAGGGGCGGAGCAGAGCGAGCGTATTCAGTTCATTCATGCTCGCTCTGCTGGCGCCAGTGGAAAAAAGCGCTAATGCACTGTCACAAACTGTTTTGAAATATATCGGCCAAACGGAAATATTTATCGGCCGATGCCGATATCTAAAAAATTTCAAATATCGGCTGATATATCGGCCTCGGCGATATATCGGTCGACCACTACTTGCGATGTAGTTTTCGAATGTTTGTTGGAACTCCGGTTTCACGAAACACCAAATCATTTAACTATGTTGGTCAAATCATATTTTAATTATATAGATCAAGGAAATAACACATGCTGAGTTTTGTAAGGACTGATGTTTTATTAACGTTCTGAAGGAAAGGATTATTTGTCTGGTAAAAAATTGTCACATTTAAGGTCTCTCAATGTTGCATGAAGCAAAGAATCTTCTCTTTCAGCACTCCTCTTTTACATCTGCTAAATGAGGGATTTGATTGTCCTTTTTTTTAGCTAGATCTAAAGTCCCAGGAAAAGAATTAAGAATTTGCATTGCCTGCTTTGATTAATTTTGTGATAAAAATAAATGCTGTGAATTGATTGACACAAGCCAGAGCTGTGGAATAATGAACACTCAGTTCCTATGGATTACTGCCAACAGATCCAATTTGTATCTGTAAAATGCACGCTTGACAGCCTCCTAGAAATTTGCATAAGAAATTACTTTTTTTGCACCTTACAGTATGTTCACTTTTCCATCATGACATTTAATGAAAACTCACAAACAAGATTATGGCTGTGTTAGATTTAAATTTGTGCAGTAATTGTACATTACTTAGATTTAAATCTTGAGGTGGTGTTGAATATAAATTGTGAAATGCGAAATTTAGCCTGAGAAGCTAAGAATGTTCATCTCATTGCATATAATGATTTTCCAGGCTTGGAAAATATGTAGGAAAAGAATGTGAAATTTGGAATAGTTCAGCTATTTTTTGCCCTGTTATCTGATTTATAGAGCTGATCTTTGTTCCATTAACCTAAAAATATGCTTCTGTACAGATTTAGTATTGGGGTTTTCGTTCCTGTTTATTCCAAAAAGTTCTTTATACAGCCAGTGCTTTCACAACAGTGTCTTTTAAGCCCCATCATGCCTAATCCATTTACATTGCCATCAACTGGACTGCTTAAGAGGACTTGGGAGCATAGCCATATTACTCATGTTCCATATTTCTCTATATATTGCAGTTAGTTTAAGCACCTGGAGCCAAAAGAGTCTGTGCTGTTTCAAAAGCTATTAAAGAACACATGTTTGACCTTCTCAGTAATAAACGGATAGCTTGTCTTTCTTGTGCTCTGTATCAGTTTTTATGATTTTTAAGGCAAATCAGAAAACAGTGTTATGAATGACTCAAGGTGGCATTAAAAATCTATCCTCTCTCAGTCTACCTATGGAAACAAAAAGACGAAGGGTTTTTCTTGACAGCTGAAATGTAAAATTAAAGGAATGATAAAAATCTGGCATAAACAGATTGGGATGTGCCAGATAAAGCGGCATTTGTTTTTCCTTCCATGGCTTAAACACTCATTTGCTTATCTATGCAAAAATCTGTAAGAATCAGAATGGAAAAAAGTAAATGTCAGTAAAAATAATAAAACTGTCAAAAATTTGAGGTTATTCCACTCAGATAATAGATTAAATTCAACTTTAATTCTCATTTGTTTGTGCTGCTTTTCAGACAGGGATGGATTACTCCATATGTGACATATGGGGAAAATAGAAAAATATATAAGTCAGCTTAATTTACAGCGAGGGTCAAAAATGGCTGATTGCAATTATTAAACATGGTCAGAATAAATTAACACTTTTATAATGACATGCTCGAGAAATAAACTGATGAAACTGATATTTGAAATTGATATTTTTTTTTATTAGTTTGAAAAAGTTTTGAAACACTAGACTGAAATGTTTGTCATTATCTTAAAAATCTTTTGATCTGAAGGTGTATGCTTAAATGTTTGAAATTAGTTTTGTAGACAAAAATATAATTGTGTCATCATGTTAATTAATTATAAAACAAAATTTAATTAAAATAAGTTTTTGAAATGGATGACTTGGACCAAATTATAGAGAAAAGCAGCCAATAAGCCCAACATAGATGGGAACTCCTTCAATACTGTAAAAATATCTCAATGTCAGCACGTCTCACCAACGAGCGTGCACAGTCGGTGCTGGAATGCCTCGCCACCTTCAGGCCAGGCACAGCGGTCCCCTTAAAGCTTTTCCAGAGGCTCCTAGGACATATGGCGTCCTCCGCGGTGGTTGCTCCGCTGGGGTTGATACATATGAGACCACTTCAGCACTGGCTTCAGACTCGAGTCCCAAGACGGGCATGGTGTCGCGGCACACACAGTGTGATGATCACCCCCACCTGCCGCCAAACATTCAAACCCTGGACAGACCTCTGCTTTTTGCGGGCAGGTGTCCTGACGCGTCTTGGTCACAACCAATGCCTCCAGATTGGGTTGGGGCGCCGTCTGCAACGGGCACGCAGTAGCGTGACACATCAACTGCAACTGCCTGGAGTTGCTGACAGTTTTCTTTGCCCTGCAGAAGTTTCTCCCTTTAGTTCGAGACAAACATGTCCTGATCAGGTCAGACAGCACCAACGCTGTAGCGTACATAAATCGCCAAGGTGGCGTAAACTCCCGCCACATGTCACGACTCGCCTGTCGTCTCCTCCTTTGGAGCGAGCAGTGACTCAAGTCACTCAAATCCCCTGCAACCTCAATGTGGTAGCGGACGCGCTGTCACGACAACGCTTGCCCAGTGGAGAGTGGAGGCTTCACCCCCAGTCTGTCCAGCTGATTTGGGAACGGTTCGGCAAGGCGCAGGTAGAACGGTTTGCCTCCTTGCAAGAGAGGCTGTCCCCTTCCACCACGACGCAGTAGATGCCAAGTCTTTGGGTAAGCACGACTTAATCATCAGGTTCCTAAGAGGCACCTGGAGGTTGAACCCCTCCCGGCCAAGCCTGTTTCCCTCCTGGGATCTCTCAGTGGTCCTCGCGGGCCTCCAGAGACCCCCCTTCGTCCCGCTAGAATCAGTTGGACTCAGGGTCCTCTCTTTAAAGATGGCCCTGCTGATCGCGCTCACCTCCATCAAGAGGGTCGGGGACCTGCAAGCGTTCTCTGTTAGCGACACCTGCCTGGAGTTAGGTCCGGCAGACACATATGTGATCCTAAGACCACGACCAGGCTACATCCCCGCGGGTTCGAGCGCGCTCAACAAGGAGTGTTGCGTCCTCGTGGGCACTGGCCAGTTACCTCCCTAGCAGACATATGTAGAGCAGCGGGTTGGGCAACACCTAATACCTTTGCAAGATTTTAGAATCTCAGGGATGAGTCAGTATCGTCCAGTGTTTTCTCAGGTCCGAGCCGGTAGAACTTGGTAACACGCTGACGGACTGGCCAGGTTGATTGCTTGCACCTGGCGCCCTTTCCCTCGGCCGAGGTAAAACTGTTCGCTTTCTCTCCCAGGAGATTCCACCCATCCGGATCCCTGGATGATTCCTCCCTAGCCCTTTGGGTCCGCAGTTCAGCGGAGGAACTCACCGACCCAGTCCACTGCGGGTACTTAATCTACCCTGTACTGGAATAGGTGCTCCATAGGTCAGGACTCCTACATGGACTCCCCCTGTGTGTATTTTCCATGGTACAAATTGGACCCGCATCTCCCTTAGGCAGCCCCAGCTGCCCTCCGGTCGCCATGTTGTAGCAACTCCCCCCTCCTTAAGGCTGGACCTACCATTCTGCCACGTTCCACATGTCGCCTTAAAACCCATGAGATGTATTCGCCACCTTTACCTCCCCCTTTCGGGCAGGTGCGGCACTCAAGAGAGACCCCTAGAGTTGCATCTTCGACACAACGTCTCGTTCCCTCCATCGGGGAACGGCGGTTACATACGTAACCTAGACATTCCAAAATTAACATCTGTTACATAAACATTTTTCAAGTGCACATCTATCCATATATGACAGTGTCTACGTCAGGGATGTCACTAGGATTGGAAGACGGGGGGCTTAGCCCCCAGGGTATTTGTAACTTGCGTTTGCAAAATCTTTGCACTCACATCTAGAGCTACACTTATGTAAACAACCAGTCAAGAAACCAAGATGTTAACAAGTAAAACGTGACAGACATATCCTCTTCTTCCATTTCTACTCTGTTAAAGAAAAGTTACTGTAATGTTAGCTTTTAGACACATCAAAGCTGCATGGGGGAATTTACTTAGGCCAGACTTTGCTCCTGATGAGTTATTCTATAAGCAATGACTTACATGCTATCTGTCTGCTCATGTAAATGTATGATAAAGTAATAGCATACTATATCTAATTCCTCTCTATATAAGATAAGTTGTCCACAGAATGCTATTTAATTACTGTAACTGCGCTGTGGATCAATCAGTGTGTAATTTCGCTGTGCAGTTTGGCTTGCATACAGTTTAACCCAAGAACCAGAATTTTAAGGTCATAGTGAAATTTGACAACACAGGTTTGAGCGTTTCTCAATTAAAGATGATTTATTCTGCCAAATGATGTATACAATGTATGATATAAATCAACAACAAAAAGGCAGTATTCAAATAAAGGAAAATTAAGAATGAAATAATTTTCAAAACCACAGTCAACAGTTACTTTTTGTTTATTGTCTACTTCATTGGTGGAAGCATCAAAAAGGGTTGCTTTCATTTTAGTTTCACATGTGTATCTGTGGGCATTTGCTCATCTTTAGCCTACATTTATCACAGCCAATTAATGCAGAAAGTTAAATTGGTATAGCTAGCATATATAATAAATATAATGATATAATTTAGTTTAGGCTATGCATAGTGCCTATACCTGCCAACAAATGCGTATTTTTAGAAGAAAACAAAACAATCCTTAGACCTATAGACCATTACTGACCTCAATCACACCGGCTCCCTCAGAATCAACTGGCCTGCCAATCTCCTGCGGCTGCATCTCTTTCTCTCTCTGCTAAAATATCTTCGAATATCCATCTCATCTGCTCAATAAATTGAAGGATACAACGGTAATAGCATTAACAGGGACCCTATGACATTTAGTTTTCAGTGACAACAACATTCTATGGGGATTGATATTGTTTTATATGCCTATTATAGAGATAGGTTATATTATTGGCAAAGAATAAAGAGTTGTGATTAGCTTGCTTAGTTAACCATTTCTTGTATTTGCTTGTTCACTCTAGTTAGACTACAGTTTTCCATAGCAATCCAAAATATCCCCTTTCCTTTACCTCAAGAAAACGTAGCTAAAGGTAAGCAGGTAATTAAAAATAACTTACAATTTCTCTCTGTGTCACGACACTTACCAATCTTCCTTTCACCGTTAGCGTGTGTATCTGTGTGTGTGGGCGGGAGGGTGCATATCGAGTTAAACTTCAGACCAAACTAGAGTAACGACGAGACGAGATGAATCCTCCAGTTACTTGCAGCGCTCCGGTCTGCAACGCTCTGAAAGTTGCCACAGTTCACACCAATGCAACAAGACGGTGCGGTGCATCATCTTGATAGCACAACGACTCTTTGTACCTCTGTCCAACTTCCGACTTTTCGGCTATTTTTGTAGCTGGATTATATATATCATTTGTTGCGTCTAATTCTAAATATGAATGAGGATACAGTTATTGATAAATCGAATTGTTATTGTTGTTCTTATTATCATGTAGGGGGGCTTAGGAACATTTTGGGGTAGCTTCAGCCCCCCTAAAATAGGCCTAACGACGTCCCTGGTCTACGTTATGGTGTGCATGGTGAATGAATGCATGTCTCCTATATTTTTTGTTCTCTTCCCCAATATGGTGAGAACAGCTAAATCTTAATTCTCATTATTGTAATGATGTAAAGTTAAAGTCTATACATTAGAATTAAACTTAGAATGACTGGAGAGTGTGCACTGTGTTTGAGAGAGTGAAAAGATTAAGACTGAGTCAAGCAGATAGACCAGCACTATGGGAGGTGCAGGTATGAGCACACATCATTGTGTTATTCTCCAACTAATTGGGAAAAGGTGGCGGCACCCTCCTCTTCAATACATGCCATTTGACCTTCCTCAGAGAGCCCTTGATCCTTATCACTGTGGTCTGGACCTCTCTGTTCACACCAGTAATCAACAACACTATAGAGAACAGACACTGCTATGAAGCTGCTGCTGCTACTCCACCCAAATGCCAAGCTCTGTCAAGTGGAGAAAATAAGAGTAGGCATGGAGTGCTGTTGCAGCATTAGGATGAATTTCAAGGCTTTCATTCATGATGGCTGTAACAGGTAAAGGACGGGCAAGGAAAAAAACATTGAAAATTTTTTAAAAACATAAAATTTTAAACATAAACAAACATAAAAAGACACACATGCAACGCGGCCACCTGTGTCTCTCTGTCTCTCTTGAACTGGCGTTTCTGGCTGCCCCTTATCTCATGCTTCCACTGATAAGCTGATTCAGCACCGGACGTGCTCCATCACGGCCCGGCCATGCCCTCCTCCTCATCACACTCCTCCCCAGCCCGAATTCAAGCCGGGGCGCCACCGTTCTGACTAACTCCCCCCCCCCCCCCCCCCCATCTCTGCAGGGGAGACGCTGCCCTTCCCGCCATTCTGTCAGCCAGTGGTCCTTCGAACCTGGGGGAGGGGAGGGGAGGCATGTTGCAATATGCAGTTCAACATTGTATATAGTTTAACATTGAAATAAACTATAGCAAGTACAATACATGAACAGAATGACATTGACTATTGTCATTTGGGGGTACTACTGAATTATGTAAGTTGCACATCGATTTAGACTCAATAAGGTGTAGCTTATGTGTATCTTATGTTTATCTTATGTGTAGTTTAGGTTTATCTTATGTGTAGATTATGTTCTGTGGGTTTGACAGCCAGCTATGTCCCAGGAAATTCCATTGTGAACGTAATAAATACTGTTCTTAATTTGTCCTGATTTGGTGCATTATCACTTTGATATATGAAAAATACAAAATATACATCAAAACATAAGACATTTTATTATTTTCTAATTGTCTTGAAACTATATTTGAAAATAATAAAAGTCTCTAATGGTTTTATATGCATCGAGAAAGGTGTTCTTTTCTATTCATATTCTTTCGGGGGAAAAGACCCCACGGAGACCACATTCTGCCCAACAGGGGAGGTTAAAATGTGGGAATATGACACATGGATTCACCAGCTGCACGTGGAAGAGGCGCGGTGGTAGGTCCTGCCTCAAAGGGGAAGAGCTCTTCAAACACGACAGCTGGGAGCAGAGAGGGCTCTGCCCAAGGGAGACAATGGACTGTACCGTGGAAAATACATCACAGGCAGTGGTGGCTGCTGGTCTTTCAAAGAGGGGAAGCTCATTTTCGGCCTACATTATAAACTTGTCCATTTATTTAAAAGTAAATTCTGCCCTACATTCCTTTTCGAGAAAATGTTCTGTGACCATGTCGTACCAACTATATGCCCTGTCAAAGTTAGACAGATCTCCAAACCCCACCTTTGACCAAATAAAACATCCGTGAGATGGTTTCATCAAGAGGCATGGCCAGCAGTACATTTTATTTGTCACAGCACTTCCAGTCAGCCAGCTAACTTTGTCATACCAGGAGAGCTGAAAAGACCTGTTATTTTTCCCTATCTTTTGCACTAAATCAATCTTAGGTGTTGATCTGCCCTGCTGTTTAATTATAATTTTTTCCTCGTAAGGAAGACTTTTCAAATGGCTTCGCCAAAATCAGGTCGACAATATTAGCACTGTCTGCCATCGTGCGCAGTTTCACCCGTACGTATAAATGAATAGCCTACTGTATGAATGAATGAATGAATGAACGAATGATCTAAAAAAAAATTTGGTAAAACTGAAACAAGGAATGTGGTGTATAATTGTGTGAAATGTATTATGCAAATTGACTAGCAATTTCGCCAAACAAATATCAAGAAATAGGTTGCAGCAGTTTGTCTTTCGACTACAATTGAGAAATCCGCGATGGGACTGAATAGCTTCAGCGACTTCTTATAGTACAGATTCGCTGTCAGTCAAAAGGAGATGCAGTCTTTCGTCAGATCCTCCAATCATTACGCGGAAGCCCGGAGTCCGGGCCAGCCCACTCCTCATTCACCCCCAGAGACGCTGAGCGTCCATGGGCGGGGCATAATCGCAGCATTTATCCAATGACCGTCTAGTTTCGGAGCACTGAAAAAAACTGTTCAAAGCAGCCCCATTGAAGTCAATGGACGCTCGGCTTCAACAGGGAAATGCACTGTGACACTACGGGAATGTATGAGAATGAAATCGAGTCAGCCGTCCTGCTATATGTAGCTGATTCTGAACATGTTCTAATGCATTTTTAGTCAATAAATTGTTTACACAATAGTACATATTTGACCATAATTTTTTTGACATTATAGGGGAAGCCGAGCTTCCCTTGCAGTCTTAAAGAAATCCCCACTGATCACAGGGCGTTACCTGGTTACCTGTGTTCCCACAAGGGGCCAGGGAGAGGCCGAAGGGGAGGACCATGTACTGATACGCCCGGCCGTCGAAAGCAAACCGTAGGAAGGGTCTGTGTCGAGGTAAAACCGAGATGTGAATGTACGCATAACAATCTTGATGGTGGACGCAGTTCAAAATGTGTTTCTGCTTTAGCATCTTGAACTTGAGTCTGTGTAAGGCCCGGTTCAGAGCTTGCAGATCCAAGATTGGCCACAACCCACCGCCTTTTTTTTTGGTATGATGAAGTAAGGGCTATAGAACCCTTCCCCCATCTCAGCTGGGAGGGACAGGCTCTATTGCGTCCTTGCGAAGAAGGGTCGTGATCTCCGCAAGCAGGGTGGCGGCGTTCTCACCCTTCACTGAAGTGAAACTGCACCTAAAACTGAACTTTTGATCAGATGTTTGGATTGAATGTACTTGGCTTCATAAGAAAGCTATAGCATGCTCCCTTGATCCCTATTTAGTGAATGTCTTAACCTCCAGTGTGCTGTCTGTCTGCACTGGTCTCAGAACAGTTTGAAATGCACCATGTTTTCATTCTAATTCCATGTAAATCCTCTGAAAAAAATAATAATTTCTTAATGTGTAAATGTACAGTAAATACCGGATTTCTAATGAAAACCTTGTGCTATTGTACACATAAGTGTACACTGTGTTTGGTAGCTTGGCATTCCATGATAAATCGCTCATATATTAAAAATGGATTATTGGATGAAACTAAAGACTAATCTTTTGACGCAAGCATGTTTCAGTGTAGCAGCTTAAGTAGATTTCTTAGCAGATGTAGTTTTGTTGGAATTTCTCCCAAAGACAAACTCCGCTGTGATCGGCGCCATGTTGTTTTGTAACATGACTCCGGATATCAAAGGTTTAACCCTTTACTGACAGCCCAGAGTCTCCTTAACTGAGATCAGTCTGTTTATATGAAATGAATCTATGCATTGCATATAACGAAGCCAGAATATAATGTCCACGCATTTGTATCGCATGGGGCACAATGGGGATATGTATGATTATACGTTTAGTTGCATTTTATTATTTGCATTTAGCTACTGTCCCTTAGCTATTTCCCTTACTGTCATCAACCCTGTCAGACCTGAAGTCCTTTGTTTGGTTGTGACCCACCATTTGATAAACATCTAGAAGGTTCACTTTTTAAAATAGACTAAAGAAAGCACACATTTATAGATTTAGATCAATATTGTGTATTTATTGATCCTAGAAACCTTTAGATCCCCAGAAGAAACATTATTGCATGAGAGAATAAAAGGCAGAGTTTTATAATTGCATTTAGTAGTACAATCTTTACAACCTATACTGAGCAAAATAATGTACAAATCCAATTTTCAGTTGTGAATGATTGAGAGACTTATGGCTGAGATAGACAGCAGCTGCAAAGACTCTTTATTTGAACTCTATTTGACTCCCCAAAGGCCAAAAAGATTATAGATCCATCATCAAAGCAGTGGCTGTGCTTTATTTTGTTAGTCAGTGGTGTGTTGTGTATCTCACAGAAGGGAAACTATAGCCATAAATAGAAGCCATTTTGCATTGAAGAGCTGACAATCTTACTGAAAAAATTGCATACAATTTTATAATTTGTTTTCAGAGATTATATCTTGAGGTAAGTTTATTTTTCTTGCCCCATGTCCAATTTAGCATAAATCTAACATGATTGCGTGAGGTTTATGCTTAAAACAAGAAAGAAAAATTTGCCAAAGGGGTAATAAAAACACTGCGATGGACTGGCGACCTGTCCAGGGTGTACCCCGCCTTTCGCCCAATGTTAGCTGGGATAGGCTCCAGCCCCCCCCCCCCCCCCCCCCCCGCGACCCTGTACACAGGATAAGCGGTTGACTATCTGGAAGGGATAGTTCACCCAAAAAATTCAGTTGTGTCATCATGTTGTTCCAAATCAACTAATGACTTTCTTTCTTTCGTGGAACATAGAATTAAAGGCATACTGTAAGGCATACTGTTAGCTTCAGTCACCATTCACTTTAATTGCATCTTTGTTCCATATAATGAAAGTGAATGGTGACCAAGGCTGTCAGTCCCTGATCTTCTGCTGAAAATCTATTTTTGTGCTCCACGGAAGAAAGTCATACATGTTTAGAATGGTGAATAAACAACAAGAAAAATATAATTTTTGGGTGAACTTTCAAGAACAATTCGAGATATATTCTCTTAAAACAATACTTATTAAATAATATTTTGCTTCTTAAGTGAATTAATCTGGTTTCAAAGATAAAAATACAGATTAAGAAAATATTTGTTTGTTTTTTTTTGCTGTGTTTATGTCGCTCCATTTTCATTTATTCTATTTTAACGTAATTGCCAGCAGTCTGCTCATGACTCAGAAAGCACATGCTGTCAGGCTTGTTTCAAGAACATCTGGAGCACATGTGGCAATTGGCTGGCTCCAATTTCAATGGCCAAGATGGATTAAGTGCTAACGCACCTAGTCACAACAAAGGGCTCGATTTGGAGTGGATATATATATATATATATATATATATATATATATATATATACAGTATATGAAAATATCCATCAATCAGAAGAGGTGCGTGGCTTCCCTTCAGTGTAAACACATATGCAGATGGAGGTTAAATCGGGTAGATGCAAGGACATGAGAGGGTCTGTTTGATGATAGTGGTTGCAGCAAAATAATCGCAGCTCAATATACAGTACACATGGGAAACCAAATGTATCAACCCAGCTAGGTAAAGAGGTATGCTATATTGTGCAGGATGCAGATAGAATATCAAGATGGATAGATGCATTTTCTTAACAATTCTATCTTGAGGGAAGCAGAGGACAAGGTCTCATAGACCTTAGCCGTCTCATATAATGTTGATCGTCTGTCACCACATGCCATTCAGTTACATCTCTCTGACAGGGTGTGAATTACTTACAAACATTTTCAGTGCAAATTACTGTGCTGGCTGAGTATTGATTACGCTGTTTTGTCTCAAAATCACATTGGAATGGATGTTTAGTCTGGATGTGTAATGTCATTCAACACTGTATTCGAAAATTACAGAAATATATATTATTATTACAATGAAAAAAAAATTCTTGTTGGTCTTGTTTTCCAAAAAAAAAAAATATCTGAACATACTCAAATCAAAATAAATTCTTCTTATCTTGTGGTATTGGTAGATTTCTCACTTTTTTTTTTTGCTTGATTACACTTCAAACATGTGAAATATTTGCCAGTGCCACAAGACAAAACATACATATTTTCAAGATACATTCTATGGATGTTTTCAAAATGGCATTTTTGAATCCTTAAAGGACACTGCGTGAAGGGGACACCACTAAAAGGGTCCATAGGATTGATCACATTCGATTGGAATTCGCTCTCTGAAAAAAAGCCCATTTGGGTTGGGTTATAGTTTCAATGACCAATCAGGTTGCACTTTCTTGATGAATATTTCTGAATTGTCCAATCAGTTATCACTTTGCTTATAAATATAAATGACTTACCCTGCTATCCTATGCTTCTGAAACTTTCCAGTGGGTGTTGAGGCCACTGGAAAGTATCCTCAACAAATATAAAAAACAAATATAATAGACATACTAGTGCTAGTGCCAATTAGTGATTTTCAACATGATCAGTGCAACTTTATGTGTTTGGAAATCTGACGTGGTTGCTTTTCATGCTTAAAGTTGGAGTACAATGACTTGACTAATTGCATCACCATCCTGTTTGCTAGATCTCGTGTCCTCCCGTAATCATCTGTACAAGCAGCTGCAAGAGAAGGGGGAACCTCCAGCAGCGTCAGCAAGTCCAGGCTACACTAAAATATGTTCAGATACTTATATTCACTTTTAGCTATGTCACAGCTTGACATACGTGTATATGGGAAGGAGGATGACGTTACGACTAGTCAAAATTCAACTCGACTAATGAGCTTGACTAGTGGACTATTAATCAGTAGTTGTGCAACACTAGTGTCTACTCTTGATTCATACTACTGCTAAGAACATGCAGCCTTTAGGGCAGGGGTCGGCAACCTATGGCATGCTGGCATGTGTAGGGGTTATCACTGGCACACCAGCAACGGCGAGAGAAGAATAGACTATTTTATTTATATACATTTCTCACCTGCATTCCAATCTACATCTTGATGTAATCCTTCCTCATGATCACGCAGTGTGTTTTCAGGAGCTGAATGGGAGACTAAACTAAAAGTTAAATGTGACAAGACTGCAGTATACAGACTAGCCATTCATGCATCACGAGCCAGCAGCGCTTCACTTTCGGTTAATTACGTTAATTACAGGTTGCGCGGATGACAGCCTACGTTTCGTGTCTCATTTGTTTCTTTTTGCTCTCAGAACAACACGCCATGTAATAAGGAAAATTTCCAACCCAGCACACAGGTACACTCTCCTTAAAGCATAGTCACACTCAAAATTACATTAAAAGATTCAAAGAGAAGTCTATTCAATAATATAAATTAAACCTGGAAATAAAGTTTTAGGATTGCGGCACAGCCTTTAAATAGGAAAATAAAAAATGGCACTCCATGTCAAAAAGATTGCCAACCCCTTTAGGGTCTAATCTGATGTCTAATCTGAGAAGAGCTGAGCACACCTCCGTGATACAGCATTTGAAGTGGTGTCTGAATTATGGATATCTCTCTGAGTGCCTTTTCCTGTCCTCTTATTTGACATCACTCCAGTCCATTTCGGAGCTGTTTAAATACCACACCTATTAAAGGCAGCTAATGGCTTATTGCTGTACAGGGATACCTTGCTCACTGACAAAATTAGCTGGGTTAATGATTCAGAATCTAGTGCTTCATGTAATAAAATACTCTCAACTATACAGGCTGAATTAATTGTATAGTATCCATGTGTTTCAGCTATACTTCAAAAGGCTCGATAGTTTTTACTTAATGCATAGTAAAGTGCAGGGATGGATTACCAACCGAGCCAAAGGGGCCAGTGCCCAGGGGCCCTTGGGGGGTGGGGGGGGGGGGGTTGGGGTCCTTGGTTTTTTTCGATTCTTGGCTACTGTTCAGATGAGGTAATGTCAACACAGTTGAGTGGATACAGAGATTTAGTAGCTAAAGATAAGGATAAGGATACCCCACTGTGATCTGCAAAGAGGCATTGAGAGCAAATAGTCA
Source organism: Moxostoma hubbsi (assembly GCA_032164185.1). Lineage (NCBI taxonomy): Eukaryota > Metazoa > Chordata > Actinopteri > Cypriniformes > Catostomidae > Moxostoma > Moxostoma hubbsi. The sequence goes on along the minus strand of JAVLUX010000026.1, from coordinate 23,101,801 downwards.
CACAACAGTTCCCTTTCAAGTCGGTAACTTCAACGCTGTGTCTGTATCCGACGTTGTGGGAGCTCCTCCTAGGAGCGGTAACTTTGAAACCCTATACCACTGGCTGGTGTCATTTGGGCTCCACCTTTTGTTTGTATCATCATGGGCATATAAGCAGGAGCCCAGCACCAAACCATCAGAAATTTTCCCTTTCAGGGTCACGTAGACACCTCTCATGCTCTGGAACCTTAAACCAACGCTTTGCCTTTCTAATCTGCGCCTGCTCAGCAAGTAGAACTTCTTTTCCCTGCGTGCTCCAGCAAATAAAGCATATCCTTAAAATACTTCTGTGTATTTACAAGTTTGTTTACATGGTGTTTCTTATGAATGTATTAAACAAAGAGAAGATTTGCTGAAACATCTTTTTAAAAACAGGAATCTTTTGCAAGGGTTTTTGAACTCATGAGCGATATATACCTTTGTCTGATGAGCACGTGTGCTGTCTTTTATGCTTGGGCCGGGCTCATGCTGAAGCAGTGCTTGTGGGGTCCAGTTTTATTGAGAAAGATGAAGCTGAGTGGCATTGAGGTATTATATTACCTCAACGATTGGTGGCTGCTTGCTCAATCAGAGGCACATGCATGCAAGCACAGAGGTCTGTTCCTTCATACACAGGGTCTTCACCTGTTTCTGTTCGCCTGTGAACATGCACATGGATCTGTTACGTTTGTCAAACCATTCCAGTTTTTCCTGGCTTCTCACACATTCACGAAATGTGCCATTGTGGCGCTCGCTCCGCTGAAGCTGAGTGACGCATGTGTATTAAATTACCTCAATGATTGGCTGCTGCTAGTTTAATCGGAAGCACAAGTGTGCAAGCACAGAGATCTGTTGCTTGCACATTTAAATCAGTTGGGCTTCAGGCTCAAATGGACAAAGAGTGTGTTGGTGCCCAGTCAGCAATTTTCCTTCCTAGCAATGATACTTGGTTGCCATAATCTGTAGCCATGTCAGCATACCTGACCGGCGGACACATTCAGTCCATTCGCTTACACTTGACAAGGTTCAAGCTGGGGAGAACCCTGCCATTGCGGCAGATTCAGAGGATGGTGGGCTTGACCCTGCAAGCATAGGATGGTGTGCCAAGCTTTACCAGCCAATAAAAATTTGTTTGATGGTGTAGGGTTTCAAGGTCACTGCCCCTAGGAGGAGCTCCCACAGCGTCAGCTGCTGACGCAGAGTCTTGTTCCATCCTTTCAGGGAACCAAAGTTAATTCAGTCAGTTCAGTAATTTCAGTCAGAAATGTGTCAATACAGTAGAGCAGAGGTAAAATGTCTGCATGGACTCCTGAGAGCTTTTCCTCTGAGGCTGATAACAGCAATATTACACAGTGTTTGTTGGAATGTTGGCAGACTTTGGTCGATCTGCACAATTTAACTTGACCTACAACTGAACATGGCAGTCAGGATTAATGAAAGTTGTTTTGACATGCCAGTGATGTTGGTAAACAGTCAGCATCAGAGGTATAAATCTGGCTTTAATATATCTTACTCATATATCTACTTTGTTTGCATTCTCAGTCTGTTGGATACTCAGACAGGTCTTTATGGTCTTGTGTTTACAGATAAAGTCAGGATCTGAGAGCATGGGTTGGCAAGGGGTCCTATGGCTTTTGACATCATTTATTTCGGTGAGTATGGACAGTAACATCACATTTATGTAAACTAATTGTTAAATCATCTCTAAATCAGTGAAGAATTTGACATTTAACCCATTTGAACTCAAAATGTCTACATTTTTCTCCTTGACACTAACTTTTATCGGGCCCCAAAGATATCTTTGTTTTTTGTAAATTGTGGTTTGATGACCCCCCTCCAAAAAAAAAAAAAAAAAAAAAACAGCCTCTAGAAAAAGGTCCATTACTCACTAATTGCTCCAGTTTGGTAATTTCAGTACAAGTGGAGGTGACCTGAACCCCAAAGAACTCTTCAGCCATGAAATAGTGGCTCACCAGAGCTCCATCACTGCTGGAATAGTCAGAGCAGCTGGCACTGTGTCAGAATGATATGGGAGCATATGAAGCCCTCTGCATGCAACACTATAGGAACACCACAAAAGACTGTAAAGCAGTTTCAAACAAGGCAATACTACACTTCCCTCATTTTGTTTGCATGTTAATACGTTAAGTCTTCTCACTTTATTTCTGACCTTGAAGCTATTTTCACATGACCACTCATTAAAAGGAATATTAATGAGCTTGCAAAATAGCTCATTGCATCTAAAAGTGTAATGGAAATTGCATGCAATTAAAGTTTGACATGGATGATGCCCACACTAAACAGTACAGTAACAGAAACTAAAAGCAGGTCTGTACTCATGCCAAAGCGTGTGAATTTGCCTTAACACCTCTAAAAAGATATTATAAAGTTACATTTATATTACATGTAATCCAGACATATAGTGTTGATGATAGTATTGACTAATTTGTTTTTTAATTTAACATGACTCTAATTACTTTGAATAGTGTAGAAATTCATCCAATATGCTTTCTTCACAATATCTGTTCTCTGTAATTTATGAAACATGGTGTCATCTATATTTGACATTGAATTTCCATTGAAGGACAAATGTTTTCCTGAGTGGCATGGGTGGTGGCCTGGTGGTCGTATGTATGACGTCATTTACTTCAATGTTTGGAGTGACATCATATGTACGGCTGCTAAACTGCTACATGGGACATCAGAAATCTCACAGATGAACATTCAAGTTGTTAAATGTGTTCTGATGTGCAAGGTAAGACAGAAGCACAGCACTGAAGAGCCTGCCACAGAAACTTTTACATAATATTCCTGATGACAATAATGAGAAGGTGGGCTTGAGAGGAACTGCCAAACTAAAGCTCTTTCCACAAAGCCATCAAGGTCTTAGTGGTAAATTAATGTAGATTTCATAACTGTGAGGTGTCTAAAAGGGAAAAAGTAAAGCACTTTTCGAATTGGCTCTTTGACTTCCCATTGAATTATGAGATGACTCATAACAGCGGCACAATGCTTAAGAGATGTGCTTTGAATTTTGTTATCAATTTGTTCTTTGTGTATGAAGCTTTATCCCTTTAGCCTTTTTCTAGAAAAGCTTCATTGAAAGATTTCTTATCTACACAATACCAATATGAGCACAACATTTTTTATGGTCAGTTCTCGTCGCTAAAATTATACTCCGCTATGCTTTTCAAATCTCAAGTGCACATGAAGTGTAAAAAAAGAGTGTTGTAAAAATTGAGTAATCATTTTCATTTTTAGTGAAAGTACCAGTTCATTTCAGTAAAATACTCTGGTGTGATCATGTGTTTCTGCTGAGCTCAAGTTCATCTCACTTTGCAGAGTGTAACGGTGGCTGGAACAACAGAGATGAAAGCAGAACCCAGCACAGATTTATCCCTTATGCCTGTCATGATGGCAATGGAGGGAGAAAGGCAGATCATGACTCAGTCTCAGTATAAATGTCTGGAGCTTCTGAGCCATGATGGACCCCATAATAAAACAGGTAGAAAAGATGTTGGTGGTAATTAACTTTTGACTTTTGTTAATTAACCAATTTGAAATTAGTTGTCATTATCGCTGTCGATTTAATGCATTAATTTGGTGTGATTATTTATTTGAAAAGTAACATGTTAAAATATGTACGCAATTGATTATGCACCCAAATCGTAAACAATTTAGGCTTGATGTACCATGTTTTTGCAAATTTGTGGCAGTAGGGGGCAATCAGAGCTTCAGCTGTACAGGCAACACTCTTTATCAAACCAACAAGGGCAGACAGCACAGCTTTCCACAAATGATGTGCTTTTGTGCTCAAAAACAGTATACAGGGATTTCGAGAAACATTTTTCAATGTTTCTTATTATGTTTAACTTGAGATAGTGTCCTAAAAACAAATCTCTTATGACCAGAGGTGCTGAAAACTTGTGAGAAACAACACAACCAGAGATGCTCTAAGAGCACCCGTCTGATGTATGAGTACATAGACCAACAAATAAAAATAGCACAGATTGTATTAGGCCAATAATAGCGTTATGTTCATATAGAAATAAAACAAACAATATGTTGATTTTGCGGCTGCCACAATATACTTTATTTATGTGATGTATTTGAATTATAATGTATTATATATTTAGAATTATTTTAATGATTTTATACTGAATTATAAATTATTTTCTTACATCGATATATGAAATTAACTTGAATAATTACACATCATGTAATGAATTTGATTAAAATTTGTTATTAATTTACAGCCCTAGTCGTTATATTTGCAGTTTATTTTTAGAGATGCTAGTGGTGCAGAAATTACACACTTCACCCATTAATTGTTCTTGCACAAAAAAATATAATTTAACTTAGAGCTGGGTGTTGATACAGATTTCACGATTTGATTTGATTATGATACACAAGCTTTCGATTCAAATCTGTTCTCGATTCAGTTTGATTCAATATCGATTTATATTGGTACATTTCTGTTACAATGTCCATTTTGATTACATATCAAAGAAATTCTCTCCAGTTAATGCTCTTAAATATAAGAATCTGTCTAGGCAACCCTTCTAGGTTTCGAAAATATACATTTTACAAATTATATTTTTATCATTCATTTTTCATCAAATTGGTCACATTTTAGATTTTGAATAATGTAAAAAATTAAATCTATTCCATCAATTAATGTCTTGAAATTGCATATATTATGTTGCATACTTAATATATTTTTATATATTAAATATAAATTTGTATTGTTTACCTCCATAATTTTTACTATTTACAAATATTGACCTTGATATGTAGAACACGTGCTGTCTGTTTAAGACTACCGGCAACAGCCAGTAAGCGCATATAACGAGAGGATGTGCATTTCTGAATAGCATACATGTGTGATTAGAATTTCATGTTCCTTTTGTTGTTTTAATCAACAACTGACTGTAAAGAACAGAAAGGGTCACAAGAGGCATTATTCAATGACATATGGACCCGTGGATCTCGTCTATGCGCAAGATTTAGTCGCACATGCAAGTGATTTACTTGCATTATAGAGAGTTGCCACATAAAGTGAAAGATTTATCTTGGGGTCTAAGAATCAATATCAAGTCGCTCAAACAAAGATTGCAATGTATCGGAAAATCTATATTTTTTTCTAGACCTAATTTGAATCTTTATGATGTTTTTCCACCCGTTCTCTGACCCTTAGAATTAAACAGGCTGTTTTTTTCTGTTCTGACATGCCTTTATGACTCCTAAGCAAACACCCTCTTCAAATAGGTAATGACATACAGTACAGGGCTAATATACAGTAGTTATTCATTTCCATTTCCTTCGATAGCTGCCTCTTGCAAAGCCTGCATTGCATTGTGACAGGTTCACAAAACCAATAAATGTGCCACTCAAACTGTTAATATCAGACTAAAATAATCAGGGGAATTGTTAAATATAAACTTAAGCTAATCTTTTCTAACATTAGAATCCTTCAGAAGGATATGCAAAGCAATAGGTGCTATGCACAGCCAGGAACTTTTTTTCATTGGGGAGGAACTTTTAAATTCTGAATACAGTATGTTTTCATGGTTCAACTCTTTTATCACTAAACATCAATAAAAAAAATTATTTTCCCATGTTATTACCACTTCAAAATGTCTATAAAATTTTTATAGGTTCATTCTGCAGCAGATTCTGGGACGGGTTGCTATGCTGGGAAAAAACCCCAGCTGGAACCTATACCTCTCAAAACTGCCCAGATTACCCCAGCTTTGACCCCTTAGGTAAGACAGTATAATCACATCTGGTTTTGTCACACGTGAGTATCAAAGCACTCCTCACCCTGCAAATCAATGCAGTTCTACACTACAGCAGGCATGACATCTGTTCCATGTCTATGGTCTGCCTTATAAACAAAAGATGTTGCTGTTGGAATTCCAAAGCATGGACAGCACACTATCATGATGAGACGTGAAACAGAGGTGGTAATATTACTCTATCAGAGTGTCTGGAAAGTTTCTTATGAGATTTTATTCAGAATTTATTTGCTGACAGAGGAGTGCAGGCAGCAATGCAAGAATGTTTTGATCTGTCTCATGTATGTCTTTCTTTTTGTCCTTCTTTGTTTCTTTACTTTTATTTGGGAATCACTTTTTGTTCTAAGAGAACAAAGATCTTTGCAATACAAAGTACAACATTTTGTGTCAAATATTTTTTTTTTTTTTTTTTTTTTTAGTAGTCGACATGAAATACTTTTAAAAAGCTGATATGAACTTGACATGCTATCTGTTATGCTGTGGATACATTTTTTTTTTTTTTTGGAATTCAGCAAATTCCTTTATAATTATTATGCATGAAACATTCATGTAGAGCTTAAAAAGTCATTTGTCACACCACAGGATCATTTAAAATAAACTAGTAATGGGAAAGGGTGATTTATATAAAATTTTGACATGTACATATTATAGTATATTCATAATAGGTACATTGTAATATGTACAGTACATGTAATGTTCATATACACTCCTGGGGGAAAAAAAAGAAACTGTCCATAAGTTTACCAACAAAGCTTATACATGTAAAGAAATCAAAGTTGAAATACTCTAATATTGATTTTAAAAGAAAAAAGTCCATGTTTTGCTACAAAAAAATGAAATAAAAGGTTATGTACACTAGCGGCCAAAAGTTTGGAATAATGTACAGATTTTGCTGTTTCGGAAAGAAATTGGTACTTTAATTCACCAAAGTGTCATTGAACTGATCACAACATATAGTCAGGACATACCTGATGTAAAAAACAGCTCCACACATTTTTTATCAAATCTAGTTCAGCAGCCATCACTCCAACACCTTATCCTTGAGTAGTCATGCTAAAATGCTAATTTGGTACTAGAAAATCAGTTGCCATTATATCAAACAAATCTGAAAGTTATTTGGTTCATTAAATAAGGCTTAACATTGTCTTTGTGTTTGCTTTTGAGTTGCCACAGTATGCAATAGACTGGCATGTCTTAAGGTCAATATTAGGTCAAAAATTGCAGAAACTCATCAGTCAATCATTGTTTTGAGGAATGAAGGCTATATAATGCTTGAAATTGCCAAAAACATGAAGATTTCATACAAAGGTGTAAACTACAGTCTTCAAAAACAAGGACAGAGCGAGATGTGGAAGGCCAGATGTACAATTAAACAAGAGGATAAGTACATCAGATTTTAGTTTGAGAAATAGATGCCTCACATGTCCTCAGCTGACAGCTTCATTAAACTCTACACACTCTAGTTTCATGTACAACAGTAAAGAGAAGACTCAGGGATGCAGGCCTTATGGGAAGAATTGCAAAGGAAATGCCACTTTTGAAACAAAGCTGCTTAGAAACACAGATATTGGACAACAGATTATTGGAAAACAGTGTTATTGATCTTAACCCCATTGAGCTTTTGTGGGATCAGCTAGACTGTAAGGTGCGTGAGAAGTGGCCAACAATACAGTTGTTACAGGAAGTGTGGGGTGAAATGTCACCTGAGTATCTGGACAAACTGACTAGCTAGAATGCCAAGAATCTGCAAAGCTGTCTGTAATGGTGTGTAGCTGACAATGGCAATGACGAAGACGATGAGTAGGACCCAAGTGCAGTTTTATTACCAAAAATGATAATGCAAGAAACCCTATCTATACCCGTGGACATGAACTTGACGTGGACTAAACTAGACATAAACTTGAAATCGAAACTTGAAACTAGACTGTGAACTTGACATGACTAGAGCTCTGTTACACAAACTAACAACAATACTAGACAAGAGACAATGGCAAACATGAGGGCTTAAATACATGGACATTGGGAAACATAAGCCAATGAACAAACAGAACTCTAAACAAGATAACAAGGCAATGAACTAAAACCAATGACAAACTAGAACTGATAACAAAGTAATCAAACAATGAACCAATGAAAACAAAACACATGAACATGAAGGGAAAACAGGACATCACATGACTAGGAAACAGGAACATAAGAATTTCAACATAAAAGTACACAAACAAAAGGCAACAGGGAATGTGACACTGTCATTGCTGCACGTGGAGGATTTTTTTATGAGAACTCTTTGAAGCTCAGATTTATTTTTATTTTTTTAATTGTAGTGTAATTTTTCATGTTATTAATGTCCTGACTATACATTGTGATCAGTTGAATGACACTTTGGTGAATAAAAGTACCAATTACTTTCCATAAGAGCAAAATCTCTATATTATTCCAAACTTTTGGCCGCCAGTGTCTATAGGTCAAAAGGATAAGCAGTGAGATCTAAAAGAGAACAGAAGTTTGTTGAGGTGGACATATTTATATTTGTTCTCTGATAGAGATTGGTCTGTCCAATAATCAACACTCTTTATTTGTACAGATACACTGTTTAATTGATCCCTGGGCGGACCGGAGTTAGACTCGCGACCCCCGGCGGTCAGAACGCCCCTCCGCGTTCTCGGCGTCTCGTGGGGACACTCCTCCGCCCCTGGCAGCAGCCCTACCACTCCAGGCGGTCGGGGAGTCACTTCCCTCCTCCCCTCGTGGACGGCGGTCTTCCTTCGACCCCTCCGCGTTTCTGTGGGATGGCAGGGCTCTCCTCCGCCCCAGGCAGCAGCTCCATCGCTCCAGGCGGTCGGGGAGTCCAGTCCCCACACGCCTCGTGGACGGCAGCCGTTCCCCGCACCGGTCGGTCTACTCCCTCCTCCGGTGGATGGCAGTGGCGCTCCCCTGGGTGGACGGCAGTGTCGAGGACTCCGCGACGGGTATCCCTCCTCCTTCCCGGGCTTCGGCACCAGTGTAAAGTGATTTCGACGGGCAAGGGGGAGGCGAGAACCGGCTTGACAATATAAATCATATTTTAATTATAAACTTAAACAAAAGACAAAACACACATGGTGGACATGTCCGTAAATGATCTCTCTCTCCTCGCACCTCCGTCTGCCATCGGCCTTTATCCCTCTCGGAGGCTTGATTAACCTGATACGGGACCGGGTGTGTATCATCACAACCCGGCCCCGCCCTCCGCCCTGCCACAATCACATTGGACTGTCTTTTTCCCTACAGAAAAAGTAACCAAATACTGTGATGAATCTGGTAGCTGGGTGCACAGTTCATCCATCAATAAGACCTGGTCCCATTGTCTCACATTCTCAAAGGAAAAAGTAAAGGTAAAGCAAATGATGTAATAGGTTTATATTAATGAAATTGTATACCCCAAAAAAAAAATTTCCCCATTATTTACTCACCCTTATGTTGTTCCAAACCCATATGACTTTCCTTCATCCATGGAACTCCAAAGGAAATGTTAGATCTAATGACAAACTCAGTCATCATTCACTTTCTTTGTATCGAAAAAAAATATGGGACCCACTTTATATTTGGTGTCTTTAACTACTATGTACTTAAAGGTGCTGTAAGCATATATTAAATAAGTGTCCTGAGATATCTTACTGGTCTCTGTGACAGTCGTAGACTTTGAATACGGCAAACAAAATGTGTTTGCGGACCATGGACATTGACGCTTTTCAACTGTTCATTTTGCTCGTTCTCATTGATGCAGAGGCTATGATTCATAATATTTGTCAGTTGAGGACGCTATTGTGCCACTGTTGAATTTGACAGCCTCAAGAACAAAACAATGCTGCTGTTTTGCTCGGTTTTTTCCTCAAAATTATCTTTGTTGAGCTGGGTTTTGGAATGAGGGGGCGTGGCTAATCTTATGTCTCAGTCACGTGAAAGCTTCAGAACGATAAAATCGGTTACAACACCTTTAAGCATTTAATATAATGTACTTATTATGTACATACATGTTGTTACCTTGTACTTACATTTAAAATACCTTCATTTAATTCCATCTGTATTTACACTGTTTACCTTACCCTTAATCATAAACCTAATCCAACCCCTATCCCATAAACTAACCCTAACCCAACCCTTACCCTAAACCGTAACCCTAAATCTACCCGTACCTTAACCTCAGTAGCAGCAAATGTGAATCTTGTAAGAATTTTGCAGGATAAAATGTAGTTACAAAATAAGTACATTGTATTGTATGTATTTTAATGTTAGTACATATTAGCTAATAAGATGTACAGTTGGACCAAAAGAAGCAATGCAAGTGAATGAGACTAACATTCTGCTTCACATCTGTAGTGTTCCACAGGAAAAAAAGTAATATGTATTTGGAGCAACATGATGGTGAGTAAATTACATTTAATTTTTGGATGAACTTTCCCTTTAAATTGATGTTTATATTATGAATTCTCATAATAAATGCTTTTTTTTCCCGGCAGACGTTACCAGTTCATGGCTTTTTGGAGACAGAGATGGATCCCACAGCTGAGAGTCAGGTCAGCCCTGTAGTGACTCAGAAAGCAGAGGAGAGGAAGAAGATCATCAATGGTCAATATAAATGCTTTGAGAAAATGAACAGAGACCTGCCATATAACAAATCAGGTCTGAAAACACAGTGCCACAGAGGAAGTTTAAGATTTAATCATTAGATGCTCATCACACAAAGTGCCATGAGCAACTGCATGGTGGAAACGGTCCTAAATTGCTAGTGTTCTTGTCTTTAGGTCCATATTGTAACCGGACTTGGGATGGTTGGCTTTGCTGGGATGACACTCCAGCAGGAATGTACACATCTCAAAATTGTCCCAACTACTTTCCTGACTTTGACTCTACTGGTAAAATTAAAAAATTTTTTTTTTTTTGTTACACTTATAATGGTATACTTCTATACTTGCTATTGAAACAGCAAGTTTGACTAGTAACACCCCCCCCCCCCCCCCCCCACCCCCCAACGCTTCAGTCAGTAGGTTTTTTATTGTTACTGTGCACCCATGTATGATTTGCTACTAGCTAGTCAGTTACAGATATTATTGGAAGAGGGACAATCTCTAGAGAGAATTTGACTGAACAAAAATCTATCTAGTGCAAGATGAGTCATCAATAATTTTAGCCAGTTTTTTCAATAGAGAAAGACGGTAACACTTTAAAATAATTTTCCATTCTTTAACATTAGTAAACGCATTAGGTATCATTAACTTACAATGAGCAATAGACACTCACTGAGCACTTTAGTAGGGACACTATAGTCCTAATAAATTGCCAGGTCTTCTGCTGTTGTAGCACAATCGCCAACGTTCATTCTCCATTGACATCTCTCATAAACAAGGCATTTCCATCCACAGAACTGCTGCTCACTGGATGTTTTTTTGGTTTTGGCACCATTCTGAGTAAACTCTAGAGACTCTAGAAAATCCCAGGAGATCAGCAGTTACAGAAATACTCAAACCAGCCCATCTAGAACCAACAATCATGCCACAGTCCAAATCACTGAGATCACATTTTTTCCCCCATTCTGATGGTTGATGTGACTGTTAACTGAAGATCCTGTATCTGCATGATTTTATGCATTGTACTGCTGCCACAAAAATGGCTGATTAGATAATCACATGAATAAGTTGGTGTATATGTGTTCATTTTAAAGTGCGTATTGAGTGCATATTTTACAGCATTTATTAATCTTTGTTAATGTTAGTTAATAAAAATACAGGTGATCATTGTTAGCTCATGTTAGTTCATATTGCATTAACAATGTTAACATATACATCTTTTGATTTAAAAAAAATGTATTAGTATATCTTGAAACTAGGATTAATCAAGATTAATTAATGCTGTAAAAGCATTGTTCATTGTTAGTTCATGTTAACTAATGTTGTTAACTAATTTTAATGAATTGAACCTTATCGAAAAGTGTTACCAGAAGACGGGATGCACTGATGTATCGGCTGCCGGTATTTATTTGCCAATTATTAAGCCATCGGCATATCAGTTATAAGCATGAAAACGCAGAGAGGAAAAAAACGATGGTTTATTTTGAATGAATTAGTAACAAATGTTGCAATATGCAGAAGACTTTAACTTTTGAGACATCAGTGTAATACCCATTTATGCTTTATGACTGATTGAATAATGACTGAAATTGCAATATGCCCTTGAGCGAGAACTTTAAAAGCCTGCATTTTAAAATATAGTCTGCTTTCAGCGTTTCAGTCAAAGCTGTATGAACGAGCAGTACTCTCTAGCAGTCTGGAAAGTATTATCCATTATACCACTATAATACAGAATTTAAAAGGGAATTTTGTTTCTTTGGTTAAATACATTTTATTTTCCCATGTGGTTGACATTTCCATGGAATTACCCAACATACTGCATGCCTGGTATGAATTTGTAATGTTCTATTTTTGTTATAATGTTCTGTTGAAATAAACTGAAAAACAGAAGTGCAAAAATATTTTAGAATTACAAAATAACCTATTTTTCATATCGATCAGTTATTTTTAGAACAGTAAAAAAAAGCTTTTGTACCTCTTTTTATATTTTAAAGCATTATTACAAAGTAAAATCTGATGACAAAATAAGGTAAGTGGCAAGAAAAATTGGTATTGACTATAGTTTGTTTATTCAAATTGGTATTGTTCAAAAATTTTAATTTTGGAGCATCCCTAAGAAAGACTATACATTTAAAATAGCAATTTGTAGTAAAAATTCATTTAGTAAACTTTTAGGTATACACTAGCATATAAATGGCCTCAAAGCTAATCGCCATGGACAAAAAGCCACAAAACTCCAATATTGATTTCATGGGACCTTTAAGTGCCTCAAGGGCAAAGTGTTGTTAGTTTGCACAACTTTCCATTTGTAATCCATAGTGTCAACCACATGGCTACACCTCTCTAATTCTTAAACGATAAAATCCAAAAAAATCCAGCACACATATTCCTAAGTTTTACACAGCACATGACAGCTGTCTTTTTTAAAACTTAACTGAAGCAAGTTGAAAGCTCTGAGCCTTTCTTTCACCAGGGTTACTTTCTTTAAGGATACATTTGTATCACAGATTTCTCCTTGTTTATTTAGAAAGGGTCACAAAGTATTGTGATGAGACAGGAAACTGGTTCAGGCACCCAGAGACTAACAGGACATGGTCCAACTACACCCTGTGCATTGCTCACACCAAGGACAAGCTCAAGGTAGGAGGTCATAGCTCTCTTTGTGTAGTATTCTTTATATTTCTTAATGAGATTTTAATTGGGCAAATCTAAAAAATATATATATATATATATTTTCAATGTAAACACTTTATTCCCTGTCCATGTGTTTCATTGAGCTCCAGACAGTTTTCTAAATGTTGAGTATTATACTGTAAATATTGCGAAAGGAAAGGACAAATAATTAATTTATGAGTATATTTAGGTAAACAGATACCAGTGCCAGAAACTGGGATAATTTTTCCAATATACAGTAGTTCCAACAAGTGTAAAAATAGAAGCTGCTAACTATAATTGGTCTTCAGACAGTTTGACAGCTGTTCAGGAAATGAATGTTGGATTTGAATATTTGGATCTTGTGTGTTTCCTTTAGACTGAACAGCAGTGGAATGTCTACACAGAGCAGTTTACAGTTTAACCAAACAGATTTTTTGGAGGACAGTGGCACTGATTATTCATAATATAATGGTTACAGTGCTGTAGAGCTGCTGCTTTACAAACTGAGATGGATGGATAGAGGTGTTAGAGAAAGAGAAAGAGAAGGACTGGGAAACACATAAACAAATAAAAAGAACATGTCAGCACAGGCAAGCTCAATTAAATAAGACTTTGCAGCTCACTCCTGACCATTTGGAATTGACTTGAGTTCATATAAAAGGCACAGCAAGATAAGATACACACTTTCAATGAAACTGTTAAATCTGCTTACTATACTGAGATTTCATCCTCTTTACATGCAATGAACTGTTCAAAATCGATATTTAGAAAAATGCAAAGTATATAAGTACTTTCACAAGTGGACTTTTATACCTACTGTACATGCTGATATCATTTTTTTTAAATAATTTGAGATTGACACTTATTTGTCTCATTTCAGATGGCGTATATATTGTATTACATGGCGATTGTGGGCCATGCTCTGTCTATAGTATCTCTTCTCATCTCCCTGGCCATATTCTTTTATTTCAGGTGAGTTTATGCCCCAACTAACTCTAAACATAAAATACAAATAAAGAAGCCCTGAAATCTTTGCTGCATCCTAGCAGTGACTTCGGGATGATCAATAGTCCTCTTGATGATGGGCCACTCTGTTAGTTTACCTGTTTTTGGCAGGGCTGTGTGTTGTCTACCCTCAAGCTGTTTGTCATTTGTCAGAGCTGTTGATGACAGTGAGGCAATACTGGCGTCTGAGATTCATTTATTTGACAGAGTCCTCGTTTAAGCTTCTCAAAGATAGATTTTCCAAGAGGCTATTGCTTAGGCCATTCATCAGTGGCCAATTCAAACTGAATAGGAAAGATGGATGGGCAGTACCTGTGGCGTTCCACCACTGGCCTGGCCCCATAGAAATGTAATCTGCACCTGCAACCTGAAGTTAAATGGGTTACCCCATTATATAGAAGTCTGGATCAGGTGATTACTTCCCTTAAACTAGAAAGAGTTGCATTTTTTCCTTGCTTACTGATTTAATTATCATATACAGTGCCTTAAATACATATCCAACCTTCTCATTTGACTGAATTGCAAATTATAAATTGAAATTGAGTTCTCTGTGACATGTTTGTATTTTTTCATTTAAATAGTGTTTTGCCTTCTGCCTGTGAATCGTTAAAATAACTTATAAATTTTTTGGATGGCCCTTTAAGTTCAGTTCCCATGAAGTTACTAGGAAGTTTCACCAAACAACCTAAACACAGCCTAGCATCCCCCGAAATTATATACATACTATAAATAAGAGCATGGACATTTTTTTTTAAAATAAAAGAATAGATACAGGGAATACAAGGACATTGTACAACCGAACCAATCTGCTGAAAACTTAGTTTGGGAGAAAGATTATCTTTCAGCTGGAGATTGAACCCAACACTTAGATCGTATAATCAACTTCTCTTATCTGTCCCTCGTTGTCGCTGCAAAGCTAAGGGCGGTCAGGCCTTCTCCACTGCAGTCCCAAACATTGGAACTGCCTGCCCTTTCTTGTGAGGTCTGCTCTTCACTAGCTAGCTTTTTAATCTCTATCTTTTGATAATTCTTAGCTGAAGTGTTTTATGGTTTAGTTACACAGACTGTATTCTGTTTATTGCTTCTGTATATTTCTTTCTTGATATGTTTTATATTTTACCATATAGCACTTTGGTGCAACTCTGTTGCTTTTAAATGTGCTCTAGAAATAAATCTTGACTTGACATGACTTGACTTGAACAAGGCAAAATAAGCACAATGGTAGCTTAAGTAACAACAACAAAAAAGTTGTATGTCCCATTTGAAACCCTGTGGGATTATTTAGAAATTCTGGTACATAAGCATCATCTATCTAATACTAGCAGGGACTTGCATGGAGAAATTAACCAAAATCACAGCTGAACAATGTGCAAAGCAGCTATGAGCCCAAAAGATTTACTCTAAAACTATTATAGCAGTAAAGGGATTGATCTACAAAATGTTTCACAATTTCATTGCTGTCTGCGATGGAGGACTCGAGCATGAGACTTGATTCAAAGCTCTAAATTTCTCTTGGAATACTTACTTAATGAAGATAATATTATATAATACATTATAGAATTTAAGAGAATTAAAGGTGTTGGTGGAGTGAGCCAGAAGAATTGGTACAGGAATGAGGATGCTATCATTTATATACACTCACTGAGCACTTAATTAGGAACGCCTGTTCAAATAATTATTTGTGTGATTATATAATCAGCCAATCGTGTGGCAGCAGAGCAATGCATAAAATCATGCAAATACGGGTCAGGAGCTTCAGTTAATATTCACATCAATCATCAAAATGGGGGGAAATGTGATCTCAGTGATTTAGACCAGTACAAGATTGTTGGTGCCAGGCAGGCTGGTTTGTGTATTTCTGTATTTCTGTATTTCTGCTGATATCCTGGTATTTTCACACACAACAGTCACTAGAATTTACTCCAAATGGTGCCAAAAACAAAAAACATCCTGTAGTTCTGCAGACAGAAAAACCTTGTTGATGAGAGAGGTCAACAGATAATGTCTATACTGGTTCAAGCTGACAGAAAGGATACAGTAACTCAGATAACCACTCAGTATAATTTTTGAGAGCAGAATAGCAATAATAATTTCAATTTGGCAAAAGTGTTTTTTAAATAGATGTTTAAACAACACTAACAAATGTATTTTTAATGAGTCCCAATGGTTCAAACTGGACTCCTATTAGCAGGCAAAAACGGCAGCTAATTTGGCTTCTGTGTCACAAAAAGAATCATTTCTCATCATTGTGTTTTATTGACTGCAAATCGTTGGTGTCCATTTGTCTGACAGAGCTGCACTAAGCTCTGAGCCAAATCAGTAGTGTTTGTCAGGTTTTGTGTTTCATTTCATGCTGTCTTGGTTTTCTTCCTCACTCTAGTGTATCCCCTGAGGTAAACTCAACTCCATGGCAGTTACACATAGGGGCCAAAAAGTGTCTTTTACATTTGACAGCACATGAGCTCTATACATTGCTTACAGTATGACTGTTGTATACAGTGAGTAGGTACAAAGTAAAACCTCACTATCACCACTTTAAATACATGATGCTTTTTGCCACCTTTGAATTACACAATTTTTCTGAAAATTGCAAAGTTATAAGGCAATGCATCCATTAAAGCACTTCTCAAGCCTATTAGGATTTTAACCTCATATTAACATTAGTGCTCAAATGATACCTGTAAATACCAATAAAGAAGAAATTATTGTCTGTTATCAAGACATTCAGAGCAACACAACTCCTGTAAAAGCATACCTTTTAGACTGTGTATTTATCTTCAAATTGGGCATACAATGTTATATATTCATTAAAATATCTTACATACATAAATCTGTGATGGACTGGCGACCTGTCCAGGGTGTACCCCGCCTTTCGCCCAATGTTAGCTGGGATAGGCTCCAGCCCCCCGCGACCCTGTACAGGATAATCGGTTGACGATGGATGGATGGATGGATGGACATACATAAATAAGATAATTTTTTTGAATAAAAATAGAAAAAGCTTGGTTATTTTAATATTTGGATGCACCTGTCTATAGCTTAATTTTTTTGACTGAATTGAGTTACAGTAGTATACACGTGTCAGAGGGACAACTATTTGGTCTGACCACGTTTTGCTTAGTATGATGTTAGTATGAAATATTATTCCATATACTCACAAATGTAAATGTTTTCAATGTCTCAAATAACATCATGACACTTCACATGTAAAACAAATTGTGTTCGGCAAATTCAGTACAATATCTGGAAGTGTGGCATAGCAACGCTAGTTTTTATGGTACGGTTGTGATATTTACAGTCTAACTCCTAAAATCTCAAAGACTTAATGTTGTCTTATTGAGTCCAGATGTGGTGCTCAGAGAACTATGTGACAGCAGATACAGCTGCACTAAGCTTTTATTTATGCCCTCCGAATGATGCCAGAAAGTTTTGGTTAGGAATAAGGGAAATAGCTATGGAAAATGAGCTCAGATTTAACCCCCATCCCTCTATTGCTCCAGGTAAAGCTTTGCACTCAGGTTAATCTCTCCTGGAAATTTTAGGCTAAATTGAGTGAAATCATACAGTATGAGTAGCATGCGTCACTTCCTGTTGCTGCTGGCGCCTAGCTCGAGTCTGTGTTTGTCCTCCTTGTTACATGGATTATTGCATCAATCTCAAAGCACCGTTTATCAAGAACAACCATAACAATTACATAAGGGATTCACAACGGTCTCAAACCCTCGCTGCCCAGGAACAACCAACAACAACAAACAATTGTGGTAAGTCATGACATCCGCTCATATTATTGCTTCCTGCATTAAATGACACTTGTTTACTATAGCTTCTTTCGTCAGCAGTGAGGGATTCACATGTGGAAAATTTAAGGAATTAGTCAGGCTGACAGAGAACTTTAATGAGTTAGAGACCACATCCAAACACTAGTGAGAAAGAGAAGCCGGTAGATACTGTTTCGGATGCAGATACTACAGTGAGCAACACAAAAACTTTGGTTCCAGCTGAATACCCCCGCAGCAGGGTGTTTGGGTGATGTCTTGTTGGCATTCTCGCTCAGCAAAGCGATACCACTCTCCTCTTCCTGATAGGGTTTCCAATCGATTTTCTCCACTCAGTAATGCACCCACTGAGAATCATGTTAGTGATATTGTGAACTCTTTTTG
This sequence comes from Moxostoma hubbsi, assembly GCA_032164185.1. Classification (NCBI taxonomy): domain Eukaryota; kingdom Metazoa; phylum Chordata; class Actinopteri; order Cypriniformes; family Catostomidae; genus Moxostoma; species Moxostoma hubbsi. The sequence continues at coordinate 23,083,558 of JAVLUX010000026.1, read as the reverse complement.
CAATTTTACTCTGAATCCTGGCTGGCAAGTCTGGAAAAAGTCCCACTAGTAAAATATGTACATGTTTTTATAAAATAGCATGTCAACTAATGTAAGTACAACTAAATGACTTTCGCATCCGAAATTGTATCCTCGGCTGGATCAAGTCACTCTTCAAAATACAAACGTTCATCGGAGTCCAGCTCTTCTTCTGAGGAAAATTCTAACTCTTTGTCGCTATCCAGGAGTTTCCTCACCTGTGTATCGTGCTATCTTTCAAATGCGCAGAAAAGTGGATGAACTTAGTGTTTTTAAGGCACAGTCGAGCGCGTTTACCATTTGCATCGATCATCTCAGCACATTACCGTATGAATAGCGTCCTCTTCTCGTGGATGTGATCACATTAGGGATAATTAGCTGAGCCAGGAGAAACTGTACATTGCTTAGTTTCATATAGATTACCTTGCAGGAGAATATTTGTTTTAAATTTGAATTGTTTTATTTAAAAGTAGACATTTTAAGCTTTCTTTAGACATATGTTTGTGTGATAAGTATTCGAGGAGCTTCAGTTAATTTTTCTGACGTATTTCAGAAATATGCTCGCAAACACAGAGAATGCTGAAAGCGCACCCTTTTTATTTTCTTTATTTTACAAAAGCACAAGGTTTTGATGTTATTGTGAGTGTACACAAATAAAAGTAGACCCTTTATAGTCTCTAATGATGTCTTACACTTATCTGTATGCCCCAAAATTATGGAGCATTTTAAGTTGTTTCTGCTGTAATGACGAAAAAATCCAGCAGGACGCGCCTGCGCGACCCAAGAGGGTTAACTTCAACTAAGCTATATTGCCTGTTAATAGTCCCTAGAATATCAAAATCCACAGAAGGAGGTAGATAATTTTTCTATTTGGCTCCTAAACTATGGATTAGTCTCCCTAACACTATTTGGGATGCAGGCACACTAACTGAGTTTAAGTCTGGACTAAAGACTCATCTATTTTGTCAGGCATACACCTAATTTATTATTCACCACACAGTTAGGCTGAATTAGTTGGTCTGTCAGAACCTGAAGCATTGATCATGATCTATTACTCTGCAAAGAATTTAATGGCATCTGCGATAATATTTTTCTATTTGTTTCCTATCCCGAGGTCACCAGAACCGGCCGGATCCAGCTTCATTCTTGCTTGGTATCGGACTCCACTGCTACGTGTCTCTGAGTGATGATGACCAAATGCAGCTGGTTCCAGCCAGACAACACTTCAGTTTATTATGATGGACCTCAGAAGATGAACTGATGCCAACTCCAACCACAAGACATGGGATACTTAATATGCCATTGCCTGAACCTTGGACTTAGGATAGACCTCACCGACATTACTGGCCGGTTGAACTGCACCTCACTGATCTCTGCCTGCATCACCTCGGTCTAATGATGGACTACACTCTTGAAATGGAATACATAGACTATCAATTAATTACCAACAAAAGCCTTCATTAGCCAACTAACAAAGGACAATGCATCTATGTGAACTTCTGCAGTTAATCCAAGATGAACTTCAAAAACTTTAGTCATAAATCTTACAGTTCTTACAAAATCTTTGTTTAAACACTGGCCCTTAACACTTACTTAGTTTAATACATTTTAACCATGACTTGCACTGCCCATAAATAAGGAATATTGGCATTATATTCATGCTGTTAGCCAGAGGGGAACTGGCCCACACAGTGAGTCTGGTTTCTCCCAAGGTTATTTTTCTCCATTAACCAACATCTTATGGAGTTTTGTGTTTCTTGCCACAGTCACCTTCAGCTTGCTCACTGGGTTTCTAAATACAATTATTATTTAATTACTTATTTTTATACACTCTTTATAATCATATTTAAATTACACAATGATGACTCGAAGACTTTATGATTTTATTGTTTAATTTTCTGTTAATGCATTATTACCTGTAAAGCTGCTTTGAAACGATTTGTGTTGTGAAAGGCGCAATACAAATAAAAATGATTTGACTTTCTTGATTGGCTGATTGTACAAGATTATGAGGATTGTTTAAGAATATGTCATTTGATATCTGGCTGTTGTAAAATAAGTTGAACAAACCCTGTGTTTGTAGACAGAGATAGTTGTTACAGGTGTGAGCTTAATTTACTTCCGAAATTTGCCTTAAAGGGATAGTTCACCCAAAATGGAATATCGTCTCATCATTTACTCACACTCATGCCATCCCAGATCTGTGACTTTCTTTATTCTACTGAACACAAATAAAGATTTTTAGAAGAATAATTCAGCTCTGAATGGTGACCAAAATTTTGAAGGTCAAAAAAGCATATAAAGGCAGCATAAAAGTAATCCATAAGACTCCAGTGGTTAAATCCATGTCGTCAGAAGTGATATGATAAGTGTGTGTGTGAAGCAGATCAATATTTAAGTCCTTTTTTTTTACTATCAATTCCCACTTTCACGTTCATTTTCTTTTGTCCATGGCGATTTGTGTTCTTTGTGCATATCACCACCTACTGGGCAGGGAGGAGAATTTATAAGAAAAAAATACTTAAATATTGATCTGTTTCTCACCCACAATTTTCATAATCACTTCTGAGGAAATTGATTTAACCAATGGAGTCGTATGGGTTACTTTTACACTGCCTTAATATGGTTAAAATGTGAGAGGGTGAGGGGAGACAAAGGAACCCAAACACAGAGGAAAACAGTCAATGAGTTTATTAACAACAAAGAACAGGTGGAGCAGCAGTATGAGTCAGCACAAATGCCAGAACTGGGACAAATACTTTTGAAGCTTTAAAATTTTGGTCACCATTCACTTGCATTTTGAGGACCTACAATGCTAAAATATTCTTCTAAAATCTTAATTTGTGTTCTGCTGAAGAAAGTCATGTAAATCTGGGAGTAAATTATGAGAGAATTTTAATTTTTGGGTGAACTATCACTTTAAATTATTTAACAGCTCCTGACTAATAACAGAACAGAATTTAGCACTTGCAGTAGTTAGAGAATGCACTTTTTTCTAGATAATTGCCCCATTTTACTGAATATATTTTGGTTCTGCAGTAAATAAATGAATACATTATTGAAATTTTATAAGAGAATAGAAGCAGATGTCAACACTAGACAAAACATTAATAACACATAGCTACAAGCAGCAATATACCACGAGAAAGGGGGAAATAACGTCTAGGAGGGAACCCTGATGGAGGGAACGAGACGTTGTGTCGAAGAAGCGACACTAGGGGTCTCACTTGAGCGCCAAATATGCCTCTGATCTATGCAAAAAGGCCAATGAGAAGTTGAAAGACAGTATTTGCATACCCCACCCCCAGACATACAGGTATAAAGGTGGGGAAATACATCTAGTTCATTCATGATTTTTCTGAGGAGCCGGAAATGGTCCGGCCACAACAGTGGCTCGGCTCAGCGACGTGGCCAGGAGGACACAACGTCTCGTTCCCTCCATCAGGGAACGGAGGTTACATACGACGTTGTGTCGAAGAAGCGACACTAGGGGTCCAATTTAAATCACTCCATGTGCTGAGCTGTGTACGTGTACTGCTGATACAGGAGCGGGAGGGTACTTGACATGCAAAAGCGACCAGCTGTACAGCGGCACTGTAGGCTTTGGCGGTCAGTGATGATGTTGTCCTACAGGCCTTTTAGGGGAGCACAGGGTCATCTCGGGGCATAAGTGGATCCCGGGGGAATCGCCATGTACCCGTGGGCCGCTCCGCCGTCGACGGTAGTGAAAGCGGATGAGCGGGTGGCTGGAGTGGCGTTTCTTTTGGTTGAAGGAAAGCCGCGACCACAACGTTGCCATGGTCATGTTCTGGCAGTGAAAACATGGACCACCCATAAACACTGCCTCGGTGTGATCGCAGCCCAGACACACGAGACAACGCCTGTGGCTGTCTGAAGCAGAGAGCACTCTACCGCATCCAGGAACAACAAAGGGGTGGAAGGGCATCTTTATAAATACTTGACCTGAAAAGCACGTTCAATGCCACTATGTATTGCTCTTTTAGAGGAAAATACTCATTTACTGAGAAAATCACTCTTTTAACAATAAATTCTTTTAAGTTTTGCGCTGTCGAAGCGCCCAGGAGAAATCCGCTGAAGTGCGCAGTAGATCCAACAGCAGAATCAGCTCAGAGGAAGAGGAACAGGTGTGTGACTCGCAGCTCACTGCATACACGACCATCGGCTCCGAAGAAAATTTCTGAATGTACTAGACGTATTTCCCCGCCTTTATACCCATATGTCCGGGGGCGGGGTATGCAAATACTGTCTGCCAACTTCTCATTGGCCTTTTTTCATAGATCAGAGGCATATTCGGCGCTCAAGAGAGACCCCTAGTGTCGCTTCTTCGACACAATGTCGAAATGAGCGACAGACGGGGAAAGACAGTATTTTCAATAATGATCCCAGTAATATATTATTCAATATTTTATTCAAATGTACAATATGCAATACTATAAAGAATAGTTCCAGTCCTGGCTGCTGATTGGTCAATAGTCAAGTTTCATTCATGTCACCGAACTACTATTTGTATCACTGCACAGCACCTATACCTGACCTTTATTTTCATTGCATATCAATGTTCTGTTTATTGCTTTGCTTCGTGCAAAAAAATGCCCTTCAGCTGTGACTGTAATCACAATATAGCACAGCCTTTCATACCGTATTGCTTTAAGAAAGTGGTCAGTGTGCCATGAATTATGTTTACTGTAGCAGTGCAGGTTAAACAGACCTCAGAGAATGATGTCTGTATAATGATGTTTGTATAATTTAAGAAATTTTAAAAGAAATCTGTTTTGGCCTACAATGTCCCCTTAATTCCATATAATTCATGTGCAGTTTCAGCTCCCTATTCATCATTGCATCCTACCTCTGAAGTCCAGTTTGAGAACTTTACTTAATTGTATAAATCATATAAATTCAACACTAATATAATCCCTCGCAAACAGATTGAATCTTTTTTTACAGTCACTACATGATAAAAACAGACAAGCATCTGACAATCACATTATTTGAACTGCAGCCAGATCACTGCCTCAAGTGGCTCATAATTTATTGTACTGTTTACTTCATTAAAACTTTAAAGGCCTTGTTTTTATAGTGAATTGTGGAGATGCAAGTGGCTTTTTTAAATTACTATAGCCAAAGCTGTATTCTTAATTTTTTAAAAACATTTATCACTTGAAAGGCAACATCACTCCTCATAGGGTTCTACAGTAGCTTCTGTGGTTCCACTGAAGGGAACGTGTGTCATATTTTCAATGTAAAAAAAAACCTTCCTTCTATCCCAGGTTAATATGCATTGACAACTATATAAGTAATTCATTAAATGAATATGTTGTCAACCTTGCAGCATTGGCTCAACCAATGGCCATGAGTTTTGGGGCGAGACTATCTGTTTGTCCAACAAATGGCAGATGGGGGAATATTCGAGAAACCATGCTATTTTTTCTATTCTGTTTGGTGACACTAATGGTGCAGAAATCCATCACATCATCTTTAAAAGACCAATGGTTTTTTTTAGAAGAATGCCTCAGCTCTTCAGGTCCATACAATGCAAGTGTATGGTAATCAGAACTCCAAAAGTCACCATATAAGGAATCAATAAGACTTTAGTGTCTTCTGAAGTGATCCAGTTGGTTTTGGGTGAGAACAGACCAAAATATAACACCTTTTACACTGGACATCTTGACGCTGGAGACCTACAGAGCTTAGATATTCTTCAAAAAATCATACATATCTTGGATGGAATTTGAGTGAGTAAATTATGAGAGAATTTTCATATTTGGGTGAACTATCACTTGAAGTGTGAAACTTGAAAATGCTGTAAATTGCTGAGGAACATGGGGGGGCTTTGTGCTTGAAATTTCTATAAAGTTATAATCAGTTCTTCACAGAAAAACAGCTACTGTACATTTATAATTATGCAGATGCATCATGCACCTAAAGATAAACATACTATTCCATCTTTGAAAATGTTTATCACAAATCCATCCTGAAATAACATGTCAAAATGGATTACTCCTCAAAAACTTGCACCTGAAATGCCTGTCATAAATGATCTGTCATTAATATTTATTTATCTTTCATACAGGAGTCTGAGCTGTCAAAGAATCACACTGCACAAGAACTTATTCTTCTCATATGTGCTCAACTCAGCCTTCACTATCGTCAACCTCATAACTGTGGTCAACAACCCCAAAGTGGTGCAGAGGAATCCGGTTCGTCCCCTTCACCCACATCAACACTTCCTTCACCCACATCAACACTTTCACTTCCAGCACTCTTTTCCATTTCTGAAAAGGTGTCAGAGTCTGAGTTAGATATTAGAGTAATATTTTAGTGATGCATTCTTAAATTTTCGAGAAGATAACTAAGGTAGATACACTGAACATGGTTCTAACATTATTACTATAGTAAAACCATGCCATGGTAAAAATGGCATTTATTTTACCTAGATCAAAGCTTTCTCTCAACTCCCTGAGACTGTCACTGTGACCTAATCACTGTGAAGAAATCAATCTTTATTTTTATTAATATTTTTAAAATAGAATAGTATTGTAGGAAATATTAAGAGTGGAAACAGGAAACAATATGGGAAAAAGTTAGACAAAAGGCAGATTAGAACCCGGGTCATCTGCATGAATAAATGCACATAAACTGTACACCATTGTTACACACATGCCACTGCAAGAACACTAGTGGGTGTAGTTTGTCTTCAATTGCTGTGCTTCCACCAGGCTATTGGAGTGCAGATAGCTGCGCTGTGTGGCAGGTGTTTTGTAAACCTAGTGCAAATAGTCACTCTGAATATCTAAACATCCAAAAAAGAAAATGCATTTAGTTAAGTAAATTTGTTGAAAAGCAAATTTTTTCTTGTTTAAAGTGTTGTTTAGGTATTATTTTTTCGTAAAAAATTATTACGAATTATATTTTATGTAGTATATGATGCATGTGTATTTGGCATGCGTAAGGTATGGATTTTACACTACAAAAGAAACATATTTATTGCACACCACATAATTTCACAGTATTTAATTGTCATTTTATTTTCATTGCATGGGATTTCTGCTTGGAATATGATATTCAAGTTTTGTTCTCTGTGGAGAAATGCATAAATCTGCCACACAGGAATGCTCAGAATGATCTAAGAGGTGTTTTTTGTTTCAGGACACAGACTGGTTAAATGTGCAGTGATGTGCTACAAGAAAAACATGAACTTTTTGCTATTGAACATAAGTGATACAGAAAATATGGAAAAATCATGAAATTGAGACACTCTAAAGAGAGTTTGCATCCTACGGTCTCTGGTTTGTAATGGCTCTAGTTTGAATGAGAATGCATTGATTTCAATGTTTTGAAAGGACTGCTGTGTAGCGGGGGCGTATTCTTGGAGTTTTAGGAAGTTGATAATGATTGTTCTTACTCACATGAGCATATTGGTTTGTGTCTGAGAGATGCATTAGCCCACTAACTTCCCATTTTAAAAAACAGACACATTCAATGTCAATCAAATTTATATATGTTTAATGTTCAAGTTTCACAAGTAGATAAAATTTGGCCTTGCTGATGCCTTCGCCAAATTATGTCTGTTTTACATGGGCAGTTCAGTATTGCAGATGTCTTGGTAAAATGCCCATTCCTTTTTTGGGGGGGATGAGGGCTGCATTCTCTATGTTTAATTTTTCAGCTGGGTGAACAAGCTCCTTTGTTTTTCCTTCCAACTCCAGGGTGTCTAACTCAAACAGTCAGTAGAGAATGCATTTTCAGGTCTCAAGGAGAAGAGGATACAGACAGGGCTTAGCCTCTTTAGTTTAGACTTAAACCCTGAGTTCTGATATCAGTTTTGCTGAGTCGTACAAGAATGCCTTTAAACGTCAACAAGATCTGAATCAAAGTGAAGGAGCCTTGACTTTAATGGAAAGTTATGTGCAGAGAATAACATGCATGTGGAAGTATCGCCAGTTGTGTGGGTGCATGAGGCAGGGGCGCGTAAGGCAATGGACATATGGTAAAAAGTTCATCTGGAAGACGGAAGGATTGTTTGGTGGTGTGATCCAAGGCTCAACGAGTCGAGATTGGGATTTTTACCAACATTTTCAAATTAAATCAGCATACATGTTCTTAGAAAGAAGCCAGACAGCTCAAGTTTTTCAGAGTAAAGAAATGAATGGGCCATGTTAAAGTGCACAAACGGATGTTCCTTAAGTTAACATAAACGTAAAGTGATTAGTTTACCAAACCTCTTGTAATTTCAAGCCACATTTACTTTCCATTGAATGAAAAAAAAAAAAGAAAGAAAATGCAATGGTGACTGACACTGTCTGTCCCTAACATCCTGCTTAATATTTTAATTGATCTTTCATGGAAGAAAAACATTTGCTGTTTTCAGTCTGAAAGAACATTCTCCCTCACATTTTCCCCTCTACAGATTGGTTGCAAGGTGCTGCACTTCTTCCACATGTACATGCTGGGCTGTAACTATTTCTGGATGCTGTGTGAGGGGATTTACCTGCACACTCTTATCGTGGTGGCCGTTTTTGCAGAGGAGCAGCATTTGCACTGGTATTATCTTCTAGGCTGGGGTAAGTTTTTGCCTCTGCATTTATTATAATTTATTTGATAAATTTGCTTGCAGTCATGTCCTTTTGCACAATAAACAGAGAACAAATTTTGTTAATTTAGTTTGTATTTCTAATTTATTCCATTTGTTTCTTTCAATTTCGTTTTTCAATCTTGTTTTTTTTTTGTGTGTGTTTTGCAAGTTTCTTTTTAGTTTTAGTTTTTCAATATATTTATTCAATTTCTCTGGGCCATCAAGTGTTATTGCTATCTAGTGGCATTTTTATGTTTCAGGGAATATTCCAGGTTCAATGCAAGTTAATCTCAATCAACAGCATCTGTGACAATGTTGATTACCACAAAAAAATTATTTAGGCTGGTACCTCCTTTTCTTTAAAAAAGCAAAAATCGATGTTACGTGAAGCACTTTGTAGTCTTGTATAAAGCTGGATAATGAGCAGTTAGATGGTCATTATTTACAAAATAAACACCAACAGAATTTTGACGCATTCGGAGGTGGAATACAGCTGCTCAGCGATTGCTTTCTTTGCACATACTTACTTAATTAATGACAGCTTTGCAGATTCTTGGCATTCTAGCTGTCAGTTTGTCCATTTACTCAGGTGATGTTTCACCCCACGCTTCCTGTAAAACTTGCCATAGATGTGACTGACTTTTCGGGCACTTCTCACACATCTTACAGTTTAACTGATCCCACAAATGCTCAATAGGGTTAAGATCCATAACACTATTTTCCTATGATCTGTTGTTTTATCAATGTCTGTGTTTCTTTGCCCACTCTAACATTTTTTTTGTTTGTTTTCTGTTTCAAAAGTGCCTTTTTCTTTGAAATTCTTCCCATAAGGCCTGCACCCCTGAGTCTTCTCTTTACTGCTGTACATTAAACTGGTGTTTAGTGGGTAAAATTCAATGAAGCTGTCAGCTGAGAATATGTGAGGCATCTATTTCTCAAACTAGAGTCTGATGCACTTATGCTCTTGTTTAATTGTACATCTGACCTTCCACATCTTTTTCTATCCTTGTTAAAGCCAGTTGTCCTTTGTCAAAAGCAAACACAAAGACAATGTTAAGCTTAATTTTACCAACCAAATAGCTTTCAGCAAAGTTTGATACAATGGCAAGTGATTTTTTTAGTACCAAATTAGCATTTTAGCATGATTACTCAAGGATAAGGTATTGGAATGATGGATGCTGGAAATGGTGCCTGTCTAGATTTGATAAAAAATTACTTTTTTCAAATAGTAATGGTGCTGTTTTTTTACATCAGTTATGTCCTGACTATAATTTGTTATCAGTTGAATGCCACTTTGGTGAAATAAAGTACAAATTTCCTATTAAAACAGCAAAATTTATACATTATTACAAACTTTTGGCCACCAGTGTAATTTCATCGCCAATCAATATTTTATGTCCATTTATTTATTAATTTGGCAAGTAGTCTTGTAATAAGTTGGACAATGAGTGATTAGATGGTCATTATTTACTAAATGAACACCAAAAGAATTCAGATGCAAACCGGAGGTGGAATTCAGCTGTTTAGCGATTGCTTTCTTCTCACATAATAACACGCAAATAAATATTTTATGTCCATGTATTTATTTATTTAGTTAGTAGCTGTGTAATAAGTGTGATAATGTTCAGCCAGCCTGTTGGTATCACAAAATAAACCCTTTCAGGGTTCACCTGATCATCCTGTTAGGGTTTATTTTGCTATCACAACAGGCTGGCTGAACAATATCCATTTCATGCCAAGCATACAAGTCAGAAACAAAATACGGAAGACGTTTGACTAAAACAAGTATGCAATGAATGACAGCAAAAGCAATTTTTCTGTTGTACCAGTGAATAAGCATGCTGTAAGTGAATACACCTGCATTACATTTACACAACCTATATCATTTATTAATGCATGGAATCTAACATATTATTTAATAATTTGATTAAAATACACGATGATTGTTAATTCATTAGATGTCTGTCATATATATAAATTAATTTTATTGAAATAAAACACTAAAATTTAAATATATTTGTATAATCATTGCTTTCCATCATCTTCCATGTCGACACACCCCTTCCAATATCAGGAATAATCTAGAATCCCCAGTTCCCACTGATAAATATGACTCTGCTTGGACATTCATGTGCACGGAACTCGTAATTACTATATGTCTGACTCCACATGAAAGCCGCATAATTCCTCATCCTAGTTTACTATATTGCTTACATTGACAGCTTTATTATGATGGTTTATTGAAGGTCAGTCCCTAACTGTCTTGTTACATTGCAACAAATTATCTTTGTAAAAATTCCCAATATTATTACAAGAGAGGCATCAATTGTCAAATATGTACAGCTGTAGAGGAATTTGTGCTTAAGTACTTTTAATTTAAAGTTGTAATTTTTACACCATTTGCTTCACAGAACTACAAAAATAGTGTTCCCCTTCTGTCACTCACTCGACGTTGTGTCCATTGTAGTGACACAAAGGGTCTCTTCTGAGAGCCTCACGTACCTCAGAATTTGCATGCCCCGCCCTCGGACATACGCGTATAAAGGGAGTGGGCGAGCGAATGCCAAACAGATTTTTTCTTCGGAGCCGAACGGTTCTGTGATCAGTGATCTGTGTGTCACGACTGCTTCACCCACCTCTGCAAGAGAGCTTTCTTTTGGATCTGACGGTGCATTCCAGTGGATTTCTCCTCTCTGCACGCTGTGTAGACTCTGCCCCTGAGCGCTTTGTCAGTGCTTCTCTCCTAAAAGAGTTTAACTTCTCTGAATGAGTTTTATTTTCCTCTAAAAGAGTTTGTTTTCTGGTAAAGAGCAACATACACAAGCGGGCATTGAACTTCCTTTTCAGGACGCGTCTTTGTTAAGATGCCCTTCCGCCGCTGTGTAGTTCCTGGATGTGGCCGGTATCTCTCCAGATCCGACGGTCATAGATGCTGCCTCGTGTGCATGGGTAGCGACACACTATTACCTGCTCCCCTCTGCCGCGAGGCCCCATCCGGTACGTCCAAAACGATCGTTCTGTTAGTGCCCCTCGCACGGAGCTTAGACGCATGTCTTGCGCTTCCCAGCCTGTCGCGTTGGCTGGCCAGGACCATCCGACTCGACTACGCGATTTAATTTGCCATGCTCCCGCCTCGTTTCAACGGTATTCGCTCCACTCCGTTGCGCGGCAAAAATGCCAGTACCTTAATTGCAGAGTTTGCCACTCTGCTACTCAAGGTTATGATAGAGCCTGTCCCTCCGGCGGTGAGTTGCGGCCAATCTTGGACCTGTGAGTTCTCAACCGGACCTTACACAGACTCCCCTTTCAAAATGCTCATGCAGAGGCGAAATTTAACCTGTGTTCGGCATCAAGATTGGTTCGTGGCGGTAGACCTGAAGGACACGTACTTCCACGTCTCCATTCACGTCTTGATCCATTCAGACAGCACTGCCACGGTAGCGTACATAAATCGCCAAGGTGGCGTACGCTCCCGTTACATGTCACAACTCGCCTGCCATCTCATGTTGCTGCTCGCCACTCACATCCCTGGCGACCACAACATGACGGCGGACGCGCTGTCGTGACAGGTCTCGCTCAGCTGAGAGTGAAGGCTCCACCCCCAGGTGGTTCAGCTGATTTGGGGCCCCTTCGGCAGGGCACAGATAGACCTCTTTCCCTCCCAAGACAACTCCCACTGCCCGCTCTGGTACTCTCTAACAGAGGCCCCTCTCAGCACAGATGCGCTGGCACACAGCTGGCCCCAGGGGCTGCGCAAGTACGCATTTCCCCCAGTGAGCCTTCTTACACTGGTGCTGTGCAAGGTCAGGGAGGACAAGGAACAAGTCACCTTATTGGCTCATTATTGGCCCACCCGGACCTGGTTCTTGGATCACGCGCTCCTCGCGACAGCACCTCCCTGGCAAATTCCCCTGAGGAAGGACCTTCTTTCTCAGGGACGAAGCACCCTCTGACACCCATGTCCAGACCTCTGGAATCTCCACGTCTGGTCCCTGGATGGGATGCGGAAGACTTAAGCGGTCTACCACCTGCAGTTGTGGGCACGATCAACCAAGCCAGAGTTTCCTCTACCAGGCAACTTTACACCCTCAAGTGGTGTCTGTTCGCAAATTGGTGTTCTTCCAGATATGAAGACCCACAGAGATGTGCAGTTCAGTCAGTGCTTTTAAGTGGGACCCCTTGTGTCACTACAATCAAAACAATGTTGAGTGAGTGACAGAAGGGGAACGTCATGGTTACTGTTGTAATGCTGTGTTCCCCTTGCCACGTCACTAGCCCTACCACTGTAATGCGCCGTAACCGTATTCTCGGCTCCTCAGTGAAAACCTGTCTGGCATTCGCTCGCCCGCTCTCTTTATGCCCGTATGTCCGGGGGCGGGGCATGCAAATTCTGTCTGCCAACTTGACATTGGCCTTTTCTCAAGTTCAAGTACAGAGGTACGCGAGGCTCTACTTGAACTTCTCTACTTTCCCATCTGCAATGGTTGGACGAACCAAGTGTCTCACCCCAAAAACGTATGACAGTAGTTGAGCCAATGATGGTGTCGCGCTGGTTGGGATGAGCAACATTTTTTGTGGAAATCAAACTACGAATAGCATACTTATAGTTCTTAGTATATTAAGCTGAGACAGGAGAAAGTATTTTAACATCAACACCCCCCCCCCCCCCAAACTTTAGCTTTAAATACTTCCATAAATCAAGTTAAAGTGTTGTTTTTCATTTTGTATTCATTTTAGTATAAAAAATATAGAGAAATGATGTTTGACTATTGTTTCAATTCTCCTTTCAACAGGCTTCCCCTTGGTGCCTGCATCAATCCATGCTGTGGCACGGAAAAAGTACTTTGATGACAAGTGAGTAATGTTTTGTGATCTTTAGCAGTAAATACAATAGACAGGCCAGGTTCAGTGGACAGAGGGTCTGAAATGTGATATATTTTGTTTTTTCACTAGCTGCTGGATGAGTGTAGAGACCCATCTGCTCTATGTGGTTCATGGCCCCATTATGGCAGCTTTATTAGTAAGTCAAAAAATGTATAGAGTTTTGCATATATGTATATAATGTATACTGTATGTTTGATTTGCTCTGAACAATCTTTTTTTATCATTATATTTTTGAGTCTATAATTTACATATAATCAATAAATATCACATTAGATCCAACCTTTTAAAATAATAATAAAAGCAATAATCAATTCCATAATTCTCTAAATGAATGTGTCTTATATAGAAGCTGTATTCCAGGTTTTAAATAATCTAAAAATAATGTTTTTTTAATAATAAAAGAAAATTGTTGTTTATTGCAGTGGAAAACAATTAAAGAATATTTTCAAACATATCATTAGTGTTTTTTTGTTTGTTTTTGTTTAGTTTTTTTTATTGAATTATCACATCAATGACTATTTAAGAGTTGTTATTCACAGTTCATCAAGTTAACTCTGTGTGAAATTAAAATCTTAATAAAGCATGTTAGTTAAGAACTATTTGGAGAAAATCATAACTAATTCTTATTTTTTTTCTACTGTAGGTAAATCTGTTCTTTCTGTTAAATATTGTGCGGGTTTTGGTAACAAAGCTGAGAGATACACACCGAGCTGAGTCTAACATGTATATGAAGGCTGTGAGGGCCACCCTCATTTTGGTGCCATTATTGGGCATTCAATTTGTCATTTTCCCATGGCGGCCAGAGAACCGGCTGGCAGGAGAGATATACGACTACATCATGCACATATTAATGCATTACCAGGTGAGTCCACATGATTAACCCTTCCCACATGCGGAAATTAGGTAAAAAAAATGTATATTAATTCCTCCATATTTTCTTTCTTTTTTTTTTTTTTTTTTGTGCAAGGGATTGCTGGTGGCAACTATATTCTGCTTTTTCAATGGAGAGGTAAGTGTGGGACAAATTGATACATTCAGATACAAACACATTTCATTTGTTTGTCTTTTTAGCCCAATGATAATAATAAAAAAATGCAATACATCAATACACAACAAAAGCTACATAGTTGTTTGACAGTGGTGGGGGATGTAGGGCACCAGAATGTCTAGTGTTATATAAATGTGTTTAGCCATTAACATAATAATCTGTTGAAGTATTTTGGCAGCTTATTGTATTACAACACAAAATTATTTTCAAAAGGTTCTAGGGATTTTCAGGTTAGGCTCTTAGGCCGTAACGTAAGTGATCACAATTCAACAACATAAATACCATCTTTTACGTTTTATTTTATCTTTTCCCAAGGGAGCAGGACCCAAAATAACTTATACCCCAATTCCAAAAAAGTTATTACAGTAGGAAAAATGCTATTTAAAACACAAATTTGTGATTTGTAAATTAAATTCACCCTTTGCTATATTGAAAGCACTACAACTACACATTATATGATGTTTTTCCTTGTGAATTTCATTGTTTTTTTCGAAAATTTTCTAATTAGATGATTGCAACATGCTCCAAAAAAGTTGGGACAGTTGAGTGTTTACCACTGTGAAACATCACCAGTTCTTCCATTATGAAGATCTTTAGCTGCACAATTGTACAATTGACTCTCTGCTTACACAGTCATGCACATGTAATCAGGGCAGTATGTGGCTTTAAGTTGTCCTGCTGGAAAATGCAGGGACATCCTTGGAAAAGATGTTGATGGATGGCAGTATATGTTACTCCAAACTTTGTACATTTCTTTCTGAATTCATGTGTACTCACAGATGTACAATTTATCCTTGACATGGGCACTGATATTCCCCTGGCCCATACACACACTGGCTTTTGAACCTGATGCTGATAACAGCTTGGATGGCCCTTTTCCTCTTTGGCCCGGATAACACAAAAGCTTTGTTTTTCAAAAACTTTTTGAAAACTCATCGGACCAAAAAAAAAAAACAGTTCCACTGTTCTACTTTCCATCTTAGATAAGACCAAGCCCAGAGAAGTCGCCAGCGCTTCTAGACAATGCTGATGTAGGGCTTCTGCTTTGCATAGTTAAGTCTCATCAACTTGCATCCGTGTATGCAGCGGTGAGTGGTGTTGACTAACAAAGGTTTACTAAAGTATTCCCAAGCTCATGTCCATTACAGATGAATAATGTCTTTTAAGACAGTGATGTCTGAGGGATCAGAGATAACACACATTCAGAAGTGGTTTTTGTCTTGCCCTTTATGCACTGATAGTTGACTATATATTTGAACTATAATGTGCACTGTAGAGGGTGAAATGCCCCAAATCCTTCCAATTTGTCTTTGGGGAACATTGTTCTCAAAGTACTGGATTATTTGCTGAAGCATCTGTTGTCAAATTGACAAGTCTTGAACGATCCTTGCTCTTGAAGGACTAGGCTGTTTTTGGAGGCTCCTTATACAGTATACAGTATTATGACACAATTGCCTCACCTGTTTAACATCTCCTGCTTCACATCGCCTTCATTATAGCTAAGGGTGAATATAATTTACAAATCACTCCTTTATATTTTTATTGTCATTTTGTATACTGTCCCAACTTGTTTGGAATTGGGGTTGTATATACAATATACAATAAGAGAAATCAGCCAACATCTGAAGGATTGTTGGGATTTGGGATAACTGGACATTTTGTCAACACACCAGTGTGCTGGTTGCTGGTATACAGTCATGCATTCAGTTTCTGGGTAAATACCTAGCCATGTTTTGTGACACATTGATTCAGACATGATTGATTTCGCTTTACTCCTTGCTCTGTCATGAATCGTGCATTACATGTCTGTTGACTTGTACTGCATGAAGGAAACTGCTGAGAACAAAAGGGAGTGACAGTACAGTTAACAGAACTTTGTACAACATGCAATCCGATTGATCGCTTAAAGTTTCTTACTTCCTGTTCCTTTCTACATTCACCAAACTCCTCCATTTAAAAGTTCATGGCCCATTCAATGTGTGAGAAAGTGGGAGACTTTAAAGCAGCAATAAGTACCGGCAAGCCCGTCAAAATTCATTTACCAGACTTGAGGAAAACAGACTTGGAGCACTTATGCATGACAAAACCAAGACAATGAAGACACAGTTTCATTAGAATACTCAGCATGAGGTTCCTGGCACAAACTTGAATGGAATGAATTAGTAGCTTTCATCCGCCTATGTGTAAGTCATGTTTTAAACATGCTGAATTATTTCTGGTCATGGAAAATGGGTCAATTATAAGCTTATGCATGAGCAGCCAACTCACATCAGCATCAGGGTGCGTCTACTGTGTTAACTGTGTTAACTAAAACAAAATGGCGCCAGGTTGTGTGTCGGCTAGCCATCGCTGTTTGTCTTTGTTACCTGTTCTTGTTTTTGTTTTGTGTTTTATTACCCGCTCTGTCGGCTCTCGTCTGGTGTATGATTGATTGACTTTGATGAATATCCTATCGATGGTGGGCAAATGTCTGATCTGTGATCCCAGAGTGGAATGGCTATTGCGCCATCAATTTGTGCCATCTGTTCTGTCGAAAGTTTGTCATCTGACTGGGTGCTTGTGCCTGTGGAGGAAGCACCGAAGGAAGCGTGGAAAACGTGCTGGAGCCCTGGTGAGATAAAAAAGAACCGGAGGATTCCATTCACTGAGTCTGAGATCTCTGTGCCAAATAGTGCAGAAGTGATGCTGGATCTGATATATTCATAACTTTTGTCCATCTTCCCGACGCCATCGGTGTCAGTGTCGCAGGCCTGCAGTTTGGAGACCAGGGAGTCAATTGCCAAAATCTTCACTCCCTGGGTGACGGAAAGCCGGCAAACATACGATACCACTCTTCAACCTTCACCTGACTCTATCGCAGTGACAGTGGCATTGGTTAATGCGAGATCTCTTTCTAACAAGTGTTTTATCTTGAATGATCTTTTTCTATCACATGAGTTAGACTTTTTATTTGTTACTGAAACATGGCTTAATGTCGGTGAGTTGATCCATCTCACTGAACTTTCTCCTGTTGGATGTGACTTTTTTTAGTACCCCCAGGTCAATTCTGGAACCTGTCTTGTTCTCTCTCTATATGCTTCCGGTTCTTTTTTTTAATTATGACATCTGCCATCCTCTGTATGCTGATGATTCCCAAATCTACTTGCCATTAAAACACAGTGACCAAATTTGCATTAGGTCTCTGTATGAATGTCTGGCTGATGTTAAGTTTTGTTTGGCTAAAAACTTTCTGAATGAGGATAAGACTGAGTTTATTCTCGTTGGTCAAAAGGGATGTGGGGATGATTTGTCTCGTTGGTCAAAAGGGATGTTGGGATGATTTTAATGACATCCTTGGGTTTCTGCCAGGTAAAAAACTTTCTGGTGTGAAAAACCTGGGTGTCATTTTTGATTCAGAGTTGAATTTGATCGAAAAATAAATGCTATTGTGAAAAACAGCTTTTTCCATCTCAGATCTATATCACAATTGAAATCTTTCCTCACTTTTGAGGACTTGGAGAAAGTTATGCATGCCTTTATATCATCTTGCTTGGACTATTGTAATGCATTGTATTTGAGTGTGAGTCAGTCCTCCTTATCTCGCCTGCAGCTTGTGCAAAATTCAGCTGCAAGTCTTTTAACAGGTACCAAAAAAAGATTCAAATCAAGATCAAATTACACCTGTGCTGGCCTCATTACATTAGTTACCAATACAATGCAGAATCCATTATAAAGTGCAGTTATTTGTATTTAAAGCTTTGCATGGCTTAGCACCCGGGTATATTTCGGATTTAATCAGTCTACACCAATCTCAGAGGTAATTTAGCTCCAATGATCAGTTATGCCTCACTGTTCCTTGATTTCATCATAAATGTAAAGGGGAATGGGCATTTTTGGTGGCTACAAGGCTCTGGAATGAGCTACCTCTGACCATTAAGACTTCCCCCACATCAAGTGCCTTCCAAAGGGCCCTTAAGATTTATTTGTTCTCTCTGGCATTTGAAAATGTTTTGTAAATTGTTGACTGGTTTTGTATTGTTGTATTTGTTTATATTTGCTACTGTTTTAACATAACTTCATTGTACAGCATTTTGGTCCATGTAGTGGTTTTGATAGTGCTTTAGAAATAAAGTTGAGTTAAGTCTACAAACTATTTGGATGTCTGAAGCACAGATCCTGTTTCAGGATGATAAAAGGTGCACCGACACAGAATAATATTTGCTTTGTGGTGGTGTTTGTTTACCTCAGCCCAATGATTTGTTCTGGACTCTAATATCCCACCCTTGTGCACCCATCTTCTCTAGATCCGTGCCTGATCCAATATCCCTCTTTGTTGAGTTAAAAATACTCTGACCTGTAGTTACCACATTAAACTCAGTTAAGTTAAATGAATGGTGGTTTTCTGCTGTATTTATAACCCTGCTTATTAGGCTGGTCTTTGGGTACTTTCAGACCAATATAAACTAGCTAAGACCAGCCTTTTTTTCAGCAGGGAAGATATACTGTAAATCCAATATTCCTAAAATCCATTAAATATAATGTAAAATATACAAATATGCTGTAAAGGATTTTTTTAAGGTGCAATTCAGCCAGTGTTTTGTCTATCTGATTACAAAGTAATTAGTTACTGTTATCTAATTATTTTTTTTAGTAAAGAAAGTAATATAATGCATTAAATTTAAAATTCTTGTAATCAGATTACAGTTACTGACTTTCAATGAAAGTAATTAGTTTTAAGCAAATTACTTTAGCTAAAATAATATATATAATACATTTAAAATATTAATGCATATGTACGTCCGTCCAAGACGTTTTGAATTTGAGTGAAAACCAAAATCTTTTTTAGGAAAAGTGATTTACAGTAAAAGTTAAATAATTAGTAATGTGATTACTTTTTTAGATGAAATAATCAGTAAAGTAATCTGAATAAAGTTTTAGAGAATTACTTATTTTGAGTAACTTACCCAACACTGCAAACTCACAGTTTGTTTTGTCATTGTGTTATGTGATAATACCAAAATACTGTTATTCTGTTTTTTTTTTTGTTTTTTTCAAAATCAATAAACTAAGATAAAATGTATGACTGTAACTCGTCCTGGAGCTTTTAAGCTACATCCACCAAACTTGACACAATCCTTCAGACTGTTCTGACTCAGATTACTGTATATTTTCTAACTGATGATACTAACAGTTTTCATCGGGTAATCCTGTGATCTATCAATTATACAAGGCTTTGTCAAGCAACATCAAAGTTTGTCTTAAAGTTTAACTGTCTTGTTCAAATATGCAGTGTCACTTCTCTAACTGTTATATGTTATATGTTATATCTCTAACTGTCCCATCGTAGGTCCAGGCAGCTTTGAAGAGGCAGTGGATGCAATACAAAGCCCAGTGGGGCCAGAGGAGACGTGAACACTGCTCCATGCGTTCCACCTCATACACCGCCACTTCCATCACTGAGGTGCCTGCTTTCATGTACCACCATGACTGCAACAGCGAACACTTAAATGGTAAACAAACCGAAGACTCGGAGCTTGTGGCCCTCAAGATGGGTGAGACATATGCCTGAAAGGTTTGAGGAACGTTTGAAAGATTCCTGGAAGGAAGAGATTTTATAAAACTGGAGAATGTAGACTACGGTGAAGCAACTTTGACTGAGTGCTCACAAACTCCCACATCTCAGACAGCACTTAAAAGTCAACAGATCATCAAAGCCTGTTTCTTGAAACTACCGATTCTGTTGAGAGATTACACAATGCACTGTTTATCTTTGTTACAGCTCTGCTTCTGTGAGTAGGAACTAAAAGAAAACAAAACTATGGACGCAGGACCCATTTTTAAAAATATGTCTAATAAAGCTGCTAGTTTCAGGCCTCCCTCACATCCATTTTGCCGCAAACAATGAAAGTTACTTTGCAGAAAACAAAGGGCATTGTTGAATTGTGGGATATGGAGTGTTTCTCTAATGTCCTAGGAGATTCTACTGAGGATAGACTTCAATGTCTGTCACTGAACAAAGGAAAGCTCTTCTGTGCCTGAATCGTGTTCATTCTCTGGTTGGTTAAAGTGTCAAACAAGGTTGCAGATATCTGTCTGACGGTCACTTTGCAACTGAAAATAGCTTTTAATCTGTCTCGTGAAATTCCTGACTGCTTTATTGTTTTTGCAGCTGTACTTTTTTGCCTTGTCTGTGTTGCAAAGGGGGTGTGGAGAAAAAAGATAAGCAAAATGGACAATTTTAGGAGTGCTTTCAAGTGGATTCATAGACCTGTGCATAACAAATCTATTCTGAAAACAAAAGTATAAAAAAAGAGATGGAAATATATTTAATAACCTCTCATGTTTCAGAGTGCAGATTTTATTTATTAAGTCTGTTTTTGTCTGGAGGCATCTTTTCAGTGTTTTGTGGTGATATTGTACGAGTAAGTACATTTTCCCTCTGGGCAACCAAAATCCACCATTGATGAATGCAGCAAATATAATCCATTCAGTTAACGTTTTTTTTTTGTTGTTGTTGTTGTTTGTAGCCAGTAACCAACAATTCTCCTTTTTTGATTTGCCTTTTTTTTGTAACAAAATACTTGTGGGACTGACTAACCCAGTCTTATGACAAGTCATATTAATTAGTATGAAATGGTGAAATTGTAAGAAAAAACTGGCTCCTACTACAATAGAGAATCAATGAACGATGTTATTACTATTTTTCCTTAATTTAACCCCTATCCAAAACCAAAACAGGTTGTATGAAACATAATCCTGGTTCCCTGAGTGGGAACAAGATGCAGCGTAATCACATTGGGACACTCCCTGAGTGTCACGTGGTCTGCAACCCTTGTGCAATCACGGCAATTTATTGGCTGGTGGTGCTTAAGCAATGCCCCTAGGGAGCTACGTCAAGGGCTCCATAAAAGTGCTCGCTTTTGCGCCATTGAGTCAGATTTTCTGCAGTGCTAGAGTATGGCCAGCATACGCAGCATCTCGTTCCCACTCAGGGAACCAGGGTTACATTTCACATAACCAAGACATTCCCTTTCGTTGGACCTCGAGCTGCGTTATCGCATTGGGAATGATATATATTCATGCC
Source organism: Moxostoma hubbsi (assembly GCA_032164185.1). Lineage (NCBI taxonomy): Eukaryota > Metazoa > Chordata > Actinopteri > Cypriniformes > Catostomidae > Moxostoma > Moxostoma hubbsi. The sequence goes on along the minus strand of JAVLUX010000026.1, from coordinate 23,061,952 downwards.
ATGCAAACAGTAGATGCCAACTGTTTTCGCCCTTGTGGCAAGAACAGGTTTACTCCTGTTCCAACAGAGAGAACCTGGGAAGCAGGAGTCAAACCCTTATCCAGATTATAAAATGTATCATGTATGAGGAGAGGACCACCCTGCCACCTTACAAATATCCTCCAAGTACGCACCTCTAGCCAAAGCCCATAAGGATGCCATGCTCCTTGTAGAATGGGTTAAAATACCCATAGGTGAAGGTAAACCGCACACTTTGTAAGCATTAGTAAGCCAATAATACACAAAGCCAGTAAAGCACACAAACAACCGCCACTGGCTAGTACAGTCAACATACACTCGCAGCGTCCGAACTGGGCAAAGCATATGCAATCTTTCATGCTCCTCTAACTCAAATGGGGGAGGATAGGAAGCCTGAAAATTCATTATCTGCGAGCTAAATGATGTAGGAACTACCTTGGGCAAATAGCATGAATGAGTCTTAACACCAGTCTTAAACGCCCTGGCGCAAAATCCATACATACGGGATTTATCGACAGGGCATGCAAATCACCAACCCATTTAAATGATGACAAATTTACATCATCACGATGTCAAAGGTACATCGATCATGACTCCCAAAAGCCTGTGAAATGTCCTCACAGGGAGAACACTCTGAACATCATTAGACACTGGCGAAATGACAGAACACATACTGGAGACAGTCGCGCCTGCATAGCTCACAAATCCAGTTCCACCTCTAGAAACAGAGTCTGTTGCTCTAGAAACAGGACACTATTGTCTAGTTTACACACAGCCCTAGATCAAATGGCTGAGAATGACATCAATGTTGGGCATCAAAAGCAAACACCAAACATTCGATGAGATAATTCAAAACACGGATGCCTTGAAGCCTCAAGGGAGTCAAAGCTGCAACCATGCATTTTGTGAACGTGCGTGGTGCCAGTGCAAGTCTGAAAGGAAGGACGCATATTTGGTATGCTTGCAACCGAAAGCCAATATTTTTTTTTAATACTGATAACATCTCCTGATAGCATCCTGAAAGAATAATGGCATAGACGAAGCGCTCGCGCATTGGTTCGCCATCACTCTGCTGGGGAATCCACTCTATCACGAGCAATATGCTTTGAATGAGGAGGGGAGAGAGAGAAAGGCCAAGGCCGCTCCTCCATTGCCTTGTTCATGTGCATTCTCCCAGAATGACACAGAAAAAGACAATAGGCAATAAGGGGCCAATTTGCTTCCTTACCTTCAACAACGAATTCTCTCATACAGCATTTTTAATAGAGACGGCTCAAGACACACATAGTAACGTTTGCATCCATGTTTGTAAGAATATGGCTGCCGAGCTGGGCCTCAAAGCATGTCTGACGAGACTCGCGCTATCACTAAAGGGGAGGGCAAGAAACATGAAGAAGAATCTGATGTCTGTTCGCACTCCAATCTTCTCTGACACAAAGCTGAAAAACCCAAACTGCCCCCCGCACATGGAGCTCCAATCTGGAGGTTGTGGAACTGGAACAAGTGCTGTTAAAGCCTCATGGTGAGAAATTCCAAGCCTCGAACAGCGCTGCTGTCCCCGTCTGACCCTTGTAATGTTTGGAAAAAACCCCATTAAAATTGCTCTGAAATTACGCTGCGTAAAAACAACGTGAGTCGCTTCTTAAATCCTGTGTTGTCACTCAAAATGGAGAATAATAATGATCCTTGCTTCGATTTGAGTCATTGGTACAACACAGTCCAGACGAGATCCTGCATTGAAGAACAGAAAATATGACTCGATGGTGCCAAAGTGATGCTTTTATGGAGCCCATGACGTAGCTCCCTAGGGGTGTTGCTTAAGCGCCACCAGCCAATAAATTGGTTTGATTGTACAAGGGCTTCAGACCACATCACACTCAGGGCGTGTCCAATACGATTAAGCAGCTTGAGTTCCTACAAAAGGGAACATCAGGGGGTTGAAGTGTTCTTATGATTTTTCCTGACTTTTTCCCATAAGTCAAACCTAAACCTAACCATAAAGTTTAACCCCTATTAGGAAAATAACTTCTGACCACAGAAGAAAGAATACAACAGGCTTGAAACAAGAAGAATGAAGCATGTTACAGTTTTCTGCATCAGTCATTTGCACTGCATTGATTGATTGATTATCCAACTTTGTTCACTGACGTTTCCTTTCTAAAAAATAAAGTGTTGGATAGGAGGCTAGATAAAATGTGACACCAGTATTGTATCAGTTTGATATTTTGTTTGTTATTAGGTTGGCCCACTGTGTATTCATATGAGATCATTGAATTTTTGACCCATGCGTGACAACAGTGTGCATTTTCCATTTCCCTTTTTGATTTGTAACTTGAAGCACCTCATACACATGAAAAACAAATTCTAGAGCAAATAGTTTTCCTAAAAATGTATGCCCGCATATATGTATAGTGGTACTAAATTATAAAATATTCAGTAATATCAAGCTACAGAATGTCAGATTTTTTTAATTCAAATATTTTATGTTTCTAGAAGTGTTGGAAATTCATGTTTTTAAGACTTTACAGACATCACAGCTTATTATCTGCTTTAGAACAGTGTGTACTGGGAAAAGCACAAATAAAACTGTACAAATAAATATTACTTGACCTAATTTGACTTTTGTTACAATGTTTTTTTTTCTACTTTGGCAACAAAATCTCAACCTTCTCTCTATGCACTGTCAAACATACAAGTGATACCCAGTTCTGAAGCATTTTACCAATTGGAAATTATCATAATTAATTCTGATACAAGTAATGGCCTGCATTGTCCAATCACTGCCAAACATGTTAAAATAAAAATATACATTCTAAATTCTGAATCTAAGTACTGATTACCATTATCCCATGTCTGACAACCACGTGCTTCAAACATCATCTGCAGCCTGAAACTGAACTTTTGATAGGAAGTTTGGACTGAATGCGCTTGCCTTCATATGAAAGCTGTAGGATGCTCCCTATTTAGCGAATGACTTAATCTCCAGTGTGCTGCCTGTCTGCATTGGTCTCAGAACAGTTCAAAAAAATTTCTCAATGTGAAAATGCACAGTAAATATCGGATTTCTAATGAAAACCTTGTGCTATTGTACACATTAGTGTACATTGTGTTTAGCAGCATAGCGTTTCGAGATAAATCACTAAAGTTTTTTAAATGGCATATCAGATGAAATTTTTGACTCAAATAGCAGGGGCTGCACCAGAGAATTTTGATTGCTGGCGCTGAAGAAGTAGAATAAATTATTGACAAGGGGAGCTGAGCTTTGGTCACTAAATATGTGCAATCCCGGCATGGCCAAGTGGTTTTATTCTGTTTTTGCTAACTTCGATGGTTCACCTTGTTAGAAGAGCTCTGGTGGTTACAAAGCAGTGTCCGTGGTTGCTCCACCATTACTGAGAGAAAGGTGTAGCGAGACATGCAGTTGGAGTGCGCTTAATAAAGTTTTAACAGTTAAGTTTACCTGATTGTTTTCTGTTCTATTTATTTCATTTCTGAGTGAGAAACGCTCCAATTGATGCAGTGCATGAGCTGTCTGAACGACTCTTTTTTGCTAAACCGTTTGACTTATTCTTTGAAGGAATCTACTCAAATGACTAATTCATTTGTAAATCGGGCATCACTAGTTCTGATTCTAAAGAGGCAACAGAAATACAGGACACAAATGATTGCTAAAATATTGTCAGGGAAAATGTTTCTTCAAATAATATTCATACAGAGGATAATCTGCTGGATGTCACAAACATTTGCTTGGGGTGCTTTCTTGGTGAGGCTGCCGCCTCTGTCAAATAGGCTTCTATGTAAAAACTTAATTAGGTCTCTAACCATATGTAGTTTTGATGGTGTTTCTCCCAAAGACATACTTTGCTGATCGGTACCATCTTGTCCATCTGTCGAAGGTTTACTCCTTTACTGACAGCCCAGAGTCTCCTGAACTGAGATCAATCACTTTAAATTAAATTAAATTATGTGTTGCATATAGTGATGCCAAAATACAACGTCTACGCATGTGCACGTAGGGACGCACAAGGTTATATACATTATTTAAATGAATTTAAACTGACTGTCTGCAAGTCAGGAGACTCTTGGCTTTTATTTAAGTGTTAAACGATCAAAGCCTGTAATCACATGACAAAACAAGATGGTTGCAATTTTAGTCAAATGCTTCTATGGGAGCAGACCAAACAAAAGGGCATCTGGTAAGAAAATTCATTATTTTTTCCCCAAGTAATCTGTTTGTGTCAAAAGAGTAACATCTGTTGTTTAATCTGATGTGTCAATTTGAACATTTCATTGATTTATTACAAGCCAGCACACTATTAATCACTTTGTCCTCGTACAAGGACATTGGGACTTTAGTAATATTTAGTAATTAAGACCTAGTGGCCGTGACAATCATTGGGAATCCATTGCATTAATTTTTTAATTCAGGTTAGGGGTTCAGAGACATTTGAACCAATCGACATGTTTGGCAAACATTGAACTACGTTGAACAGTACATAGATTCAGAATTGATGAAGTTAATTTTATTTAAACATGCTTGGATGTCATTGGACTATGTTGACCATTACTTTGATTCAGAATTGATGAAGTTAATTTCTGAATGTTAAAATGCTACAGCACTGGCTACCACTTGTTTGACAATGTAGAGATAGAACATTGATATTTTGTAGCCTGAGTAGAGAAAACATTGTAATAAACAATTTGATAAACAAAGCAGACTTTCTATTGCTTGGTATTAATGAAAAAAATCAAATCATAGACCTGCTGTCCCCATATGAGGACATACATTTTTAGTCAATCTTTTTGCTATTATAAGAAATTGCTTTGTTTTAATGGTTGTCAGGTACTGCTAGTTACTGGTTAATTTTAAACCTTGTGCAACCTTAGGGACATTTTTGTCTTTTTCATTTCTGTTTTTTCGATACTTTTGGCTGTGTTAATGCCAACGCCATAAATTTGGACAAAGGGGAGTATTTTGGTGGGAATTTCTATATTTCAACTTCAGATCCTATAATACACTGTGTACATAATGTAGTTACATTCAGGGCCTTAAGGACAAAAATTTCCCCATTGAAACTCATTAAAACTGCAATATTTGATCCCAGTGCCATTAAAGCATAAAATCATGAATTCAATGATATTATGCTTTCATTCTAGGGCCCTGGCTTAAAAATTCAATGTTTTTTTATATTTTCGACCAGATGGTGCCATTTTTCTCATGTTTAGCATATGGAGCATATACATGCTTTTTTCCCTATTTTCTGTATTATAGAGCACTGCAGGCCAATTGAATATATTAAAATAATATGAATATATAATATTATTATGGCACTTTTCTGTTTTTTATTGACACATAAGGGTTAACGGAAATGGAACATATACACAGCAATCACATCTGTGTCTCAGGAGGTTATGGGAATAAAAGTTGTTCGATATCTTACGATTTCATCATATTGTACAAGTTATTACTAGTTGTCATGAGACTATGTTGTTTTGACTGATTTAACTGAAAATAAAATGACAAATGATCACTTTAAAGCAGCATTAAAATTAATTATGTGTAACATTTATAGCTTAAATTCAAGTTTAAGAAAGGATTTTGTTTGGCAATGCCATTAACATCAAAGCAAGCTGTGCTAGCAATGTTGTAATGTCTAGATGAATAATATAACATTTTGTCCTCAGAAACACTCTTAATCCCACATGCTGGTGTTCTCTGAAGAGAAAATATAGAACAGCATTTTTGTAAAACAGATACAATACAGGTGTACAACAGTATTTTTTTATCTGCCACATATTCAAAAGGGTAGAGACTGTACAACTGTGAGGATAACAAGGCCCACTTGGCACATAAATAAGCGCAAATCACATAGCCTCCAGGGTGCATGATATGATAGGCAGCTGTCAGTTTGCATTGGGTGTCACAAGGTTCCCTTTATAACTCTGCACATGTACATTTTATTGAACATATTCTTAATTTTTTTAATTAAAGTTGAATTTGTTTTTTTATTATTGCTAATTTAGAATATAATATGTTGTGTTTCAAGATTTCATGAGACAAAATAAATTAATTATTTACTTAATTTATTCCTAAGGAAATGTATTCCTATTTACACTTTAGGAATGTTTTCCCCCAAAATTATTACATATACTTTCTCTAATAATGTGAAGTTGTTGTAGAAAGGCTGAAAGTTACATCTGACATTTTGAACGAGCTCTCTCTATGAAATGTTTATTTTTTGTTACATTGGATTAAAACACTGTATTTTTATTTAAAAGAAACAGCTGTACATAGTGTATTGTGTCTTAAGGGGTTTGAGGTGAAATTGTGACAGTTGGGTCATTTCAGTGTAAGTGGTGTCAATATCCTGGACGTGGTATTTACCATGTAATTGTGTTAGTCTAACGTGATATTGATTTATCATTGTGTATATACAGTCAGTCATTAAGCTTGTATGAGCAACAGTTATAAATTTGGAGTCAAAAGGGTATTTCTTGTTTCAGTATTTAATGTCTATTGCTTGTGCACTGAAAGATTTTTGCATTCAGAAAATACTCATTATGTTTCTTTTTTAAACTGTGTTCATATATGTATGCAAATACATCTTTCATCCACATGATTCTACATAATTGTTTGTACAGTACATAAAATTACATTTGATTTCTTATGCTGTAGCTAATTTTTTTTGTGACACTTTAAAATTGTATATATTTTTACATTATTATGCATTAGAGCAATCCCAATGAATCATCCCAAATATTATTTGCCATTTAGATAGATTAAGCTTTCCTTTCAGAAAAACAGCATAACAGCAAAATGGTGTTCTACCACTCTAATAACGCATACACATTTCAAGCAAAAGAGGCATATTTTGTTGCCATGTCAGTTTAATTTGAAAGGCTTAACATCATGACTATCCACATTCAGTCTAATTGACTCTTGTGACGAAGATCTGGTTTGATCTGCCCAGGGGGTGTGGAACCACAAACAGCAGTTCAAGATATTTCTGGCATACACAATGTCACATCCACTAAGTTTCAATCTCTACAGGTGCAGGACTGACAAATGCCCTTTGTTTGCTCCTAACACGTGTTGTGCTCTCTCTCTCTGTCCATTTCAAAAGCTATAACTGTAACCTTATTACAAGTTCATAAAACACTAATAAGATTAAACTGCTTTCAATAAACAGACACTTGTTTTTAATTTTCCATCATTAGCAGTAGTCACAAAATTTTAAAAGATTAGGATGGTGATACATCTCTTCTTATAAAGACGAGAGAGAGAGAGAGAGAGAGAGAGAGAGAGAGAGAGAGAGAGAGAGAGAGAGAGAGAGAGAGAGAAATATTGGCACCCTTGGTAAATATGCGCATAGAAGTTTTGCCTTTTGATTTTTCATTAAAAAAAAAATACAAAAATCGAACCTTTAATTGAAGTAAAACAATTGAAACAGGGGAAATATCTCATCATTAAATAAATATTTTTCTCCAAACCTATTGGCCATAATTATTGGTTGGAGAACACCTGACAAGGGATCTAAGATCATTCGTCCATACAGAATCTCTACAGATCCTTTAAATTCAGAGATCCATGTTGGTGGACTCTCCTCTTCAGTTCACCCCACAACTTTTCTGGTGTTCAGGTCAGGGGACTGGGATGGCAGAACATTTTTGTGTTGATTTTGATGTTTGTTTTGAATCATTGTCCTGCTGGAAGATCCAACCAGGGCCCATTATAAGCTTTCTTGCAGAGGCAGTCAGGTTTTGATTTTTTATCTGTTGGTATTTGATAGAGTCTGTGATGCCATGAATCCAAACAAGATGTCCAGGACCTCTAGCAGGAAAACAGCCCCACAACATTAATGATCCAGCACCACATTTAACCATGTGCATTGGGTACTTTTTCATCTCTGTGTGCGCCAAACCAATCTCTGGTGTTTACTGCCAAAAAGCTATTTTTTGTTTCATCTGACCATAGAACCCCATCGCATTTGAAGTTCCAGCAGTGTCTGACAAACTGAAGAAGCTTGAGACTAAACTAATTTCTGCAATTCTCCAGCTGTGATCCTTGGAGATTCTTTGGCCACTTGAACCATCCTCCTCACTGTGCTTGGAGACAATATAAACACACGTCCTTTTCCAGGCTGATTTTTAAGATCTCCAGTTAATTGGAACTTGTTAATTATTGCACTGATGGTGGAAATGGGCATTTTCAATGCTTTGGCTATTTTCTTATTTTGAGAAGCTCAACAACCTTTTGCTGCACATCAGAAATATATTCTTTAGTCTAACCCACTGTGACTGATGATTAAGGGACTTTGGCCTGTGTTTTACTTCATATTTATACCCCTGTGAAACAGGAAGACATGGCTGGACAATTTCATGTTCCTAGTCACCCAGGTGCACTAAAAATGTAAAATATGAAGGGGAATATACTTCAGATATATTTTATTCATAAGAATTTCTAGGGGTGCCAATAATTGTGACCAATGTGTTTTGGAGAAAAATATTTGATTAATAATATGATATTTCTCCTCCTTCAATTGTTCTACTTAAATTAAAAGTTAGATTGTTTTTTTAATGAAAGATCAAAAGGATCGTATTTACCAAGGGTGCCAATATTTTTGGCCACTACTGTGTGTGTGTGTGTGTGTATATATATATTAAGGTTGTCGATTAAACATGTTAATTCAGTTCAATTAATTATAAAGAAAATGTGTTACATTTTTTTTTTTTCTAAAAAAATGCATTCAATATTTTTATTCCCCATTAAAAAAGTTTAACTCCTAAAGATATGAATTGCAATTTTGTAATATATGTAGGAAATCATGACCACTCACATTAAAATTAAGACTCCAGTCATATCAGTAACTTTATAAAAGCTGTTTTATAACACATGTAGAGGGTCCGCAAATGGGGCTGCCATGTTAGAATCACATGACCAGCCAAATACTATAATCTCAGTTACTGTCCTTTTATTTGACACTTGCACTCAGTGAATAAAGTAATCATGGCTGACTGTGAATACTAAATTTGTACAATGGCATCTGAAACTGAAAACGACTTATTTTAAATGATGCTGCAACCAAGCCGCTAGGTGTCACTGTAAGTCCAAGATGACACAAAGACAAAAGTTACTGAATGCAACTTTATTTATGTCCCCTGACCGTAATAAGAAAGATTCCTGAGCAATTCGAGCTTGAAGTACCACGTGTTTTCTCCAGGGGGCAGTAAGCGAATCTTCAGCTGTATAGGAAAGGCACAGCTTACCTTACTTCACCAACCCTTCACCAGACAGCGCAACACTAGGACGCGTTCTGGCGTTCAAAACACAGTTTGATGGAGCGCAAATCCGAGTTTAGGGATCTCAAGATGTGTTTTCATTCGATTCATTAAATGGCACACAATGTAATAATTAGATTAAAATTGTAATTGATCGACAGCTCTTATAAATACACATTATTATATGTCTATATTATTACACAAATATCTCCTCACAGTCTGCTAGCTGTCTGATTTGTGGGTGGGTTTAGTATTCTAGTATTGTAGTATAAAATCTAGTATTTGTACACAGCCCTGGCTCTGTAAATGGAACAAAAACAAAGTGTAACAGACCGATCCACACAACACTACTCCAGCCATTCAGCAACCGGGTGGTTCGTGTGCGTGCACAGGATAGGGGGTGGGGGCAGAGCGAGACGGAAGTTAATTAGAAGAGCTGATGTGAACTTTCTAAACTCCAAGGAGGACAAACGGCTGAGAAACAGACCAAGAGAAAAAGGTTTATAAACGAATATAAAGACGAATATAAACTAAAAAAGAAGGATTATGATAAGTCAAGGGCTAGGAGCCGCATTAACATCGGCGAGGCTTTTCAGTGGTGGAGAGACCTCAGAGAGGTAAAAGGCTTGAAGACAGATGAAGAAATTGAACTTTTTCTTCTCAATAGGTGCTGTTGTTGTGAAGTTCGATTTTGAAGCAGGAGAGATGTGAGTGTCCGGAGCAGGTGTGTGTAAAAGTGTGTCTAGCGAGCATGAATTTGGGGGGCTGAGCTTCCAAAGGAGCACTGAAGGGAGGGGTGTATTTTTTTTTGGCAGTTGAGTTTGAATATCAACAGTGTTTCTCAGGAATTGCTGAGTGCACCTTTAAAGATGTCAATAAAATAAGTGTCCTGAGATATCTCACCAGTCTCTGTGAAAGCTGTAATCTTTGTAAACAACAAACAGCGGACATTGAATCTTTTCACCTGTCAATCATTTTGCTCGTTCTCATAGTGTTGTATTTGAAGTGGATCATTGAGGCTATGATTCATAATGTTTGTCAGTTGAGGGTGCTATAGACTGGTGAGATATCTCAGGACACCAATGTTGAATTGGGCAGCCACAGGAACAAACAATGCTGCTTCTTTGCTCGGTTTTGGTCTCAAAATTATCTCTGGAGGGCGGGGTTTTGGGATGAGGGGGTCGTGGATAACTCCAAGGCTCAGTCTCATTAAAGCTTCAGAACGCTAAAATCGTTACAACACCTTTAATTGGCACACCATGTAATTAATTTGCTTTAAAAAAATGAGCGATTCACAGCCCAAATATATATATATGTATTCTAATTATTATTTTTGTACATTGAGGCAGTGGAGATGTACTCTGTGAAAATGTCTCAAGTTTCATTCTGAAAATAATTTTGTTTTGTAACCATTTTTATTCTGTCAACGTTTCATTTGCTATTGATCCAGAGATGAGAGTCAGTGTTTTGTTCAGCATTTCAATCAGATATATACTTACTTTATGAAATTGTTTTGCTTTGGTCTGTCTTTTTTGTTAGTTCACCTCAACGACTTCTAATAGATTCTCACAATAATGCTCGTAATATTAATAATGCTCCAATATTTGCTTTATTTTGAGTTGTTCCTTGCAACCATGCTGAATCATTTTATTTTGGAGATATGTAGTATCTTCAAACTGTACAGACAACAATAGTGAATGCAGGTAAAATGGTACAATTAAATTAGTAGTATTCAATATTCTTCTTCTTTTCTTTTATATCGTGAAGTTGATATCTTTAGTTATTTAAAATGGTATTTTGTAATGGACTAAGCCAATTGGCATCATTTTTAAAATGACACCAATGACACTATCAAAAAAAGCATCCCACTTTACCTGTATTCACCTGTGTACATCATTTTGATTCAGCACCAACTGTAACATATACCCTCAGACACAGGAGTAGTGTTAAACCCGGAAGTTGTATTTATTCAAATAAGAGTGTTAAGGGAAGGAGATGAATATCATAAGTGGGTGGAGCTTGGGCTGACGTCACTGGAGTGAATGAGCATGGAGTTGGAGAATGAGTGCGGAGCTTGGCGTGACGTCACTGGAGTGAATGAGCGCGGAGCTTGGACGAGCATGGAGCTTAGGCTGACGTCACTGGAGTGAATGAGCGTGGAGCTGGAGAATGAGCGCGGAGCTTGGCGTGACGTCACTGGAGTGAATGAGCGTGGAGCTGGAGAATGAGCGCAGAGCTTGGACGAGCGTGGAGCAAGGGGTGACGTCACTGGAGTGAATGAGCTTGGTGTTACGTCACTGGTGTGAATAAGCGCGGAACTTGGGAGATCGTTGAGCTTCCGAGATCTCCGCTGGAGTAAAGGAGTGAAGAGCTTGGGTTGTAAGCACAGGAACGTGGAGATGGGAGGATCGACTAAGGAGCGTGGAGACAGGGAAAAAAAAAAAAAACCCACAGGAACGAAGGAGTGAGTCTGTATACGATAAACTATTAACGATAAACGCTTAACGTTTAACGAGACCAGACCAAGAGTGAGGGGAGAACAGAGTATTTAAAGAGTGAAACGGAAACAAGAGACAGGTGCAGGTGATTAGTGAAAAGGGAGCGTGAAGCATAAAAGCAAGGAAAGACAGGGAGATCTGTGACATTACCCCCCCCCCCCCCCCCCTTTTAAATGGGCGACTCCTGGCGCCCAAAGAAAAGAAAGGGAGGAAAACAGAGAAGGAAAGACCCCAAGAGAAAAGGTTAGAGAAAGGTTCAGGAGGCCTGGGAGGTGGCCGCAGGACAGGGTCAGGAGGCCAGGGAGGCGGCCTAAGGGCAGAGAAGGAATCAGGAGGCCTGGGAGGTGGCCTCAGGACAGGGTCAGGAGGCCAGGGAGGTGGCCTAAGGGCAGAGAAGGAATCAGGAGGCCTGGGAGGTGGCCGCAGGACAGGGTCAGGAGGCCAGGGAGGCGGCCTAAGGGCAGAGAAGGAATCAGGAGGCCTGGGAGGTGGCCGCAGGACAGGGATCGGGTCAGATGGCCAGGGAGGTGTCGTGGAAGGTGGAGCCAAGGAGGACCCTGTGGGCGAAGTCGTGGAAGGTGGAGCCAAAAAAGGTTCCAGGGATGGAGCCATGGAGAACTCTGGGGACGGAGCCGGAGAAGGTGGAGCCATGGAAGGGTCTGGAGGCGGTGCCGTGAAAGGGTCTGGAGGCAGAGTAGGCCCAGGGAGAGCCGTGGGAGGCGGAGCCAAGGCAGTCTTCAGAGGCGTGGAAGGCTCTGGTGACCGAGGCGTGGAAGGCTCTGGGGACCGAGGCGTGGAAGGCTCTGGGGACTGTGGTCTCAGTGGCTTGAGAGGCGGAGCGCTGGGTGACTCGGGAGGCGGAATTCTGGGAGGAGAAGCCGTGGGAAGCTCGGGAGGCGGAGCTGTGGGAAGAGAAGCCATGGGAGGCTCGTGAGGCGAAGCTCTGGGAGAAGGAGTCGTGGGAGGCTCGGGAGGCGGTGCTGTGGAAGGCTCGGGAGGAGGACCCGTGGAAGGCTCGGGAGGAGGAGCCGTGGAACACTCGGGAGGAGGAGCTCTGAGAGGAGCTGTGGGAGGCTCGAGAGGCGGAGCTCTGAGAGGAGGAGCCGTGGAAGGGTCGGGAGGTGGAGCCGTAGGAGTCTTGAGGTGGAGCTCTGAAAGGAGGAGCCAAGGGAGGCTCGAGAGGTGGAGGAGCCGTGGAAGGCTCTGGAGGTGGAGCTCTGAGAGGAGCCATGGGAGGCGGAGCTGTGGAAAGCTCTGGAGGCGGAGCTGTGGAAAGCTCTGGAGGCGGAGCTGTGGAAAGCTCTGGAGGCGGAGCTGTGGAAAGCTCTGGAGGCGGAGCTGTGGAAAGCTCTGGAGGCGAGGAAGGCTCAGGAGGGAGTTGGGAGGAAGATGTCCGCTTCCTTCGTTTTCTCTTTCCAACAGGGGTCGAGGCTACAGGCGCTGGCTCTGGGACGGTCGAGGCCACGGGCGCTGGCTCTGGGACGCTGGCCATGGCCACGGGCGCTGGCTCTGGCTCGCTGGCCGTGGCAGGCATGGGCTCTGGCTCGCTGGCCGTGGCAGGCATGGGCTCTGGCTCGCTGGCCGTGGTTGCTACTGAGGACTGCAGTAATGAAACTACCACGGGTAACAGGATAGGGAGAGCCTCACTCAAAAAATTATTAAGGGCATTAGAAGGCCTGGAGCATCCGCTAATACCCTCTAGGAGCGGAGCGAAGACTGGTAACTTAACCATGTCCGGGAAAAAGGGCAGAGAGGGTAAATGGAGGATAAGGGGTGTAGCAACATATTCAACCAAGGAGAGGTTCCCTACCTCAGGAAGCATCATGGGTCGATGGAAATTTAACCCCATACCGAAGATGGGTTTGAGGCAGAAATCAGAAAATCCAGTGATGGCTGCGAGGCGAAGGAATTTGGTTGAATACTCCAGAATGGGCAGATCCTGTCTGAAGAGCTCAATGAATGAACTTGTTGGGTCCATATTCGAAGTTTTTGTATGAGGTCTGGTCTTCTGTAACATATACGCTCAGACACAGGAGTAGTGTTAAACCCGGAAGTTGTCACTGGAGTCACTGGAGTGAATGAGCATGGAGTTGGAGAATGAGCGCGGAGCTTGGCGTGACGTCACTGGAGTGAATGAGCGCGGAGCTTGGACGAGCATGGAGCTTAGGCTGACGTCACTGGAGTGAATGAGCGTGGAGCTGGCGAATGAGCGCAGAGCTTGGACGAGTGTGGAGCTTAGGTTGACGTCACTGGAATGAATGAGCGTGGAATTGGAGAATGAGCGCGGAGCTTGGCGTTACGTCACTGGAGTGAATAAGCGCGGAACTTGGGCAAGCGTGGAGCTTGGGAGATCGTTGAGCTCCCGAGATCTCCGCTGGAGTAAAGGAGTGAAGAGCTTGGGTTGTAAGCACAGGAACGTGGAGATGGGAGGATCGACTAAGGAGCGTGGAGACAGGAAGATCACAGGAACGAAGGAGCGTGGAGACAGGAAGATAACAGGAACGAAGGAGCGTGGAGACAGGAAGATCAACAAAGGAGCGTGGAGACAGGAAAATCACAAGAACGAAGGAGTGAGTCTGTATACGATAAACTACTAACGATAAACGCTTAACGTTTAACGAGACCAGACCAAGAGTGAGGGGAGAACAGAGTATTTAAAGAGTGAAACGGAAACAAGAGACAGGTGCAGGTGATTAGTGATTATTGAAAAGGGAGCGTGAAGCATAAAAGCAAGGAAAGACAGGGAGATCTGTGACACCAACACTGCAGATGTCACGTATTTTGACATTAACATGATATCCCTAACCCTAACCCTTGACAACACTACTGTGGTACTGTATACGGCATGCATACTAACACAACATGCCACATAAAACACAATCATGAGCTTTTATGCAACACAATGTTGCATTTGAATTTCTTTCATCTCTTTGTGTTTTAGAAAAAGCAAGTTAATTAAAGTTTAATTACAAACACACTACTAATTGTATCATGACATTCTAACCGTGTAATCCTAAAGCCCCATAGAATATATAAAATAAAATCACGTAAATCAGTAGGAACAAAGATATACAATTATAACTTTACATTAATGGTTTGCACAAATGTAGTTAAATACAAATTGTAGTGGCTGAGCATAAAACTAAAAGAGAGGAGATCCCCAATGTCAAAATAAGAGGATTCAAGTAGCAATGAATGGAACATGATTCTCAACTTCATGTTCCTGAAAATAGTTGTCACTGTGACATCTGGGTATCCGTTATACTGCATGAAAAGAGTCAAATCTGGAAAAATGCAGGAATAGTATATTCTCTCTTAACTTCAAGTTTGTCAGATGTATTAGGGAAAAAATTAACCCAAGTAATGTAACCACGTAAAAAGCCACGTACCTCAATTAGGCGGACATGTAAAGGAACTGTAAAGTTTGACGGAAATTTACAGAGGAAATTCTACTGGTTGTGACAACTGATGGCAGTCTTGCTGTGAGGACCATTTATATATTAATGACTGGCAATTGTGAGTGAAAGGTGTTAGGTGCTTCAAGCTTGCTGTGTTTTCAGAGTACAGGGGAAGAAATAGCTGAAAATTTCGCTTATTGTAGGCTACAGCAAACTACATTACAGTACAGAAATACATGCTAAAATAAACACCCTGAAAACAAGGCCGTAACCATGTCTTTAACATTGGGGGGGACCAAACCATTTTGGGGGTGGGTGATCGCAGTTGTTGAGGTCAGAAATATAATGGTCCTCTTTGGCCCTTTAAAATAATAAAGGTACAATAATGTTCTGCATAAAGGCTTTAAATGCCCAAATTTTGATCATATTTGGTTTTAAAAGACACATTTTTTTATTTTATTTTTTATTTACATAGTACAAGAAAAGCACTGTGCCTGCATTGCTAGCAACTTGCCTGTTTCAGTAACCATTTTTTATTTTATTGTGTGCTGTCTTAAAGAAAAGACAAATATAATTAGAATTTCTTTTCATCAATGATGTATCTGTAAAATGACACGACATCAGCTGAACAGCAAAACACACACAAAATGATTTACTGCCCTCAAGTTGTCCTTCATTGTTTTTTTCCCCAGAAGAATATTAACACAATCTTTTCTAATGCTGCTCTTTTCCATACAAAAACATTTTATATTGACCACAACTGTCAAGGTTCAAAGAGAAAAACAAAAGTCATTATTAAAATAACATAAAAGTATTTTACAACAGATTTGTGTTGTATGGCCCCAGAAAGCTTATAATAATATCTATTTTATGTTCCAAGTAAAAAGAATAGCATATGGGTTTTGAACAACATAATGGTGAGTATATGATTGTATATATTGTTGTTTTTTTATGGTGAACTACTTCTTTATTAGGTAGGCTCAATTTTTGAGCACAAATTTGACAAGGACACACTCAAAATGAAATGATTTCTTTTAAAAATAAGACTCTTAGGAGATGATGTACAAAATTCAGAATTAATTAAAGAAAAAAATTAATGATTTAGAAAATCTTAAATTGACTTTCTAAATAAAAAATATATGATACTTTCATCGCTAAAACCTCGAAGCACAAGTCACATGTTCTAGTCTAATCTGTGGGTGATAATGCTCTACTGTGTTTTATAGATCATTTTCTTAGACAATGTCAAGAGAATTTTCTAAAAAGCTTCTTTGAAAGTCTGCCAGATTACCAAATTCATTAAATTCCTCTACAACATTCACACATTTGCTCTTTGATTTGATTTTTGATCAGTTAATGTTTTGTTAATGGGGGTTGGGGGGGGTCACTTATTGTGGTTACAGCCCTCCCTGAAAATAAAAATTGTTAATCAAACAGTGGTAATATTTAATTTTACTTGGCATTTTTGACAAACATTACAGAAAAAATGATGATTTAAAAATTAAGAGATTTATCTGTATTTATTTTTATATTTGTTATGTACATTTTTAACATGTACTCTGCTATCATATGATGACATAAGAGTTCATATAAATGGCCAATGTATCATTCATAACAACCGCCTAAAGCATTTGGTCAATAGCCATGAACACTTGGTCAAGAAATATCAACTAAACTGTATTGCAGAAAATAGGATAACAGTTTATAATTATACTTTGCTTTTTTATTATTATTATTATTATTTTTATTATTTTTAAAAATTTACAAAAAAAATTGAAATTAAAATAAAGCAGAAAAATAAAGTTAAACTAAAAAAAATCTAAAATTATGAAATTTCTGTTTAAAACAAAAATAATCAGACATTTCCATAAAAAAACAGCAATATGAAAACTTTAGGAATCATATAGGCCTAAATCTCAACCATAGTGCACTGTGGTATTACTACTAATTCCTTCTCTTTTTCTGGCTTATCTGGACAGATGAAGTTCTTAGTACATATTTCCACATGTAGGAACATTGCTGCAGAGTCAGTCTTTGTGATCTGCAAACTCCATATCTCAACAGGGGCTCCCAAAATGTCTTTCTGGATAAGGGTGCAACCATGTTACCTTTACAGCAACATGCTGTTAGGTCAATATGTTCTGCAACGTGTATCATAATGTGGAGGTGTTCAATATAGTTTTTGCAAAGAACCCTACTAAAAAGACCATCTTAACCAGCAGGGGGTTTTGCTGTCCTTTTCTGCATAACATGGCGGCTCATTTAGCTTAACATGGCCCATTCTGTCCATTTCGCCGACCCACCCGCTCAGTTCTTCCGATGGCTAGTCCGCCCCTGATCGGCCCAAAAGTGCGTCAACCTACCGGGAAAATTCCTTGTATGCCAGATTACCAGTCCAGCCCTGCTTCTAGTGCATAACAATACAAAGCAGCAACAAGACATAGATAATAATACAAATAATAAAAATGTATAAATAAAAATCAAATTTGAATAAAAAGTATATCTAGAATTCACAATACGACTACACATGTATAAATATATATATATATATATATATATATATATACACACATATATACATACACATACATACACACATACATATATACATATATACATATACACATACACATACATAGTGCAAATCTAAATACAAATCTGTTATATACAGAAGCACGGGAGTGTAATGTCAGAAGAGGTTGGATGTGTTGGATAACTATAAAAAAGATTTGACTGTGAATTGCACATATTTATTGCTCAATGGTTTTAACTGTTCATGAGATGGATAGCCTGAGGGTAAATACTGTTCCTGTGCCTAATGGTTCTGGTGCTCAGAACTCGGCCAGAAGGCAACAGTTCAAAAAGGTAATGGGCAGGGGTAGTGGGGTCTAGAGTGATTTTTTTCCAGCCATTTTCCTCACTCTGGAAGTGTACAGTTCTTGAAGGGAGGGAAGGGGGCAACCAATAATCCTCTCAGCAGTCAGAACTGTCTTTTGTAGTCTTTTGAAATTCAATTTCATAGCTGAACCAAACCAAACAGATATTGAAGCGCAGAGGACAGACTCAATGACTGCTGAGTACAACTGCATCAGCAGCGCCTGTGGCAGGTTGAACTTCCTTAGCTGGTGAAGGAAGAACAACCTCTGCTGGGCCTTTTTCACAATGGAGTCAATGTGGGTCTTCCAATTCATGTACTCTGAAATGGTAGTGCCCAGGGGCCGGTTGCACCAGCTAAAAATCAGTTACAACTTAGCGTAGATGTGGCGTAAATGGGCTCTAATTCAAATTTTATGCACTACTAAATATTTGAGCATTGCACAATTAAACTTAGGTAGGACATAACCCTACTTATAAACAAAATATTTATCGGAATGATGATTGAGCATTTGAAGCAGCATGGGACTTCACACTGCTTTAGTGATCTAATGAAAATCTGTGTAAAGATGGGGCCAGCTGGTTAGCACAGGATCTAAGACACACAGGTGAAACAAGAGACACACTGTGCTTTCCTTGTCTTTTTTTTTTTTTGGAAGACATGGCACAATTCCTCTTCACAGATCTTAAGTGCAGCTTGAGTAGCAGGAGGGGGGAGGAGGGGGCTGCAGAAGGCATTAGTGTTTGTGTGAAGTAAAGATCAGAGTAGGTGTGGAGTGTGAGATTGGGCCTTTTAAATCTAAAGTAGAAAACATTCAGGTCGTCAGCCAGTTGTTGGTCCACCACAGGGTTGGGGGCAGGAGTCCTGTAATTCATAAGTTGTTTCGTGTCTCTCCACACTGATGCAGGGTCGTTAGCTGAAAACTTGTTTTTCAGCTTCTCAGAGTATAATTTTTTAGCCACTTTGATTTCCTTTTTCAGTGTGTTCCTGGCCTGATTGTACAAGACTTTATCCAGACTCTTTACCGTCTTTACTACAGGCTTAGTAGATTTTAGATTCTGTCTGTAGGTTGGAAGAAGATGAACCATACAGTGATCAGACTGTCCCAAAGCTGCTCTTGGGACAGAGCGATATGCATCCTTTATTGTTGTGTAGCAATGATCCAGTATATTTCTGTCTCTGGTTGGGCATTTAATGTGCTGTTTGTATTTGGGCAGTTCATGATTGAAGTTTGCTTTGTTAAAATCCCCAAGAATAATAATAACTGAGTCCGGGTATACTTGTTCCGTGTCTGTGATCTGATCAGCCAACTATTGCAGAGTTGCATTCACACGTACAGTATACTGTACTCATACGTACAGTATAAACACTCACCAGAATAAACAAAGAAAACTCCTGCAGCGAGTAGAAATGTTTATAGTTAATAAAGAGTGCTTCCAAAGTAGGACAGCACATCTTCTTTAATGTTGTTACATCTGTACACCAACTTTCAATGATGTAAATCAATGTTCCACCACCTCTAGATTTCCCAGTTAAATCCGCAAAGTGATCCTCTCTGAAGAGCTGAAAGCCCAGTAGATGTAATGTGCTGTCCAGAATGGCTTCACTCATCCAGGTTTCTATCAGTCTCACGTGAAGCCCTGATCCCTGATACATATGTGCACATGGATATATCAACATGGTTCATAATGTACAAACTTTGCAAAACGCTGTTTTCTGCTCAGTATTGCGTTTTTCTAAAGACAAACCAATTCCACACCACAGAGCATGCACTTTTACCTTCATAATCTCCTCTCATCTTCTCATACAAATGAATGAAGAATGAGCAGCCATTATGAGGAAGATGGTTGAGCTAATTTAAAAGCCTCATGCAGACACCAGCATGCTAACATCCCATGCTGGCTGACCAGCACCCAAAACAGAACATAAGCTGGTGAACAGCAATGCTGGCTATTTCAGATGGGAAGGCTTTAAAGTGTGTCAATACAGAAAAATCAGAAAATAAGCCTACTTTGAGAAATAATTACTGGAGAAACAAGTGTAACAACTAGCCCTAGTCTCCCCCAATGTTGACTATTCATGACTGACCCCCAACACACACTTCGGTTGTCCATCGAAATCCAATGATGACATCCACTCATTTAACGGTGAGATCTTTGATGGCTGAACAGTCCTATCCTGGACCCACAAGCTCTATTACAGGTGGGGCATATATATGTGGTTGTAGTGGTGGTATTGATGGCAGCCATGGCTGTGTGTCTCCTGGCTCTCTCCTGTTGTCTTTTGGTTGTGCTCTCCATCTCCAGCATATGTGCCCCATCCCTACAAAGCCGTCGCCAGATATTACGATCAACAGCAACATACTCCAGGTCCTCGGGTCTGATCTACACTTTCTCAGAGCAATCTTCATTTGTTCCTTATAGCGCTTCTTCGGCCCTCCAGCTGAGCGTCGACCATGATGTAGCTGACCATATAGC
The DNA here is from genome assembly GCA_032164185.1 of Moxostoma hubbsi. NCBI lineage: Eukaryota > Metazoa > Chordata > Actinopteri > Cypriniformes > Catostomidae > Moxostoma > Moxostoma hubbsi. The sequence goes on along the minus strand of JAVLUX010000026.1, from coordinate 23,041,407 downwards.
ACTCTGCAGGGTAGTCAACATGGGGGCATCCTTATCACGTGGCCCAGCCACTTCAGCTGACGCTGGGTGATCATGGCCTCAATACTTCTGCAGTTAGTCTTTACAAGTATTTCAGTGTGAGGCATACGCTCACGCCACATAATTCCCAGAATGCGCTGAAGGCATCTGATATGGAAGCGCTCTAAGGACTTAATGTGACGGCTGTAGGTTACCCAAGCTTCACAGCTATAGAGGAGGGTGGTGACACAGACCACTTGGAATACAATGACCTTTGTGGAGGAATGAAGGTTCTTGTTCTCAAATACTCTGCGCCGAAGTCTTCCAAAAGCAGATGAGGCCTGTTTAATCCGGCTCTGGATTTCGCTGTCGATCCCGCTATCCTCTGCGAGAATACTCCCCAGATATTTGAATGATGACACTATTGACAGTTGTTCACCACCAACAGTGAAGGGGGGTGGAGTGGATGGGACACTGGTACTCCATTGGCAAACCACTTCTGTCTTGTTGGTGTTGACAGTCAGCCCCATCCTGCTGTACGCTCTCACCGCCACAGCAAGGACGGACTGGAGATCCTCCGGAGTATGGGCCACAAAAGCACAGTTGTCTGCATACTGCAGCTCCAGGACTCGCTCTCTACAGAGTTGAGTGGTTGCGTTGAGCCTCCTAATGTTAAAGAGATTGCCATCTTGTCTTGTCCACTGCCATACCACTGCTGCTCTCCATCTCATTGTGGAGAACCTTGGTAACACACATGAGGAAAATGTTAAAGAGCACTGGTGCTAGCACACACCCCTGCCTCACCCCTGTGCGTACAAGGAAGGGCTCCAACTTTTGTCCACTGATAGTCACCCGAGCAGTCATCGCATTGTGGAACTGGCGGAGGATGTTAAAAAATTTATTGGGACAGCCAAACCTGAGGAGGACAACCCATAAGAGCTCTCTTTGCACAGTGTCAAAAGCTTTGGAGAGGTTGACAAAGGCCATAAATAGGTCCTGATGTTGCTCCCAGCACTTTTCCTGAAGCTGCCGGACTGTGAAAATCATGTCAACCGTACTCCTGTTCCTCCGAAATCCACACTGCGATTCAGGCAGCATTAACTTGGTGATGTTACTGATGAGTCTCTGATGCAATACCCTAGCCAGGACCTTACCAGCAACAGAAAGAATGGATATACCCCTACTATTGCCGCAAATGGCCTTGTCACCCTTGTTCTTATAAATGACAACAATGTTTGCATCTCTCCATTGTTGTGGGATGATCTTATCAGTCCAGGCCTTGGTAATGTACTGGTAGAGGGTGTGCATACACATGCACCCTCCTTTCTTTAGTAGCTCAGCAGGGATATTATCTTCGCCAGGGGACTTGTTGTTCTTACAACTGATAGAACCTCCTGGAAGGTTGGTGTTAGACCGAGGTCATGAATAGGAGGATGTATAGGCAGTTCGTCAAGGATGGTGGAGTCTGCATCAGAGTCCTGATTAAGCAGGGTGTCAAAGTGTTCAGCCCACCTCAGTAGGATACTATCCTGATCATTCAGGAGCTTTAGACCATCAGCTGTCTTCAGGGACATGATGCAGGGATTTCTGGTGCCGTATATGGTTTTGACAGCATTACAAAAATGATGCATGTCATTTTTATCAGCAAAGGTCTGGATTTCATGTGCCTTTTCAGTCCACCACTTATTCTGGATGGCCCGTGTTGTTTTTTGCACTATTCTCCGAGCTTCCTGCCAATGCTGCCTGGTGCTGGTGGATGTAGGGTTATCTAAAGTTGGCCGGTGTGCTTTATGGATGGTGTCTGACTTATCATTAAACCAGTCTTGGTGGTTCCTGCTCTTATGGCCGATGGATTGGGCTGCTGCATCGTAGAGCGCCAAGCTGATATAGATCCACTGTTGTTCCATGGTGTTTTCTGGGTCCAGACAAGGTTCCAGCTCACTTAGTTTCTCAGCTAAGAGACGTCGGAACTCACTTCTGGCTTCTTTGCTTCCCAAGTGGTTGCAATTTAGCTTCTTTTTATTAGGCTTTTGCAGCCACAGAGGTGGAAGCACTTTCATATGGAGCTTGGCCACAATCATATGATGGTCAGTCCAGCACTCTGCACCCCTCATGGCATGGGTGATGTGAACATCCTTGATGTCACTACGCCTCACAATGATGAAGTCAATCATGTGCCAATGTTTAGAGCGAGGGTGCATCTATGAAGTCTTATACTTGGCATTCTGCTGGAAGATGGTGTTGGTTATGGTAAGGTTATGCTCAGAACAAAGAATAAGTAGCCTCATGCCATTTGCATTCACCCTACCGATACCATGCCTACCTAATACCCCACCCCATATCCTGTTGTTCTGTCCCACCCTAGGGTTAAAGTCCCCAAGCAAGAGGATCTTGTCACTCTTAGGGATCCAGCAAAGAGCTTCATCCAGTGTCTGATAAAAGCATTCCTTGCCCTCGTTCTCAGATGGCAAAGTTGGTGCGTAGGCACTAAGAAGTGTGGCGTAGCGCTTCTTTGCCAGGGGGATACGGAGGATCATTAGCCTTTCATTAATACCAACAGGTGTTTCTGTGAGACATGGTATAAGGGTGTTCTTGATCGCCAGTCCTACTCCGTGGAAATGTTGTCCACCTGTGGGGAAACCTTTCCAGAAGATGGTGTAACCCATCCATTCCTCTGTTAGAGAGCCTTCATCCAGGAGCCTGGTCTCACTCAGGGCAGCAATGTCAATGTTGTAACGCCTTAGCTCAGCAGCAATCAGAGCTGTTCTCAGGTGAGGCCTGTCAGAAATGCCATACGAGTCTAGGAGAGTCCTTACATTCCATGTTGCCAGTTTTAGGTTATATTGTTTCTTATTTTGACCGCAGTAGTTGAATGACCCGATAGGCACGGTAACCTATCTAGGTACGATTGAATGGGCAATTTTTAGGCCACCTTTTCTAGGCCCTTCCCCAATTGGGGTGGTCCCTAAATAGGGCTGCTCAGTCGCACTGGGGTCTGCCGAAAAACAGCTGCCACTCAGTCCCAGCTGCAAGCGACCAAATACCCAGTGCCGCTATCGTGCAGGGTTCTGACTAGGTGCTCCCAGTCCATTCGTACCTGCTCCCGTTGCCAGCCACCCCATCGCCATCAGACTTCAACCTATGTAAGGTCCAGATATTATTCACCATGGTCAAAAGTGGAGACCTGCGCAAGGAAGGGTTTTAAAGTGCCAGAGGGGGTGCGCAAGTGAATCCAGTGGCAAGGGGGGTCCCGGGACAACTGGTCCCTCATCTTGGCTGCAGAAGGCTGCCGGGTCCTTTGTTTGTTAAGGCACACCTATTGTGCACCGCCTGCGCATTGCTTTTCTGTCAGGGTGGGCTCCCTTAGCCTTAGTCTCAATAGACTTACCACAAGGCAGTGGGGCTATTTGCCAATAACTGGGGCAGTGGTTGATGGGCGCCAGGGCATGTCCACACAGTGGTGGGCCTGCACACCTCGTCTCTGGGGCCCACTGCTGCTCCGAGATCTGCTGTAGTTCAGCCTGAGACCGTGAGATACCCAGTTACCATGTGTGGTCCCGGGGAGGCACTGCAGGAGTCTAGGTGGTGGAGAGGCTCTGTACTAGCAGGAAGAGTCTTACACACTCTGCTCCTCTTTTCACCTTCTATCAAGGAGGCTATCCAGCGGCAATAGCTGTAAGCAGAGTGTAGCAAGCATATAGCACAATGCTGCAAGCAGTACTACTACACTACTGCACTACTGCACTAGACACTTCACACGCACCCTGTGCATTACACACACACACACACACACACACACACACATGTTCTACTATGTGGAGCACCTATCCCAGTACAGGACATATTAGACACACACACACACACCTCCACCTCACACCCCAACCCCCCCTCATGCACAGATTTTGTTGTTCTGATCTCTGCTCAGACATGAGTCATTTCAAACACACTTGCTGATGCTACAGACAGACTGTCAGACTGCAACACGGAGGGGAAAGGGTCTATATGCAAGTGATACACCCGGCCTGACAAAACATGGGTCGAAACTGGCTCAACATGGAGATTGTAAAATCTTGCAAAGGTATTGAGTGTTCCCCAGCCCGCTGCTCCCCAGTGCCCACGAGGATGCCACTCTCCTTGTAGAGTGTGCTCATATTCCCAAAGGGGTGGGCATGGCCTGGGCCAGATATGCCAAAGCGATGGTATCCACGATCCAGAGGGCAAGCCTCTGTTTGGAGACAGCGTTCCCTTTCCACTGTCTGCCGAAGCAGTCAAAGAGCTGATCAGAGCGTCTAAAGCTCTGTGTGTGATCCAAGTAGATGCGCAAAGCACGCATCAGACACAGCAATGATAGGGCTGGGTCTGTCTTCTCGCAGGGCAGCACTTGCAGGCTCACCATCTGATCCCTGAAGGGGGTCGTGGGAACATTGGGCACATAGCCCGGTCGGGGTCTCAGGATCACGTGAGAGTCTACTGGACCAAATTCCAGGCAAGTATAGCTTACAAAGAACACCTGCAGGTCCCCAACCCTCTTGATGGAGGTGAGCGTAATCAGGAGGGCCGTCTTCGAGGAGAGTGCTTCAGCTCTACGGACTCTAGTGGCTCAAACGGGGCTCTCTGAAGGCCCAGGAGGACCACGGAAAGATCCTATGAGGAAAAGAGGTGTGGCTTAAGTGGATTCAGCCTCCGGGTGCCTCTGAGGAACCTGATGACAGATCATGCTTCCCTAGGGACTTATCCTCCAATGCATCATGGTGTGCCGCTATGGCAGCCACATACACCTTCAAGGAGGACGTCCTTCGTCAGGGGAATTTGCGAGGGAGGTGCTGTGGCGAGGAGCGTGAGGTCCGAGAACCAAGTCAGTGTGGGCCAGTATGGGGCCACGAGGGTGACTTGTTCCTCTATCTCCCTGACCTTGCACAGGGTCTGTGTAAGTAAGCTCACTGAGGGGAACAAGTATTTGAGCAGCCCCCGGGGCCAGCTGTGTGCCAGCGTGTCTGTCCCGAGGGGGGGCTCCTGTCAGGGAATACCAGAGCAGGTAGCGAGAGGATTCCCGGGAAGCAAACAGGTCCACCTGTGCTTTGCCGAATCGACTCAAAATCAGCTGGACCACCTGGGGGTGGAGTCTCCACACTCCGCTGAGCGTCACCTGCCATGACAGCATGTCTGCTGTGGTGCTGAGGCTGCCCGGGATGTGAGGCCCACAGTGACCTCAGTTGCTGCTGACTCCAGAAGAGGAGATGACGGGCGAGTTGCGACACGCAACGAGAATGTAAGCTACCTTGGTGATTGATATACGCAACTTTTGCTGTGTTGTTGGTCTGGACCAACACATGCTTCAGTGGCAATAGCCTCCGCAGTGCGAGCAGTACAGCCAGCAACTCAAGGCAGTTGATGTGCCAACACAGTCACGGTCCTGTCCAGGAGCCAGCAGCTGCGTGCCCTTTGCACACGGCAACCCAGCCTAACTTGGAGGTGTCTGTCATGACCACAACGTGCCTGGACACTTGCTGTAGGGGGATTCCTGCTCGCAGAAATGCAAGGTCTGTCCTTGGGATGAACAATTGGCAGCAGACAGGCGTGATAGCCATGCAATGTGTGCCAGACTGTCATGCCCTTCTCGGGACTCGAGTCTGAACTCAGTGCTGAAGCAGTCTTATATGCATTAACCCGAGTGACGCCGAGGATGCCATATGCCCCAGGAGCCTCTGAAAGTGTTTCAGTGGAACTGCTGTCCTCCGCCTGAATGACTTCAGGCAATACTGTGCGTGCTCGCTTATGAGGCACGATATCATCGAGACCGAGTCTAACTCCATGCCGAGAAAAGAGATGCTCTGAACCGGGGAGAGCTTGCTCTTTTCCCAGTTGACCCAAAGCCCTAGACGGCTGAGATGGATGAGCACCAGGTCCCTGTGTGCACATAGCAACTTTCGAGAGTGTGCTAGAATCAGCCAGTTGTCGAGGTAGTTGAGTATGAGGACACCTACTTCCATTGCGACCTTCGTGAATATGCGAGGGGTGTGCAGGGCGATCCCGCAAAGTGGCTGCATTTTGCAGGCACAGATAGAGTGAGCAGTGAGTGGTGCCCCAAACACAGGAACCAATTATCTAGCTGCGAGGGCTCATGAGAGGATGGAGGATTCCAGTCCAACCTGACACTTGCGGCGGCCCGGGGAAGCATGGCAATCAGCTCAGCGTCGGCCTCAGACTGGGTGGGCAGACCCAAAGTTGGCAGCCCAGTCGTGTCCTTGGCATCTGACATTGCCAGCCTGCTCTCCGATGCAGCGAATGAGGACTCATCCTGCTCCAAAAGACACGTTAAGCTGGCTATGAGGCGAGCTGGTCTCATCTCGGAACTCGACGGGTCAAACAAGTGTGCTGGGGAATGGATGGTCCGCGGGGATTTACCCAGCAAGACCGCTCCCATTGGAATCCCCAAATTGCCTCCAGCACCAACCTCGTACCCATAGGCAGAAGGCACAGCATGGGGGGCGGCTGGAGTGGCTTTCCCCCGGAGGAAGGAAATCCACGACCGCAACGTTGCCATGGTCATGTTCTCGCATGAACCATCCATGAAACCATCCATCCTCAGTGTGATCGCAGCCCAGCCACGTGAGGCAGCACCCGTGGCTGTCAGAGGCAGAGAGATATATATACTCTTTTTAGCCCAGGGGCGTGCTCTGCACTAATCGTGCAGGAGGAGAGAAAGCCACTGGAATACGCCATATATCCAACAGCATATGCTTCTTCGAGATGAATGGACCATCAGTGGAATTCAGCTCGCTGACACATAACCGCTTGGCTCCAAATTAAAAATCTGAACGAGTGGTTGCAGCCAGATCCTTTTATACCCATATCTCCCGGGGAGTGGTATGCAAATTCCACTCACCAATTCTCATTGGCCTTTTCTCAAAGATCAGTGGTGTTTGGGGCTCCCAAGAGTGACCCCTAGTGTCACTACATCGACAAAATATTGAATGAATGACAGAAGGGGAAATAATATTAGTCAAAATTAGGCTGAGAACATTTTTAATTGTCAATTTTCTTTTGCCCCCAAGGCCCCAGCTTTCACTGCCATAATTGTCTACATTTTATTGGTGTTTGTGTGAAGAGGAATCAAAGTCTTGCTTAAAGGTATAGTTGGTAATTTGTGAGTTTACATATAGTTTTAAAAAATTAAGCTGTGGAGACACCAAGTTAGTTCTTGTTATGTTCCTCTGATTTGAGAAAGGTATTTTTTATTGTCACCTCAGGTAACTCACCACCTTGCATTTTTTTTTGTGGGGAAAGTTTAGTATTATTTTAATAAAGTTGCAAAAACATTAGCATAAATGATTTAAAAATTTGTCATAAAAAAAAATAAACAGTACATTATTTATAAAAAAAAAATTCCTTTAATCTGTTGGGATATTAAATTTAATTGGAGGTCAAATATGACCTAGACATATCCTTGACAGATTTCATAAGATTCACAGACACATGTTTGCCTTAGGCTATTACAGCCTGAAGGTATTATGGCAGCATGTTCTGCTGTAAAAAGTCACACACACACAAGCTGACCAGCTACATGCAGAATTGCTGTAAAAGTTCCAAGAATGCCCCTGGAAATATAGAATTATATATTTATATTTTTTTTGTGTGAGATATAATAACAGAAGCACAATGGAAATACAAAAATTAAAAGACTGTTTTGATATGTGTAGATATGTGTAGTAAATATCCATGATGAATCTCTTGTCCCTGTAGAAAAGGAACTCCGCACAACAGGGGGTGTACAGTGAGCTTTCAGAGCTTTACACTTCATTTAAATACACTGTGACAAAACTTACAGGCTGTCAGGTCTCTGCATTGATACTGGAAGTTGTTAGTAGGGAGTTTTATGAAGTATCAATTACACCCACCAATCCTTAAATATGCAGGCAAAATTATAATAATGGCTAAGACCAAGTTTGAGAAGATACACAGAGTCTTTTCCATAAAATATTCCTCAGATAAATGATCAAATATGGTAATGTTCTGAAGAAAGACACAAATAATCTTTGCTTTAGGCCTTAACTTATGAAATAACAACCGAAGACACAAGAATCCTTAGAATTCTTAACCGTTTTCAGAATTCTCTGAAAAGCAAGACAAATATACTTAATAATTTTCTTAAAAAAGCACTGTACTAGTGCAACAAAGCATCAAAGAGATCCAATAAAATCGTAATGAAAATGTTTGAGAAAGATTTTTTTGTGTGTGAAAATCTGATATGCATTAGATTTTTAATAAATATGGGCTGATTCAGACACACTTTATCTTAGTTTATCTTAAACTGGTGTGATAATAACAGAAATATGAATACTATATTTATATACAGTGTATATACACAGTATACATACATTTACATTTAATCATTTAGCAAACATTTTTATCCAAAGTGAGACAAATAAGACAAATGAGACAAATAACAAGCAATTTGTCATACAAAGTTTAACACCATCTGCAGTATAGGACTGCCAAGGTTTCACAGTGGCTGGAGTAGTAAAGATGCTAGCACAGAAGAAAGAGACAGACAAGGATTTTTTTTTTTCTATATTATGTGAAAGTATATTATCTATTTTTTTAAATGCATTTTATACATCAATGCATGTTTTATTTATTTATTTATTTATTTATGACTTTGTAATCTTTAATCAAAATGTAATAACTAAATCTTCCAGTGAAATTACAGACTTTTCTCTGGTGATGTATGCTGACTTCTCCAATCATTTAGTCCACTTAAACCCTGCCCCTTTCTTATAAATACCACAACCTTGCCACAATTGTTATGCGTGAAAATCCCTGAAGATCAGCAGTTACAGAAATACTCAAATCAGCCCGTCTGACACCAACAATCATCCATGCGATTATCTAATCCGCCAATCGTGTGACAGCAGTGCAGTGCATAAAATCATGCAAATATGGGTCAGGAGCTTCAGTTAATGTTCACATCAACCATCGATATGGGGGAACAAATGTGATCGCAGTGATTTGGACTGTGGCGTGATTGTTGGTGCCAGATGAGCTGGTTTGAGTATTTCTGTAACTGCTGATCTCCTGGGATTTTCACACACAACAGCCTCTACGATTTACTCCGAATGGTGCCAAAAAAAAAAAAAAACATCCAGTGAGCGGCAGTTCTGTGGACGGAAATGCCTTGATGAGAGAGGTCAACAGAGAATGGCCAGACTGGTTTGAACTGACAGTCTATGGTAATTCAGATAACCACTCTGTACCATTGTGGTGAGAAGAAAAAGTGGGTTGATGCTGTTTTGGTGGCACAAGGGGGATCTACACAATATTAGGCAGGTGGTTTTAATGTTGTGGCTGATATACAGTATATATACAATACTTAACACTCCAATTAGCCAATTCTTACATCATTTATCAGAGTGTACTTTAATTTATTTTCAGAATATATATTAGAACATAATTTTATTTGTTAAATGTTTTATTTTTTTATCATTATTATTTTAAAGCACATTTAACATCATTTATGTTTGTATCTGGCATAGAGCCTCTTTCTAATATCTTATGAGTTCAGTAGAAAGTTGGCCTAAGCCCCTGTCTTTGATCATATCTTCTGGGAGCATGATTCATTGCATGCATTTACTTTGATGATAGCATATTAAGCAGATAAAGCATGCTTCTATACATACAGTAGGGATCTCTCTATTGGAATTTCACATAAAAACAATCCCACAAAACCTGACCTTTTTTTTGTCCATGTCACCCTCTTCTTTCTTTCAGCAGAGGTCACTGTGTAAGAAATCATACAGTATACTGGGCAGAGGGGGAGAAGAATCTAGTAGGATAAATAGCTGATGGGTGGAGAAGGATTCACACAAATGCCAAATGTCTTGGCTGAGGCCCTGGGGAAATTCCAGGTGACCTCTGTCTCAGAGTATTTTTGCAGCACATCAGCGCTTCATCCCAAAAGCACAATCCACTACCACATGCTATCTGTTCATGCCAGCACACACGACGGGCAAAAGTCAGCTGTTTGAATTACTATTTTGTAGTGTTTGTGCTATCTTTTTTTAAAGAGGCCCTATTGTGCTTTTTGTGATTTTACCTTTCCTTTAGTGTGTAATATAGTTGTTTGTGCATGTAAAAGGTCTGCAAAGTTACAAAGCACAAAGTCCACACAAAAGGAAGTTATTCTCTCCACAGACAACACTGCTCAAGAACTAGAAGAAACGACTGGATTGTATTCCAGCCATTTCTTCCGTAAAGTATCTACATCACTAAGTAACACATTTGCATAATGCTCACCTAAGGGCTAAATTGGCCCGCCTTCAAACAAACATAGTTATAGCCGAGGCCAGGATGATTTGGGTTAGTGTTTTCGCTATGTTGAGAAGATGGCAGTTTTCTTCACTGCAAAATCAAAACCTATTTGTTTGAACTTCCAAATGCAGACGAATTGAAGAATCAGTGGTTAAAATGTATTAGAATTATTTAGCAGTACAACCACAACCAATGCCGGATTTTCAAAATGGTTACTCCTGAAAGATTGTGCCTGTCCCACTTTGTTGGGACAATCTTGCACTTCAGGATCACAATCTGTAAATATGCTTGATTATTTGTGGATTTATATGCTACCAAGAGTTCAAAAGTAGAGTTTTGTGTTGCAGCTATGGAGTATAACCAGTGCACAGCTGTAGACCTCTGCTAACCTACTATCTAATGATATTGTGTTCAAATAGATTTGCTAATCAGCAGTGGGCCAACTTTTACCTACAATTGTGTAGAATTATGCAGATTGTTTGTCATTCTTACTATCATGAATAGTGATCAAATGTGGGATTGGATTTTTTTTTTTTATGTCTGCAATCCACATTAGTGCTCAGCTAACCTGCTATGTAATGTTATTGTTTTGGTAAGGGTTTACTATTTTGCTGCGGGCCGACTTTTACCTAAAACCGTGTAACAAAATGGTCGATCTCAAAAGTCGTATATAATTATAGAATTACAAGCTGTAATGTTATGGCCGCTATCCACGGTTGTCCACGGCTAACTTGGTCACTAATTCTCAAATACCCCGGTAATGTCCAACCTGGAGTAAGCCTCTGTTCCCTGTTCATAACTCGGGTGAAAAAAGTTTGGCTGCACCCATTCCAGAAAAAGATTAAGAACTTAGAAGCACTATGTGTCTTTTACTTAAAGCTTTGTTAGGTTCACAATAATCAACAGTGTTCTTGTAAGAAAGCTACAAAAGTAAAACTTACCACTGTAAAACGTCCTGCTCAAGTCATGCTTGCAAAGGTGGTTCGGGTCGACCAGCTTGTTTTTCCAAACTTTCATAATCGGACTCAAACTGGTACGGCAGAATCTGACGCTATTGGTTCCATAGTTACAATAGTGTTTACAGCTGCTCAGGAAGCCGAAAACTCAGTTATGTAAGGGGCGTTACATTCCCAATACACGCTCTACATGGCTGACCAATCAGAGCAGACTGGGCTTTTCAGAAAGTGGGCTTTAAAAAGACAGGAGGTAAATCAGAGCATTTTAGCCAGAGGATGAAAATAGGCTTAGAAGAAATGTACAGTATGAGAAAAATCATGTTTTTTTTTTTTTTGTTTTTGTTTTTTACTTTAAAGCATGGAATCCTATTCTGGTAGACCCCCAACATAAAATCATGAACCTGTAAATAAGCATAATATGGGCTCTTTAAAACAAATGCCATTTGGTTTGCCATTTTGTTATAAAATACAATGAAAAATAACACATTTTTAAATGGTGTTTAAGTGTTCAAACTCCTTTTGAGGCCACAGAATATAACTAATGTGATATGTGAACATGTTTACAAATCCTTTTTCACAAAATTAATTTAAGTACAGATAAAGATCCAGGATAAGAGTTTGACACTGCCTGGCAGAACAGATAGGTGCATGAGAATTTTGTCTGCTGCATTAATGAGAGCCATGAAGAAAGATCTACTCATATTCACCAGCACGACAGAGCTGTACCACCATAAAATGTGATGCCAGAGTTAACTTGCAGTATATTTGACTGCAGCAAAAAAAAATAAAAAATAACTGCCATCCCAACTGTGCATATGACAGATAATCTTTGAAATTTGGACATTAATTTCATGGAAATAAATACAGTGCATCATGAATGACTGTAGACTGTTAGAATAGGGGAAAATTCACTTTTACATGGTGTTTGAACATAAGTGTGTGTTAGTAGTGTGTGAACACAACTACCCTATAATGATAAAAATCCACCCAGTCCTTTTTTTTTAATCCCCATTAATCATAAGAACTGTCTCAGAAAAAGCCGTATGCAGATTCTGTACAAAGTGACGTCATTTTGTACAGGCACTCCCCACAACTGTTGATGGACACTGCCAATGGACATATTGGACACGACTGACAACCCTGCCCTATTCTGGATATGGGGCGGGGAGCACCAGCACATATGCATTTAAAGACATACACAAAAACAGCTAGTTTTTATTCCCACCCAAAAATGTACATTTTCAACATGGTATAATAAATTATCAGGGTATTTTGAGCTGAAACTTCAGACACATTCTAGGGACAACCAATCTTGTGAAAAGGGGCATAATTGGTGTCCTTTAATATGCACATTGTTTTATTCACGTGCACATTTAGGATTAAGTAGTGAGATTCACAATTATTAGAACATCCAAGGCAAATAAATTAAAATTGGCAAAAGAAACATAATAATTGTTTATGTTTCTCAACATCAAACAGTTCACTCAGAAAATCTAATTTTCAGTTTCTGAAAACAGCAAGCTTCTCACAGAAAACTCCTTAGCAGATTTATTTTCGATTCCACTGCAGTACAAACTGCAGGCTGAGCACCATTGGCATCACAACAACTCTGTCAGATGAACAATCAGTCAAACATAAGGGTGAGGAAATTATGTTCCATTTTTGGGTGAACTATTCCTTTAAGTGGCTTCCAAACCACTTTAAACAGCGCAATGACTGACAGTGTTGATTCATGTTTATAGCTGAAACAAGAAAACAATACATGTGCTGAGTGTAATGACTTCTGTAGTGGCTCTCATGGCATTTTGTTTGCACAGAACTGAAGCCTAAAACCTAAGATAATTTGAAGCTTTATCCCCCCCACACCCCCCATTCCGTCAGGAAATGCAAATCTATTTTCAAATAATAGCTAATTGTATGTATTTGTAATTCACTCACTATGACAGGGGATATGCCAACCCTTCAATCATAGTCACCCTGGCCCATATCCAGGCATAGAAATGACATGTGTGGCCAAGACGAGGGACGTGAAAACAATATTCAGCAGCTTGGGATGAGGAGCACCAGACGTTTATTTTGCCTAATTAACACTGCCATAAATCTATCAACGCTTCTCTCCTTTGTTGAACCAACTTCTCCATCTGCACATCTAGACCCTCCAGCCCTTCGTCATGGAAACCCCATCACTCCATGCACATTTGAAACTTGTACTTGTACAGTGACAATGTACACTATACAGAGACAAATTTTCACAATTTTTACTTAAAGGGTTCATATCATTTTCTTTACCATTTTACCATATAATTTATAACATTAATAAATGTTTTTGTTATAATTACATTTTTCATGACCATTTTACACTCCCTCCATTAGAAACACATTTGTAGGTGAAATGAGCAGTTGTCTTAATTGAGGTTCTAGTGTTCACACACAGGCTGCAGGTTTGCTGTCATGTTTTTAATTGCCCTATCCTCCAATAACAGCCTCTTTGGAAAGCCTGCATTACATTGTAAAGAGATTAATAAAACAATCTGCACTTAAATGTGGCACACAAACTGTCCAGATCAGATTGAAATTACTACTTGTAATTAAAGAAATTAAACTTCAGCCACTCCTTTTTAACATCGGGATCCTTTAGAAGGATGTGCAGAGAATTTCAGGATTTCCCACATATTACAGTTAATTTTTCTGGTGTTTCTGAATAATAACGTCTAGCCTGCTTTCTCCTTTTACTTGACCGTATTAATCTATTTGTACAGTATATTTTAATAGTAGATCAAGCTCTTTTCTCTGAAAAGTTCAAGGAAAATGTATCTCCTCGTTATATGTAAAGTTTTAATTAATAAAGCATTTTGACATGCTAAATCCAACCTCTTCACTGTTAACTGTGTTTTCTCTATAACATCTTCTTGATTAAAATGATCCAGACAGCACATTAAACTGCAAAGTGAATGCTGGTAGATTTTGTATCATCTTAAAATGGGACAATAACATTGGGTACAAAGAGTTCATTTAAAAACCGGACATTCATAATAATAATACATTGCTTTTTGCTCTCCTACTACGTCCCTGTCAGTTCTGCCAAAACTTCAACTAAGGCATACTAAAGACAAATACTAAAGACAAATCAAAAACGTGTTGCTTCCAAATGGTATTAATTTGGCAGAAAGTCTGCAGGCTGTGAGACTCAGTCTTTATAAAGCAGAATAATTATATCCATTCCTTCAGCCTAATAAAGCTTGAGCTTTTTGTTACTAACTCATAGGATGATCGTTATACAATATCATAGAAATATTATATTATAGAAATGCCATCATAAAAATAATAATAAACAGTCTATAAAACAGGGTGTATTTCAATTATATAAACTCATAAAAGTAATTGAGAGCCAAAAAGGTATACATTTACAACTTGGATCACAAAGTTATATAGGTGTGTATGCCTACTGTATTTTTCTAGAGCTATATTTATATAACCATCTGAATATTAATTTTGTTCTTCCAAGAATTCTGATGTTGTTGTATTCTTAACATTTTATATAAAACTCAATCTAAACAAATGTTTTAAAGTTCTTTCAGTTCTATCGACCAACCATTTATTTTCCCACAGACAGCACAATTAAAGACAGCACTGAATCAATAGACATACAGAAGTTTGACGCTCACATTTACAGACAGATTTATTACAGTACCTTGCACATTCAATATAAAAATGCATGCACATGCAATTTATTACTTATGATCAAAGATTATATTATATTAGATACTTCATAAGTTTTTACATTCATCAAATTTTAGCTAGCCTCCTATCCAACTTTTTATTCTGAGAAAGGAGATGCCAGTAAAAAATGTTGATTGCACATTCAATATTTATTTATGCAATACAAATGACTGATTCCCTCATCTCGTTCCAAACCCTGATGTTGTTTCTTCCGTGTTACACAAAAGTGTTTTTTTATATTATAATAATATATCAATATTTTATTATGATTTAAATTTAGGATTAGGGTAAGAAGTTAAACTTTATGGTTAGGTTTAGGGTAAGAGGTTAGACTTTATGGTTAGGTTTAGGGTAAGAGCTTAGACTTTATGGTTAGGTTTAGGGTTAGGGTGAGAGATTAAACTTTATGGTTAGGTTTAGGTTAAGAGGTTAGACTTTATGGTTAGGTTTAGGGTTAGGGTGAGAGGTTAAACTTTATGGTTAGGTTTAGGGTTAGGGTGAGAGATTAAACTTTATGGTTAGGTTTAGGTTTAGGGTAAGAGGTTAGACTTTATGGTTAGGTTTAGGGTTAGGGTAAGAAGTTAGACATTATGGTTAGGGTTAGGGTAAGAGGTCAGACTTTATGGTTAGGTTTATGGTTAGGGTAAGAGGTTAAACTTTATGGTTAGGTTTAGGTTAAGAGGTTAGACTTTATGGTTAGGTTTAGGGTTAAGGTGAGAGGTTAAACTTTATTGTTAGGTTTAGGGTAAGAGGTTAGACTTTATGGTTAGGTTTAGGTTAGGGTAAGAAGTTACAAATAATTGTTATGTTTAGGGTTAAGAGGTCAGACTTTATGGTTATGTTTAAGGTAAGAGGTTAAACTTTATGGTTAGGTTTAGGGTTAGGGTAAGAGGTTAAACTTTATGGTTAGGTTTAGGGTAAGAGGTTAGACTTTATGGTTAGGTTTAGGGTAAGAGGTTTGACTTTATGGTTAGGTTTAGGGTTAGGGTGAGAGGTTAAACATTATGGTTAGGTTTAGGGTTAGGGTAAGAAGTTAAAAAATAATTGTTTTGTTTAGGGTTAAGAGGTTAGACTTTATGGTTAGGTTTAGGGTAAGAGGTTAGACTTTTTGGTTAGGTTTAGGGTTAAGAGGTTAGACTTTATGGTTAGGTTTAGGGTTAAGAGGTTAGACTTTATGGTTAGGTTTAGGGTAAGAGGTTAAACTTTATGGTTAGGTTTAGGGTAAGAGGTTAAACTTTATGGCTAGGTTTCGGTTTAGGGTAAGGGGTTAGACTTTATGGTTAGGTTTAGATTTGGTGACACAGCTTTCCCCATTATAAACTCAATGCTCTCCGGTTCATACATTTTTCTCTATAGGAAAAAGCCTTATGTGTTTGTACAAGCCAACTAGTATAATTTATCATTATTATTTACTTATGTAACTACATTTTCAAAAGAGTATCTTAACTGTAGTTGAACTATTTTAAACTATATTAGCTTGTAGCTTGACAAGCTACAGTTTGCTTTCTCAACACTGATGTATCCAATATAACAGAAACTATTTTAATATAACACCCTGAAAAGTTCAACTGCATTTACAAAAATCTTTTCCCAAAAAGTGATTGTTGGAGCTAAAAAGGGGCATGTGGACCAACGGATTGACCCACAAGTAATAGTCGAAATATAAGGGGCCGTGTCTCTTTCTATCCTGTAATCCCCGCTACCATGGTGAGAAACCCCATCAACTGAATGATGGGCATGTTGTCAGGGCAACCTGCTTAGATCCTTCAGGGTGAAAAGCGCTCACATTTCCTCTGTGTTCTTTGTTTACTGAGAAGTGGACTGAGAAAGAAAAACAAAGCATGGAAAATGTCTCACTACACCTGTGCAAGGCTATAAATCAGCACATCTATGAGAGTAAGAATGTGGCTTTTGCCATGGGTCCAATAAGATCCAATAAGTTTTAGCATGAACTCCCAGGTTGCTCATGCACACACAACCAATGCTGTCATCTATAACTGAACCTGTCACCTCAAATGTCTCAATGAGACCAAGAAAAACTTCACTTAGGATGATTCACTTTTGTGCATTCCTCATTTGTAATTTGTTTTAGATCAAAGTGTCAGCTAAACAAATAAATAAAAGTCAGAGAAGACTGGGTTCCATGCTACAGCATACCCAGAACACAATGATCTCTTGATGATTGTCCAGGACTCTATGAAGAGTACTAGACAGTATACTTACAATGTGACATTAATAAACAAAGACATCTTTGCATATACAATATGTCCAAACAAATTCCACAGATGTGAGCATGTGTGACAGATACAGCTACATTTGCATTTCCTGAAGGAAATACCAGATAATAGCTTTTATCAGGGGCAGTTCTAGGATTTTAGCCATAGTAGAGCAGAGCTCATCAGAAGACTGTGTGATATTGGTCTGGAGGTATATATACTGTATATATATATATACAGTGTAGTGTATTCCACTACAGATTACGGAATACATGCTGTAAAATGTAATTTGGTATTCTGTTAGATTACTCAATCTAACTAATAACGTATTCTTAATACTTTGGATTACTTCTTCAGCACTGGTAGGTTTTTTTTTTCACTTATTTTAACTATAAAAACTCTGCCAGTACAGTAAGACAAAATACACATGTTAAAAATACATTACCTGAAAAACCTCAATATCTTATGCAGTGTTGCTTCTAAAACAAGATCCATCAAATTTATCTTGTTTTAAAGATTTTTAGATATTTTTACAGGAAAACAACACAAAAATGATAATAGTCTTAGTAGAAAAATAAATAAATTATGATTCAACATTAATTTTCTTGATAAAAAATATGATTTTGCTTGGTAAGTTGTGCATGTAAAATGGCTAGAAATAGCATTTTAGCTTAAAGTAAAGCTGACAAAAATTACACAAGGTTTATTTCTATTTCTTCTCCAAACTTACTTCAAACGTACTTCTCTGTCTGCTCGTATGAATGTAACACCTCATAAGAAAATGTTTCACTGCTGTTCAAATGCACTTTGGATCACATCATTTATATGTATAAATGTTTTTCATCCGAAAGGTGAAAATATTAAATGAAACAAATGACAAAAAAAATGCAAAGAAATCTCTTTAGTAATCAAAATACTTTTTGAATGTAACTGTATTTTAATGACCAATTATATAAATTGTAACTGTAGTGGAATACAGTTACTTATATTGTGTATTTTAAATACATAATCCCATTACATGTAGTCAGTCACTCCCCGACTCTCTCTCTCTCTCTCTCTCTCTCTCTCTCTCTCTCTCTCTCTCTCTCTCTCTCTCTCTCTCTCTCTATATATATATATATATATATATATATATATATATATATATATATAAACTCAGCAAAAAAAGAAACTTCCTCTCACTTTCAACTGCTTTTATTTTCAGCAAACTTAACACGTGTAAATATTTGTATGAACATAAAAAGATTCAACAACTAAGACATAAACCGAGGGGGTGGTTAAAATCAAAAGTAACAGTCAGTATCTGGTGTGGCCACAAGCTGCATTAAGTACTGCAGTGCATCTCCTCATGGACTGCACCAGATTCGCCAGTTCTTGCTGTGAGATGTTACCCCACTCTTCCACCAAGGCACTTGCAAGCTCAGTCCAGCCTATTGCGGAGAGTCTGAGCACTGATGGAGCGATTGTGCGTTCCTGGTGAAACTCGGGCAGTTGTTGTTGCCATCCTGTATCTGTACCACAGGTGTGATATTTGGATGTACCGATCCTGTGCAGGGGTTGTTACACGTGGTCTGCCACTGCAAGGATGCTGTCTTTCCTGTCTCCCTGTAGCGCTGTATTAGTCGTCTCACAGTACGGACATTGCAATTTATTGCCCAGGCCACATCTGCAGTCCTCATGCCTCCATGCAGCATGCCTAAGGCACGTTCACGCAGCTGAGCAGGGACCCTGGGTATCTTTCTTTCAGAGTCAGTAGAAAGGTCTCTTTAGTGTCCTAAGTTTTTATAACTGTGACCTTAATGTTATATATAAACAGCAACGGAGGATAGCGAGGCTTGCACTGCTTTACTGGAGCACTTACTGGAGTAATATAGTCATGCATTTGTGTGTGAGATTGTTATGAGGTATTGAAGAGAGAAACTCATAAACTGTGAGAGATCGCTTCTGGGATTACCTTTTTTGTTGCAGTTCTTGTCAGAAATAACATCGCTTCAAAATCGGCAAGATGTCAGTTTAAGCACTTCTCAGCAGCAGCAAATGTCGGTATTTTTGCTTCTCCCATGTAAACCTAAACAACTGTTTTCAACCCATCTCAGCGCAGATGACGGCTGTTTTTCGCTCGTGAGTGTGTGTAAATTGCGCATATGTATGTGTCCACGTGTGTGTGAGAGAGCTTAAGAGAGGGTGAGGTGGAGATTGAGGGTGTTTCCCACATACATTTCTGATAATATAGAAACTTTTGTATTGATCAAGTGTATCTAGCTTTAATACAGCTCAAGCCTTTGTTGCTGAATCGAAAATGTCACTTTAGAGCAATGGAGGATGCAATGCTGTTCTGCATTAGAGTAACAAGTTTGTGTGTGTATGTGTGTGCGAGAAAAAGACAGAAACTGAGAGAGATCGTGTGTCTACGGCTAGATGTGCGTTTAATGATTTTAAATGCACAACGCGAAGCATTAATATGGAAAAACCGACATTACATACGTGGCAGTGACAGTAAAAGTAGCACTTACTGTATAATAAGGGGTAACCCATTCAAAACACACTCTGGAACCTGCAGATTTGGACCTCTTAGACATCGGTATGGTGTATGTAAAGTCTGTATGATTGACCGAATTAATGAAATTGCAATTTTTCCATGAACAGTAGCGCTTAACGACAAAATGCTGCATGGATTTTGTAAACAAACATCACTTAAATTTTAGTGTTTGGATCAGACATGTTTGAACACAAGGGCATCTAGTGGCTATAGGCGGCACTTCAGCACATAACATCCACAACACATTACACTTTAAATCGTCTTGCATCACCTTGCTGGACAGCGAAAGATGCCTTTAATAGGTCCCGATTTCCTTCTCTCACCCTCCATGCAAAACAAACTGAATTCCATTATATTAGCTATGCTGTTGAAAGTGGTTCGGAAATGTTTTCAATTGCTATAGTTCACTCTTCTTGCTCTTTAACGTTATGTTGCTATGGTTACAAATGGTGCTACAGTGCAACGGTGATTAAAACTGACTGGAACTACCTGTGCATTCAAGGGTTTGAACTGCACACATTCCAGCCAATCAGAACAGAGTATTTGAACAGACCATGGTATAAAGTTAAAAAAACACAAGTATTAACTGAAGAAATAATGCAAGTGCTTTTATAAAATTATAAGCTTTATAACTCTCAAAAACTTGGCCCCATTCATTTCCATTGTAATTCCCTCACTGTTGCTTCTATATACATATATTATTATTATTTTTTTAAGGAGAAACGAGTTAAATTTATTTATTTTTTTGTAATTAACATTATGCCACAAATGTAGTCGACTGAGCTTAACTTGAATTTAATCTGGAATATTTCTTTAAACACAGCAGTTTTAGAGCACACAATGGTTTCAAAACACTTCGACAGCCCAACCTGCAGGCCATAAAAAACAAACAAAAAATAAAAAGCCTCCCACTCTCATTGAGTCATGCCCAAATCAATAAATGCTCTCCATCCTAAATAGGCTATTTAAACTGCAGCACAACAGGAGAAGGGGGAGCCAATTAATTAGTGCTAAAGCCTTGCTTCCTATAGAGGATTAAAGTGCACATGGACAAAAAAATACCTGAAGGATAATTTGACATTGAGAAAAGTTTAAGAACTGATCCTCAGGATTTGTAATGTGTGCAAACGTGTAAGCTACAATTGTTCATTTGTAAGTAGCTTTGGATAAAATTGTCTGCTAAATGACTAAATGTAAACCTGTGAATCTCTGGTGAACTCCATGCCCAAGATGGTAAAGCAGTGCTGGAAAATAATTGTGGCCACACAAAATATTGACACTTTGGGCCCAATTTGTACATTTTCACTTAGGGGTGTACTCACTTTTGTTGCCGGCGGTTTATTTAGTTTTTAGTTATTATATTAATTAGTTATTTTGAGGGGACAGCAAATTTACACTGTTATACAAACTGTACACTCACTACTTTACATTGTAGCAAAGTGTAATTTCTTCAGTGTTGTCACATGAAAAGATATAATCAAATATTTACAAAAATGTGAGGGGTGTTCTCACTTTTGTGAGATACTGTATATATACACATGACAGAAAAAGAGAGGCAAGAAGAGAGGCACTGGAGGATTCTGGTGGTAACGCATACAAAATGATAAAATATAATTCAAATGACAAGTACGTTAGTGTTTATTTTGTGATCTTGACTTCAACTCAGTACAGCTGAATATTATTACACCATTTAGCCATGTTTTTTTTGGACAACAGCACAGCACATAGAAAGCAACATACAGTACTTGTGTGCAATATACATTTCTCTGCATTTCAGACATACAGCATCTGAAATAAGCAGTCCCACATGCACAACAGAGTTTCATTTCTAACAGGAACATGTGGAGTCCTCTTCATATTATTATTTATAGCATAGTAATAACATTCCTGCACAAATGTTTTCAAGAAAAAGACAACAATTCTACAATGTCTCTCTGGGATCAACCACATTTCTATAAGTGTAATAAATTACAAAAAAATCTATATTAAAGAAATGACAATAAGTTGCAATGTAACATAGGACGAGGTATTGGTGTTACAGGATGGAAAAACAAGAGATGTACAGCTAGTAACAACTACCAGTCAAAACAAGTTCTGAAATTTACATGCATTTTCAATAAAGTAAAGTTAAACAAAGCCTTAATGTGTCCAACAGTAAAGTGCATGTCTTGATCATTTCAAGAGGACCCATGCAACCAAATTATTACAAATTGCACATAAAGGGAAAACAGACAAAACTGTTGCTTAGCCACAGCTTACTTTGAATAATTGTTGGAAGTGTTTCATTCTTGTTGTCACTGAAGTGATATTAATAACACTTTCAATACCATTTTCATTTACAGCCTTTCATATGCCTGCATCATATGTATCCAGAGTCCTGATTACATTCGTAATGAAATGTAAACAGAAGCTGCAAATGTTGATATACAACGCACAAGCAACAACATTATGCACTGGATACAGACTGAGGACAAGAAATATTATACTGTAGATGAATGTGGTTTCCATGACCATTCTGTTAAGACAGGAGTAGTATTTATCTTTTTGGCCGGTCAATGTCATCGATAGCTGCGAGGAGTTTCTGTCTTGCTTTCTTGTTGATGTGGGACCCGAGGCAGACATTGACCAGGTTAGTCAGCTGCTTCATGGAGTATTCCTGGCCAAACACAAAACAAAGCTCCTGATATAACTCTATTGGAGACTTCCTTTGCACCAAGCACTGATGTCTGACATTTTAATTTAGTAACGACAACAAAAATCATTACATTTTATTTATGAAGAATGAAAACTCTGGCTGTACCTCAAAACCTAGTAAGGTACCTACCTAGAGAGCATTTCTGACCACATTTTGAATGTACAATAAGCAGCTAACTATGTTTTAAGACACAGTTGTTTTTTTTCCGATTAATCAATGCCGATAACAGCTTTTGGAAATATCAACATCAGCAAAAATGAACACAGATAGATTTTTGTCTCTAGAGGGCATCTAGAGGATAAATAAAAACAATCACCTCCTTGTAGAGGATTGTTATGACACTTAAGACTAATGCTAATTAGTAACAACTTTGACAGAGAAGCTAATGTATGCTTACACATTGTCATTGCATATAGTCAATTAATAGAAATGTTATAGTAAGTGGTAGGGATGTGACTGAAGCCAAATACTTTATTAGTAAAACATGAATAATGACTTTAAAATGAATAATGGATTCATCAAAATAATATAAAAATATATTTATATTACTGATTATCCAAAAAGCACATGGATAAAGCGAAATTTTAAATAAACATCCAAAATTACATCGATTTATGAATCTGTGCAGAAAATATTTCTAAATTGCAAACTTTATGAATGAAATTGCGCACAATGTGATTTCAGATAGGATGGTTGTGGTCTTAACTCCGTTTGCGATTTCTGTTAATTGTGCAGGTCTGGAGCTTGTCAAGTGTATCATTAACTAAGATACGACATCATATACACGTTCCACTTGAAATATCTCAACCGGAGCACGATGTTAAATTCCTGACCTGAAGTGATGATTTCACGTCGGATCTTGTCTTTGACCCCATTTATATCCATATCAACGATTAAGGTTGGTAACTGGTTAAGACTTTATTCTGAACAAAAAGTTAAAATACTCCTTAAAGGTTTAAATGCTCCACAGAGTGTTCATCTATTAGGAATATTCCTCCTTATGTAAAATGAAGAATCTGAAACATGCTCAGTCTTTTTTTCTTCTTCTTCTTCTTTAAACTGTGCTAAATTTGAAAATGTTAAGTGTCCTTGAATTCTGGTAAGGTGCTATATAAATTTAACATTATTATTATTATTATTATTATTATAACCCAAATTCTTATAAGTTGGGACAATATGAAAAATTATAATAAAAAAGAAATTGTGATTTGAAAATTATAAATCACCCTTTGCTATATCGCTACGACTACACATTATATGATGTTTAACCTTGTGAATCTTATAGTTTTTTTAAATAGATTTTTTTTTAAGTACAGTAATTTCAAATCAGATGTTTACCACTGTGAAACATCACCATTTCTTCTAAAATCACTTATTAAGCATTTGGTCACTGAAGACACAAGTTTGTTGAGTTTAAAAAGTGGAATTTTCCCCCTTTCATCCATTATGTAGGTCTTTAGCTGCACAATTGTACAGGGTATTTGTTGCTGAATTGTGCGCTTTATAATGCACCACACATTCTCTTTCTGAGATGGTCAGGACTGCAGGCAGGCCAATTTAAGACTCGCACTCTCTGCTTATTCGGCCAGAATGTGGTTTGAAGTTGTCCTGCTGGAAAATGCAGGGACATCCCTGGAAAAGGTGGTGCTGGATGGCAGTATATGGTGCTCCAAAAGTTGTACATATCTGTCAGCATTAATGGTGCCCTCAGAGATGTGCGAGTTACCCATACCATGGGCACTGACACACCCCTGGCCCATACAGACACTGGCTTTTGGACCTGACACTGATAACAGCTTGGATGGCCCTTTTCCTCTTTGCCCCAGAGAACACGACAGCTGTGTTTTTCAAAAACTTTTTGAAATGTGGACTCATCGGACCAAAAAAAAGGTGAGACCAGAGTAGTCGGCAGTGCTTCTGGTCAGTGTTGATGTAGGGCTTCTTCTATGCACAGTAAAGTCTTAACCTGCATTAGTGGATGCAGCGGCAAGTGGTGTTGACTAACAAAGGTTTACTAAAGTATTCCCAAGCTCATGTTCATGATATCCATTACAGATGAATAATGTCTTTTAACACCGTGATGTCTGAGGGATCAGAGATCATGCGCATTAAGAAGTGGTTTTCGTCTTGCCCTTTATGCACTGATATTTGACTATATATTTGAACTATATTGTGCACTGTAGAGGGTGAAATGTCCAAAATCCTTCCAATTTGCCTTTGGGGAACATTGTTCTCAAAGTGCTGGAATATTTGCTGAAGCATCTGTTGTCAAATTGACAAGTCTTGAACGATCCTTGCTCTTGAAGGACTAGGCTGTTTTTGGAGGCTCATTATACAGTATACAGTATTATGACACAATTGCCTCACCTGTTTAACATCTCCTGTTTCACATTGCCTTGTTATTTCAACTCGTCAAATTGTTATTGTGTTAATTGCCCGTGTCGACTTTTTTGGAATGTTTTGCAATCATCTGATTTGAAATGACTGTACATTTAAAAACAAAAGTTACAAGATAAAACGTCATATAATGTGTAGTTGTAGTGTATTCAATATAGCAAAGGGTGAATTTAATTTACAAATCACTTCTTTTTATATTTATTATAATTTTTCATACTGTCCCAACTTTTTTGGAATTGGGGTTGTATTATAATTATTATTTAACTAAATAAAGGTGTCAGATCGAAAACATTTCTGATAGACATTTCTGTTTGTAGGCTATATTGATTTTATTTTAATTTCTTTTAATATTTGAATTTGTAATTATTATTCAATGCAAAATGTGTGCTTGACATGACACCTTTTGCTTGACACCTCATGCCTTCAGAATAATGTTGTTATACATGCACAGACAAACGACAAAAGTTTCATGCAGATATTAATATCTGAAATACCAGGAGAAACCACATCATATTCCACTGTTAATATAACCTACAAATTCAGCTTCATCTGGTAAGAAAAAAAAGAATACAATAATAAATGTTTAATAATAATAATTATTACAACAATAATTATTATTATTATTTCATTTCATTTAGTTTTGATGCACTTCTGGTTTAAGCCCCACCCACACCCGGTTCTGTCCAAATAGAATTGCCGTATGTTTGCAGACAAGATTGGGAGCATGCTAACATTAGCAGTACGTCAAAAGACAACATATTTAACCCAAGTTGTAAGATTACAGTCTGAATTGAACGTAATGAGTTAAAGGAATAGTTTACCCAAAAATTATAATTCTCTCATCACTAATGCCGGCTAAAACTCATATGAATTTTTTCTTCTGTGGAACACAAACGAAGTTATTTTGATTGAGATATGATGTGAATATACCCATACACTACAAGTAAAGGAGGTCCAACAATTCCACTTCCAAGAAAAAAGGTAATCCATATGAGTCATTAATCCACATATTCTGAAGTGATACGATCGGTTTTGGGTGAGAACAGACTGAAATGCAACTTCTTTTTTACTATAAATCTATGCAACTGTAGTCTCCTAGAAGTGATCATGATTTGAAGCTAGACTACAGAGAAAGAAAGTCATATGAATTTGAGATGGCATAAGGGTGAATAAATTATGAGAGAATCATAATTTTTGGGTGAACTATTCCTCTAAAAGACTCAGGTGCCTTGAAATAAAAAAAGAGTATTACTGTTAAAATTTTTAACAGTGTAGTAAGATTTACAAACAAATTACTCCTATGAGCTGGTTCTTTTGATGAATTGTCAAAAAACGAACTCCCAAGTTATCTTTAATATCATTTACTGAATCAGTCAGAGCAATTACTGAATGAACATCTTACATAACTTACTGAGCCGCAACTTTCATTCATGTCCAATTTGAAATTAACAGAGAACAATTACAGCGTTATGTGTACTTAACTCTCTGTATACCACTAAATAAGTAATTATATAATTTCATAAAATGAGGTTTGTCAGACTTAATCTGTACCATTACTGACTGATTATTCATACAGCAATTGTAGGCCTAGTTGAAGTTACACTTCAAGTATATACACGTCAGTATCTTTGATTTTAAGAAGCTTTTTCCAGTCTTTGTTATCAGAATCTACAAAATCCATAATCAGTCGACCTCTAGAATCATCAACTTTTATTATCTTTGAACAACCTGCCAACATTTTGGCCTGTTGCCAGGTCTTACCCTGTGGTTCTTGATAAACTGCTCCATGTCATTCTCAGTTAGGTAGTATGCCTTGATATAGGTCTCCACAAACTCCTTATCTGGAATTGGTCTGAGGTCTGTGAGCTTCTCTAGCTTCATCAGGAACTGCTGGAAGTCCAGCTGCATCAGCGCACGTCCTTCATTACTGCATTTCTTCACATTAGCATAGCTGGCAGACAGCAGAGGAGAAGTGAGGTGAGGGTGGTTCAGACAGACACAGGGCATTCATTATCTGTTGAAAGCTTATGGTACATTAATTGTTGGAACAGTCCCCTAGAGCAGCATGAGGCTAAGTGTCTTGCTCAAGGGCACAGTGGTGGTTGTAACCCTTCAGTTCATGAGCCCTTGTGACCTACCACTTATCGAATATGCAACCTTCATATTATTAGCCCAGCTTCCTAATCACCAGGGTTCCATAACACAATTATAAAGAGGAATAAATCAATAGATGGACAGACAGACACAGACAGACAGAATGTTAATATTCAAAAATAGGTGAAAAGAGTTTATGAAAACACGTGATAAATAAGCATATACTGTATGCTCCAAAAGGATATTTGGATTTCAGCTCAAATAATATTGACAGAGACAGACTGTGGGCTTTGAGACTTAAAGCCAAAAGACAACCCATCTTTGACTGGTAAGAGACACTAAATGCTAAGAGCCATTTTTGGTCAAATGCAACAGTCAATTTATATTTGTACAGTTTGCCATCATTTCATTTGTACAGCATGTGGGGTTCGGTTACAGACATGGGGCCTGAGCATCCATCACAACTGCCGATTTACGGTGCAGCTGCATCCAAGCCAAACACGTAGCCATTCAACACTGTTGACACCCCTGTTTACTTTAGGGCTGAAAGAGGTATAATTGCTTTCTGTGAGGGGAAAGATATCCAGTGTGTCGAGTTTGCTCACATCCTTTTCTCTTTCCCTGATTTATGCCTTCTTCCCGTCACATTCTGCTTGATGGGCGGTGGTGATTTGGACCATAACTCAGCATTGCTCTGGTGGACTATACTCACTGAGAGAGCACCTAAAATTGACATTCAAGCTGGATGAAAACAAACAATGTTCTCCTGTTTGTAAAGCCACAGAATGGCTGCCACTGCAATGCTGTCTGAAAACACATTCTGATGACAGTAGGTCTACAGATGACAAAGACAGTCAGGCAGAGTTAATTTAATCAAAAATTAATTTGATGTTTCAGAATTCTCTCTGTTGTTATCTATCTGTCAGCTTCACCTAGGATAGTGGAAGTTTTCTCATCATTTAACAACCTCTTGCATCTCAAAATGCTGTGGAAGCTGTCTAACAATGAGTCTCATCCTGATCACTAAGAGTTACTTTACTTCCCTGATTTTGCCATTTTTGTGCATTTTGGAATAAAACAGGCCAAGAAGAGAAAGGAGTTAGAATGGCATTGTAACAGTGTGGAATAAATCTGTACAGCAGTGTCTTTAGTATGTCCTGATTGCTTAAAATAGACACTTTTCACTATCAGGCGAGTGCGAGCCAGGGCTATCAAACCAGTTGTGGTAAATGGCAAGCCAAAGGCCATTGGCCCTGATAAAGTACAGAGGAGGCACGTTGAAGCCCCAGATGTGACAGTGGGAATGCAACTGGCCCTGGCATGCACTAGCATGCCCTCATATGGCCTGACAGTGGAAACACGGCTAATTAAGTCATCATACAGTGAGTTGCAACCCACACACTGGCAAGAACAGCCTGGGTTCCCGTTTCACATGCCCGTTAGAAGTTTCTCATTTCAGAATCACATTAAAACAGCCTAGCATTGCCATCTTTTAGACAGAAGGACACCAGGCTGTAGAGAAACACTGGACACATTTGACTTCACATTGGCAGCAAAACACTTTTGTGCAATGAAAAATATTAGGAAAATAGTCATAAATATAAAGAGCCAAGGAAATTAGCCAAGGTGAGAAATTATTTGCCATAACCTTATGATTTGTTATTTTAATATTTACTTATGAACTAAAAGATATGTGGCATATTGCAGTTTGCCCCAATTGTTGAATGTTTTTTTTTTAAATAAGATGCTAATTCCATGACAGTCATTTATTTAATTTTTTTATGGAAAAGCAGCTATAAAGAAATCAATGTTCATCATTCATTTTACTTTATTGTGTCATTATGAGCCTATATCGGATTATTCTGCATAGTCCATCGCATTTACGGCACAAAATAAACACCAAAATGAGATGACTGGATTTTTTTCCAACTTGTCTGGCAAACTTAATCACTCACGGACATGTTGGCTGGCACAAAATGTTCTTAGCAAAACTCAATTTAATACACTTTAACAAACCCTGCTACAGCCTAGCTAGAATTAAGGCATGCAAACTGCATTTGAAATCAAATCTAAATAACATAATGTGATTGAAGCACTTAATTCACCAGAAACTGCAGCACTATCCGCAGATTTTGATCACTTATGACCACTTTCTTCAGCTGATGGCAATTGGCTACCACTGGATGTCTTTCCCCAGTCGTTTAAATAAAGCCGATAATTACCAAACTTTCTGACACTCTTACCGCTTGTTCTGCTGTCAATCAATCCCACAATCCTGTGTTGAATGAACTGAAAGCCAACTGGGGATTGAGGGGTGTCACTATCAAAGGCTGAGTTTTGCTGAGTCAGGTCAGAGGTTTCAGCACCAAGATACTCATTCCCAATCTTTCATTTCTTGTTACTAGCTTACCTCAACAGATCAACGGAATGGAGACTCGTCAATACTGGTCAGTATATGAAATCAGGGCTCTTTTGAATATTTGGGCTTATGAAAATGTCAGATTGACAGCATCTGCCGAAACATTGATGTGAGTAAGTATATTGTTGCCGAACTTGCCAAGTTGTGTATCCAGTGCACAACGGTACAGGATCTGTACAGTACCAATCCATGTTCATTTTTTAGTTTTTTGAGTTTCCTTTTGCTTGTAAAATGGGCGAGGCGTGTGATGTTGGCACCAGGGCGCCATATTATGGGCATGATTTAGGGCATCGCTGGGGGGCTATTGGCCCAATGGTGGGAATGCAGATCAATTTTAGTCTCAAGGCTATTGGCCCCAGCTGACCAGTTTATAGCCCCGACATGCATTGGTTCCGATAGTGGAAAAGTGGCTAATGTGATTTGGTATAGTCAGACATGTTCCTCAAAAACATCTTTTGTTGGTCTTAGAATAACATTCCCTCACCTTAAATATCCCTTTCCCCTAATATCAGATGGAAACTTTCTCAACAGATCAGAGTTTCTCAACTTTTTTTTGGACTGTGCTCCATTTTTATGTTCTAATATGGATATATGAATGACCCTTCATATCTATCCCACCACTACTCGCATATAACTTGAGCCTAAATCTAAAATGACAGATGTAATTACATAT
Organism: Moxostoma hubbsi; assembly: GCA_032164185.1. Taxonomy (NCBI): domain Eukaryota; kingdom Metazoa; phylum Chordata; class Actinopteri; order Cypriniformes; family Catostomidae; genus Moxostoma; species Moxostoma hubbsi. The sequence goes on along the minus strand of JAVLUX010000026.1, from coordinate 23,011,393 downwards.
CTGGAAAATTAGGTTCTTAAGAAAAACACATTTAAATATTTAAACACTTTTATTGATTCTGTATCAAGAACTGTAAATAATTTGGGAACACATTCATTGGCACTCATCCTGTATAATGAGAGGGTTGTGCTGTGTCGCACAATACAGTAGCATGTCAAAGTCTGCCATTACACTTTTTACATTAATCATCTCATCTCCAATTAAAAACCTCTGAGAACCTCTGCTCTTAACTCAGCCCCACACCTAATCCAATCCCTAACCCTAGTTCTAAAATCGGATTGGTTCATTGAAATATTGTTCCAAGAGCAACAAGGATGTTAATCCAGTCTTACTTGGGTAAACTGCTTGAAACCCTCAGGGTGTATGACAATCTGTCTTAAAAGTGTGTTCCTGTATTGTTGGGATTGAAAAAGACAGGAACATTGTGCTTGTTGAACATTCTCTTGAGTTCCTCAGATATTAGAGGAACATATGGGAAGACAATATAATTCCACCTGTGCTGCTGTCCCCCTCTGTCTATCATGTGTCGCCACATGTCTTTTCAGATGTTTGAACAAAAGCATGCTAACCATCTCTGGACAGTGCAATTCCTTTTTCATGCTTTAATGAGATTGTGTACATAAATTAATAAAAAAGGATGCAAGCAATAAATTTGCCTTTTTGTGTTTTCTTTAAAAGTAAATGCATTTTTAGAGAAAAAAATTCTGCTTTCAACAAAAGTCTGGTTTTCAGGACAGAACAAATGCTTTTTATGTCACTTACAGGTGTCCTCAGAATGTTTAAAGCATTTTCTTCCATTTCTGCATTAGAAATTCTCTGTGTTACAATATTTAGATAAGGGGTATGCAAGCATTTTCATTGCCAAGTACCCTTTGGTGGATAGAGAGACAGAACAGGCTACATTAAGTGTTGTCCTGGCCTACAAATATTGCATACTTACAGTACACGCTAATCTCTTTAAATACTTTATTATGAAGCATACATTGCAAAGCCATTAATCATTATTGGTGTGCAAAGTGATATGCTTATAAATGACCTTTGGTCCCACTTTTCTTTAGGTGTCTTTATCTACTATGTACAAACATTAAAATTGGAGCTGTCGATTTAACGCGTTAAATCAGTGCGATTAATTTGACAAAAAATAACGCGTTAAAAAAATAAACGCCATTAATTGCAATCCCTCCGGACCGTAATATGGAAGATTCCTGAGAAATACAAGCTTGTAGTACCACCTGTTTACTCCAGAGGACAGTAAGTGAAACTTCAGCTGCGTGGCAATGCACAGTTTATACAGCGAAGATAAACACAATTGAGCAGCAGAACACAAACTTGCGTTATGTTCTTGTGTTCAAAACACTTGATGGAGCGCAAATCCGAACTAATGGATATCAACATGTGTTCTAAGTATTAAACTATATAATTATATATATAATTTTTAAATATTTAAAGATAACTTTGTATCATTATTTCAGAATTATATATTGAATTATTGTTATATGAGGGGCTTTCTCAGCAAATATTTGTATGCGATTAATCACGATTAATTAATCGGGACACCATGTAATTAATTTGATTAAAATTTTTAATCGATTGACAGCTTTAATTAAAATATATACAATACAACGTATTTACCTAATAACTACGTGTTGTTCTGCAAAATTCTCTCAAGAGTCACATTTGCTGCTACTGATGTTGAGGTAATTGCTAGGTATAGGGGTAGGGTTAGGGGTTAGGATAATAGTTGGGATTGGGTTAGGTTTAGAGGCAAGGTAAACAGTTTAACTAAAGTTGTTATTAAACGCAGGATAAAATGCAAGTAAAATGAAACAACACGTATGCACTTAGTAAGTACATTGCATCAAATGCTTAAGTTCATATTAGTTAAAGACACCTGATATAAATCAGAACCTTACTTTTTAAGTAATGATATATTTTAATGTGGAAGAGACAATTAAACATATAACTGTATTTTAAATTACAATTCAGCAATAAAGAGTGAACCCTCTTTTAAAGACCTCTGATTTAGATATTAGATTTCCATGTAAAAAAAAAAATATTTATCCTCTTTCTGAAACAAACTGCAATTATTTTGGGTGAGAAATATATAATAATTTAGAGTGATCAAGTTAGCAGTTTCATGATCATGTCAAATCCACTTGTGTTCAGTTGCTTGCTAGATCCACAAAAATCAATCATGCAATCACAAAGACCAAAGATCTGCCTCAGGAGCATTAAGAAGAAAAGAGAACGTCATAAAAAAGTGGAAAAGCTTTTAACCTTTCAAGTCCATTAAAAAAAATGGAAAAAGAACAACGACTAAGGTCAGCCCATCCTACAAAATTGAGCAGCCGGTCAAAATGGGCATATGTAACAGAAGTGACCAAGAAGGCAGCTACGTACCACACAGAATTACAGAGCTCTTTGGCTGAAATTGGAAAAAAAAAAGCCCAGACACCAAAAAACTCTTCAGCACTTCATAGATTCAGTCTCTTTGAGAAAGTGACCTTGAGAAGGCCAACATTAAGTCACGGGGAAGCCATGTGACCAAACGTGATACCTTTTGGTAAAATAATTTGCGGTGTGATGAGACTAAACTCAAGCTCTTTGGCCTTAAAGCAAAGTGCTATGTTTGGCACAAACCAAAGCCTAATACCTATGTAACACCATCCTTACAGTCAAGCATAGTGGTGGCACTGCCATGCTTAAGGGTTGCTTTTCAACAGGAGCAACTTGAAAACTTTTCCATAATATGGATGAAGCCAAATATAGGCCAATATATATGAACCTGTGGGTGAATATTTTTGAAAATGTAAAACTGTAAGTGGAGATATGAATGTTCTTGAAAAAATGGATGAATGAATTGAATTTACAAAAAAGATTTGCAAATGTAACTTTCTTTGTAGAAATTCCACTAATACCACCATTTGCAGCAGTATTGACAAAGTAATATGAGTCCCTTAAGTCTGGTCATTGCTGCAGAACCCTGTTGACCTGGGAATTAATCCATATGAGATCCAACTGCTCCTGTAAGCTATTTTCATTGTTTAGAAAAGGTCTGTGTGGTTTGTAATGGCTGATATTCCAACGAAAGTTTTCTGTGGTTGGAAATTTATCTGAGAGCAGGTGGTCCTATATACATCCACACCCATTTGGAGTTCAGTTGAATTGCCCACTTACCCCTCGACTAATGTCCTGTTGGCCAGACGGATGCAGTGCTCCCATAAGACATTGGACACAGGCAACGGAATCCGAACTATTTTTGACACATCTCCCAATCTCTGGTTAAACTTCTCAAACTCCTATAGAAAACAATTGAAGAAAAGTGTTAGGCCGCCCACATCATGATGATCTGTTAAAACTGGCACAATTTCTAAAGAGCCAATAAACATTTTGTGGGAAATTCACTAAATAGTTAAATTGCAGATTTTTTCCAGCACAAAACTAGTATCTTATTCACTAACCACAACAATACAGTTTAAAGGGATAGTTCACCCAAAAATGAAAATTCTCTCATTACTTACTCACCCTCATGCCATCCCAGATGTGTATGATTTTTTTTTCTTCTGATGTACACAAATATTTTTAGAATAATATCTCAGCTCTGTAGGTCCATACAATGCAAGTGAATGGTGGCCAGAACTTTGAAGGCCAATAAAGCTCATAAAGGCAGCATAAAATCCATATGACTGCAGATTAAATCCATGCCTTCAGAACATATACAATAAGTGTGAGCAATAAACAGATCAATATTCAAGTAATTTTTTACTATAAATCTCCACTTTCACTTTCTTATTCTTTTGTTTGTGATCACATTATTTGTGCATATTGCCACCTACAGGGCAGGGAGGAGTATTTATAGTAATATCAATAAATATCAATTGTTTTTTCACCCACACCTATCATATCGCTTCTGAAGATACAGATTTTACCACTGGAGTCTTATGGATTACTTTTATGCTATTTTTATATGCTTTTTAGACCTTTGAAGTTCTGGTCACCATACACTTTGGACCTACAGAGCTGATATATTTTTCCAAAAAATATTTTTTTGTGTACATCAGAAGAAAGTAAGTCATACGCATGAGTGTGAGTAAATGATCAGAGAATTTTCATTTTTGAGTGAACTATTCCTTTAACCAAGTGCTAAATGCGCTAATATAGCATTGTGCCATATTCAAATTAAGTCACTGTGATTCTTTTCAGTGCAAACACACCTCTCTTAGTTGATTAGGCTTATTATAGAATGTGGGTTTTTCACAAAACTCAGCGCTATTTGACTGACATAATTAACTGTGCGCAGTTACCATCTGCTGAAAGCCAATTTCTATTTAAAAGAGACGTTTGCATATATTTTGTAGCGATCATAAGAGCAGTGATTTGTCAAATGATTGAGAAGAGTGATATAACAGGCCATATATCCAGACGTGTGGTGTAGTCAAGTGCACTTTTGGCATTTTAAAGAGACATATTCAGGCACCTGGATTGCAGTGGTGGAGCAATGCTGTACAAACCCAGCATGCCAGACTGCAGTAGTCTGCTGCATCCTCCACAACCTAGCACTCAGAACCGACCCAGGAGACCAGAAACTGTTGCATGCAAATCCATTTTTGCACTACATATTAGGCGTGTTTACGCTCTTTCCTAATTTGCTAGATTTCTGTACCCTTTTTTTCATAGTAAAAGGTATAGAGTGCATGAAAAGTAATAACGCTATCAATGGACATAATTCATTCTTAAGCCCAAAGTATACTTCGGTCAACGCTGAGCATTCGTGTACAGGACGAATGATGCACATCATCAGCAGAGTGCTCGAGCACTGAATGCATGCACTTCAAGAGCGTGTGTGTGTGAGAAGGTCAAGAGATACCTGCATTTGTATAACTTGAGTCTGAAGGAATATAAAGACATCTTTATGGGTCTAAACTCATGAATATAAATTGTCCATTATCTCATAGCAGTCGTAGCATGAATGTTCCAACCTCCTGTATAAGCGCACCGCCAAATTGAGTATACTTTGACAGGCTCACGTTCGACTGAATGCAGACACTAAGTGTTCATGTCAAAATCAAAGAAATACTTTGGGCTTTAGTGAACTTCCTCCATTTTGTTCAAATCTGTGTAGTGCCCTCCTTAGTTTGTTGTGCTTTCTGTTAACCATATTTCAATACATAACCTCAAGTTGTACATAGTGGTTTTGGAAACATCTGGATGAGAGGTCAAAAATGGGCTAGAAATAGTCTTATTTTAGTATGTTGCAGAAATATTGGCACCAGTAAACAACAGGATCTGCAACAATCCTAGGGTACTGTCTGCAAGTCCCTGCAGTGCAGATGTCCAGATAAAGCCATGCCACGTACAAAACCCTGTACTGTATAAGCCAGCTGTTCTCTAAGGTGTTGATTCAGCTGTGCTTAAGCCCATTTCTCTTTCACTTCTGACAGGAAAACACGCCCATAACTTTCTTAACGCACTGACATGTGGCTCATTTGAGAGCCAAGGACTACATGTACTGTGCGCTTGCACCTTGAATGTTGATACCAAGCCAAAAAAACTGCTGTGCACTTTGTCAGGGCTATTTTTCTACCTTTAATCTTCTGTCTTAATTTTAAAATATCCAGTATATATTATAACATAGACATATCGTTTTAAAAAGAACAAAAGAGCTGGTCACAACATTTGCATTGTGTTTTAGTATCCGATTATAATGAATAGTCCCTATGTGAGACAGCATTAGAATTCACATGAGAAACTAATCACAGCTCACATAGATCAAACTAGATATTTATATTTCCGGGAAAATATGCGAATGGTGCTAGATTGATTTGTTAAGGCATTGCTACGCAGTTGCTAGAATGTTCTACGTGGTTGCTAGGTTGTTCTGGAAAGTTGCTAGGGCATTGCTATGTGGTCGCTAATGTGTGTGTGTGTGTGTGTGTGTTGATATGTGCGACTAATTATTGCTATTAGCAATGTAGATAAACTCTTATACTAGAGCAAAGAGGAAGGATGTGCATTTTTTGATGTCTCAAAGTTTGTGTGTCTTTGTACTATTCATACGGAGGCCTAACACACATATATTATACAGCAGTGAAAAGTCAGTTGCGGTGTCATCAATACTGGTTTATAAACGGCAGAAGAATCAGTCTCTTAAATCAGTCTGCAGAAGAAAGCAAAACAAAAAATGGCTGAAAAATGATCTCTGAAATTAATTCCTAATAGTGAGGTGAGAATTACCTCTACGCATATTTTCCAATATTACCTACTGTGTGTGTATATATATATATATATATATATATATATATATATATATATATATATATATATATATATATATATATATATATATATATAACAACCTGCTCACATAATACATGGCAGTTAGAGACAAATAACAGTGTATTTCTGCTCTATAATGTAGGCCACTGATTGTTTTAGTAATGCATATGGGTGATTAAGGTTTCGGCGAACTTTTTTGTGCCCTTGTATGGTTTTAAAGATCATAGATCAAATTTGTGAAAATCCTGTAATTCCCACTACACGGGATGCATATTGAAATGCCCACACAAGAAGCGAGCACCTGGGTCGACTGTCTATTAAAGCTGGATATGTATTCATTAACCCTTCACATTCACAGCTTGAGTTAGTCTAGACTTTTTCACAGTTCTCAGCTTTATATTGCTCAATCATATCACCAAATCTTGTATGCCTATATAAGTATTTGGGAGCAACAGTGCTGATATTGTTCAGTTTCTGATTGTTACTTTATCACAGGGATGTAAAGTAATTGAGTAAAAATAAAGTTTTATCCTTAAGTAATATTTTTGGGGATTTGTACTTTACTGGAGTGCAATTTAAACATAATACTTGTACTTTTACTTAATTACATTTACAAAGAAAAAATAGAACTTTTTACTCCTTACAATTTTATTTAAACTTGAAAAGTACTCATTACATTTTTGCACATCGTTTTCTTTTGTCTTGCTGGACTGAAGTCGCCCTTTTCCTTGATCTGACAAACAACAGATTGACAAATGACAGAGTGTCGCACAGTGGCTGCGTGGAGTTCTGACCATCTGCAGAGGCAGAATTTTGGATCTGATTTGAGCTTCGGGTGCGTTAAAATATTTGTGCGACTAAACCGAGAAACACTGACGGTTTTTGTCCTAAAATTGATTCTAAATGGCTGCTACTTTTACAGATTTGACAGTTATGATCATTCAAGTTACAAATATATATTTAAAACCTTTTGTAATTAAATGTGTTGTCATTTATGTCTCCACTTGCTTTCATATTTAAATCATATATATGATTTTCTACTCCCCATTTGCTGAATTATTTTTATTGTTGTTGTTGTTAGGCAACTATTAATTATAATAATAACTATAAAACCAGCAATGACAATGATGATAATAATGGTAATAACAATAATTGAATCTGAGTAAATATTAATTATTACTTTTATTAAATTCATCCATCTGCTCAACAGCAAGGTTTGGTAGCAAACCAACTACATTACTAACTTTCTTCAAAGCTTTATATGGAATTCTTAAACTCAAGGAGTTGGATGCTCTGACATTGCAATTTGTGAGTGTAAAAGTAAAGTAAAAGTGTTTAGATGTCATAAGATAACATTGTGTGAGGAACAGAGTGAAAAGTATGTGTTTATGAACTGATAATCTGACATTTTACTCGTGATTTGAGTGAAAGGGGATTAAAGTCGTTGTTTTTGCACCTCTAGTAATCATTTCACCAGAAAAATGCAGTGTTGCATAAAACAGGCCACATAAAAATTATTTTGCAGAAATGTAGTTATTTGTAACATGATTCTATGACCAGGTTGCAAATGCCACTAGGGGAACATATGTCGTCGGAGACCGTAAAAAAGCAAATTAAGCCAATTTAATTTAACAACTTCCTCTCTCCTCTCCTGATTTCTTTCTTGCTATTGTAAATGTTACTTTTTACTTTTTTAATATTTAAGAGCAATTTAATGTGAATACTTTTTTACTTTCACTCAAGTATGTTTTTGGCTTGATACTTGGACTTTTAATTGAGTAAAAGTTTCACTCATTATCCATACTTTCACTTAAGTATAATTTCTTTGAGTTCTTTTTAAACCCCTGCTTTAGCAGGAACAACTTTAGTAAATTTATTGCGTATTTCATGTAAATTAGGACATATAGCTATTATTGAGTACTTTCAAGGGATTTTGAAAATCACTTCCACACATGGCAGGGGGCTTTTGTCCTGCAAATATATGATAGTTAATATATTAGTATATTAGTTAATCATAACATAACAGCTGTTTATATTGAAGTCTTAAAGGGGACAGCACAAAAAACTGAGCATTTTAGACAGGGCCAGAGACATGGTGGAAAAGGGTCATTTAACTTTTTTGTGCAAAACACTTTACTAACATTATAAGTGCACATCAAGGAAAATAATTAGCGATCTCCTGTGATTTTCAAGCACAACAGGATTTTCATGCAAAACAGTCTCTAAAGTTTTTTCTTAACTGTGTCAGAAACAAAAAAACATCCAGTGAGTGGCAGTTCTGCAGACGGAAATGCCTTGTTGAAAAGAGAGGTCAACAGAGAATGGCCAAACCGGTTTGAGCTGACAGAAAGGCTACGGTAACTCAGATAACCACACTGTACAATTGTAGTGAGCAGAATTGCATCTCAGAATGCACAACATGTCGAACCTTGAGGTAGATGGGCTACAACAGTAGAAGACCACGTTGGTTTCCACTTCTGTCAGCCAAGAACAGAAAGCTGATGCTGCAGTGGGCACAGGCTCACCAAAACTGGACAGGTAAGCACTGGAAAAAAAAATAGCCTGGTCTAATGAATCTCGATTTCTGCTGAGGTTCACAGATGGCAGGCCAAAAATAAAACAGAAAAGACAGAAGTGGCACATGACATCATCATCTGCAGTTGAAGCCCATCTGCCTCAAGGCTCGACGTGTTGTGCATTCTGAGATGCTATTCTGCTCACTACAATTGTACAGAGTGATTATCGGAGTTACCGTAGCCTTTCTGTCAGCTCTAACCAGTCAGGCCATTCTCCGTTGACTTCTCTCATCGATCAGGTGTTTCTGTCCGCAGAATTGCCATTCACTGGATGTTTTTTGTTTTTCCACGCCATTCTGAGTAAACTCTAGAGACTGATGTGTGTGAAAATCCTGTTGTGCGTAAAAATCTCTGATATTACATTTTCCCCCCATTCTGATGGTTGATGTGAACATTAACTGAAGGTCCTGACTCGCATCTGCATGATTTGCATGATCTGCATGTGCCTATTGTCCTGTTCATTGTTAGTAATTTATTGTACTCTCCCGTACTTTTTGCACAATGCACTGCACTACTGCCACACAACTGGCTGATTAGATAAGCACATTAATAAGTAGGTGTACCTAATAAAGTGGTCGGCGAGTGTATATCCTCAGAAAAAAATGTCATTACCGTCAATAAAAATACAGATAAATGATCAAATCTTTAAAAATTATACCAAACATTTTCAAAATCCACATGGAGGTTGATCAGAACCATTAGAACCCTTTTCCTATTTTAGGTCATGTAAATGTTTTTTTTTTTTACGTTTTATTTCTCAACATTTCAAGTAGTCAGAAGTGTCCCTCTAATTGAAGAATGTCCTTTAACAGTCCAGACACCTTAACTTAATTTTCTCGCTGACTATAAATAAAACAGGAGTTATTGTGAGTCATTGTGGTATTTCTACTGTTACATGATTAATTCAGTCAACTTGGCAAACCCTATCAAATTGGCTTCAGCAAACAGACTTGGCACAGGTTAAAATGATGGCACTGGGAGAAACGGGTAGAGCAGCTTCATTCTGATTCATTGGCACACAAAGGTGAGCCTAATTTCTTTATTAGCAGCCAAGTTCCCTTTCATTCCCCACAAAAACTTTGCAGCTTCCTCCAGGACTTATATATATATCCACCCTGCCCCTACATGATTATGTATATTTGGGGATTCAGTGAGCTTCCTCAGCAAATAAGCCAAAGAGGTAATTCAATTGTGAAACCACATCTGCTCTGTGAGCCTCTTTGTCTCAATGTATGCATCAGCTATTCAAATAATTCCCTCCTTCCCATACAAAATGCATAAACTGTAGGCTAATGAGTAAAGGTTAAGAAGAAAAACAGACTTGAAAAGGAATGAGAACCCCTCAGTTCAGTGATACTTAACTGAGACATGGGATAACTTTGAAACTCTTAAATTTGTCCCCTCAAATCTGCATTTAGCTCCCTGAGCCTGACCATTTAAATAATTCAGATTCTGAAAAATAATTGATACCCATGATCTTTCAGTCTAGATGAATTCACGAGGCACATTCATTAGGCAAAAGGGAAAATGCAAGGGAGAATAAAATATATGGACAAAGAGTAATGAAGAAAAATGGGAGGGACTTATGCAGGAAGTATAATTAACTTTCTTCCAAGAAGAAAGTTAACGAGCAACCTCAGGGTACAAATATCAATCAAGCTTCCCTGTTGGGCATAAACTTATGTTTGTTTCAGTGGAAGTCATGGTTGGGACAGTAAATTATAATATAGTAATAGCTGTCCAGGGCTTCCATTTAAGAGTTAAGATCCCAAAAAGCTTCTCCACAACAGCACCCAGAGGAGCAGCACTTAACCTGAATTATCTCACTTTAAACATGCAGCTGTGAGTGGGCACCGGTTCAAAATCATGAGGTCCACTGACTGCACAAACAGACTTTATTTCAGTGGATGAGAAATTATCTTTAAACATTGCACATTCAGAATTCAATCAGAAGTCAAATGTTGATAAATAAAATTACGTTGGCTAATTATCTACCTTGTTTGCATAGCAGGGTCAGAAATAAACCAGGATTAGGGGCAAAAATGCCACCTGAATGTGACAGAAAACTCCCCAGATATTTACTGCATTCTGACAACTGACAAATTAGGCCTAATTTACACCTTGCGTGAAACATGCGTTTCATATCCTATATTGTGCTGCGTTTCATATTATAGTTGATGCTGATGCAAAGTAAGAGTTTATTTATGTCAAACTGTCTTAACTCTAACCGAAAGCCAAAATGACAACAGTGGGACAATTAACTATCCCGGCCGATTACAGCTGTGGCCAATCGCATGCTTGTCAACTGTAGCGCCTGCAAACCGATTCTGACAGGCATAGTTGCCAAGCCCGCTTATTATTAGAGACTTCAGGCTTGTTTGTAAATTGCTTATAAATATGGGCACTCATGGGCTGCAGTATTTTGGGCTTATTTTCAGAATACAGTCCCGTCTTTGGGGCTTCCAACACACCCGCCCCCCTGTTTTCCAGCATCTGCACTGTTGATGTTGTATAGTGTGATCTATTCATTAAATTACATTGCCAGTTCTACATGTGAAATATTTTAATTATTTTTGTAAAACGATATAATTATTGAAGCAAGATTATTTTGATATAGGGAGGCCAAGGGCTGATTGTCAAATGGGGAAGCTGTCACAAGGGCTTTATTTTAGAAACTATGAGGAAAATTAAAAGTCTAATTACATAAAAGTGTGTTGTCAGTAGCTGTACGTTTTATGCTGGTTTCAAATAGCTAGTTCAAGACCCTCTTAAATTACAATATATGTTTGTAAATTAGATCAGGATTGATCACATGAATGTTCTCATTAATACTTTTATTCCACTGTGACAACTAACCCCTTGTGACAAAATGTGAATGTGTGTTCAGTGAACTTAATCTGTTTTTCCTGGGTAATAAATGAAAATATGTAATAGCTTTTTTCCATGCTAGTGTTTTGGAGGGTTAAAACCTAATTTTGCTATTTAAAAAAAAACTGTTTATTATTTGAGCTGTAAAGTTGTTTTATGTGAATGAACCTCTAGTTATGTGATACCTATGTAATAAGTTGAGTGGGGTTTGTACCATGTAAACTCCTTTTCTGGTACCTTTGGGAAATTCATGCAAAATGTACTTGTTTTACATGCATTACATTGTCAATACACTGATGTCGAATGCTCATGCAGCAGAAGCACTAGTCTCATGCCAACATGTATAATATTTGTATTTTCTTTCCCTGTAAACTTCCAATGAAAATGTCTTGGAGTAACTGCAATTTTTGATTAAAAGGGATCATTGAGAATAATATTTTTGTGATAGTTGACATTATGCCACAAATACAGTCAACAGAGCTTAACTTGTATTGAACCTGGAACGTTCCTTTAACTTTAGACCTCTGTATAACCTTATGATATTCTGACAACACACATCTGGATCCCTGCTTATCCTATTTCCTGTCAAGTGAGTACAGGAGATAAGTGGATAACACATGTCAGCGATGTCCTGACACAGCTTCCTTAACTAAACAAACCATACTGTACAAACCATTGACTACAGAGAAGAATAAGAAAATCCAGCCAAGCACAGACTATTCTTTCTAGATTCAGAAGAGTTTGGCTGATATTTACGGATTCAAGTTTTATTTAACTGCCACACCCTCCCCTCTAGTGTGAAATGAACAGAGAGGGGCCAACACATTACTCTTGCACATAAAACCCATTGCACGGCCACAAAAACACATTACCTTTAAAAGGATATCCACATAGACATTATGCTGTGACATTATCTCTTTAACGTCCCATTTTACTCCAGCCATCAGCAACAGCATTTGCTCGTAATCTATGGCTTTGGCTGCCACTATCCAGTAAATGGGTTTGCGGAGTTCACTGGCCGTAGATACAGTCTATAGGGGAAATGACATAGGTCAAATTAATTAATCAGTGTTGTAAAAACAACATTTAATCATTTAGCAGACACTTTTTATCCAAAGTGTCAAAACAGTCAAGACAACTCTAAATAATTTGTGTGAGATGGCGAAATCATAAGATGTCATATAACTTGGCTCATACAAATAGCCATTGAGACAAACAAATTCAATGAACAATTTTAAATAGTTATATAGGCATCACATTTTAGCTAGCCTCAAATCCAACACTTTATTTCAGGAAACTTCAGTGAAAACATTTGGCTACACATTTCATATTTATTTATGCGATAACAATGACTGATGTATTTCTATAACCTCTAATACACTTACGTCATCTCGTTCCAAACCATGATGTATTCTTTCTTCCACGGTACACAACAGTCATCCTCCAATTAAAATCAAAGTTAGGTTTGGGATTGGTTTGGGGGTTAAACTTAGGAAAAATTGTGATTATTATTGTTCGTTGGTTCATTTATTTCTCACTATGATAGTAAAAGTTGCACATTTTTGTATAACTTTTATGATGTCGCCATCTCATACTATCATTACGACTTGTCATGTGATCAAGCTGAAAGTGGCATACAGTATAAATGAGAATCAACAGAAGCAATTTACAAACCAATAATACCACTACACAGAATATTTAGAGTAAATCAAAGAAAATATAACAAAAAAATTGGCTTAAGAGTGGTTGACGTAATTCACTGATTTCTTCATCAAAAAAGTGATCAAATTAATAATTACTTTAAGTTATTTTCTAAAACACTTGAAACAAAATGTATATGTTTTTCCACTCAATAAATTCAAAATAATGTCTATTTTCTCCTTGTTCTTTGTTTTACACCCTTCGGCTCTCACAGAAACGCAAACAGACATACATATGAACATATTAATTCACACTTAAATTGTATTACACATAAATTTGTTTTGTAACTCAAGTAATGTACTTAAAAGTAATTACTTTCAATAAAAGTTATAAATGTAATCTGATTACAAGAATTTAAATTTGTATGTATGACACTACTATTTGGTGCCTAAAAGTAATTAGATTACAGTAACTAATGATGATGAGTCTGCATGCAGAAGGAAGATTGAACAGCTGGTTGTCTGGTGCAGTCAAAACAACCTGAACATGCTCAAAACAGTGGAGATGCTAGTGGACTTTAGGAGGAGCACCCCAACACTGATCCCCCCCCTATCATTCTAAACAGCACTGTGGCTGAGCATAAGGTCTCACTTAAGTTGGGACTTAAAAGTTCTCACTAAGGGCTTAGTAACTACTAGTTAGTTAATAACAAAGTCGGTGCTTAATTTGGTTGCACCACCTTTTCTTAAAGCAAGACTTAACTAGTAGGTTGTAAGCTCTCCGTAAAGTAATGCGTACTCACATAATATGACGATTACCTGTATTTATCCACTTAGCAGTCTACAAATTTGTACACAGAAGTGTTAAAAAGCTGTGAATTTCAGTTTGATCTTGTTACAGTTGATATTCAAACCATTTGCTCAAGAAACTGTCAGCTGTAATAAATTAAATCCCCATAAAATACGATACATAACAAAACAAGATTTCATTAACGGTATAGGCTATATAGCTTAAGTAAATAACAATATTCAATAACTGTATCTAAAATAAATAAGGGACAATAAATAAATAAATACTAATTCAACAGCTGGAAAAATAGATATTTATTAATTTTAATATTTTCTATATTTTGTATATGCTGAAACTTGACATTTCGATCGGTTTCATGCTGAAGAAGTATGTTTTCTCCCGTAAATGTAAATGAGTGCCAACATCATCATATATGTCGAAAGAACTGAAGCCTGTCACGCAAAACATGTACTCATTGATTTCATTAAGTGAGTCTGATTTTTTTATTCCATCCAATACTTCTGGTCGGGGGCTTCCATAAATATTTAAGTTTATACGTAGGTTTACGTCCTACCTAAATTTAATGATGCAACACTCAAATATTTATTAGTGCATAAATTGTGACTTAGTGCCCATTTACACCACAACTAGGCTAAGTTGTAACATACGTATAGCTGGTGCAAACCGGCCCTTGGGCTCTACCATCTCGCAGGGCCTGAAGTGGGAGACACACATAGACTCAAATTTGAAAAAGGCCCAGCAGAGGTTGTACTTCTTTCGCCAGTTGAGGAATTTCAACCTGCCCCAGGCGCTGCTGAAACAATTCTACTCAGCAGTCATTGAGCCTGTCATTTGCACTTCAATAACTGTTTGGTTTGGTTCAGCTATCAGTCAGGATCAAAAGATTTCAAAGAATAGTTCAGACTCCTGAGAGGATTATTGGCGCTCCCCTACCCACCCTGCTAGAACTGTACACATCCAGAGTGATGAAAAGGGCTGGTAAAATCACTCTTGATCCCATTCACCCAGCACACTTCCTTTTCGAACTGTTGCCCTCTGGCCGGCTCTACAGAGCACTGAGCACCAGAACAGCCAGGCACAGTTTTTTTCCCCTCTTTCATTTTTGTCAATACAACCATGTGCAATATTCAATGGATCCATTCCTACTTATATCTATATTCCATTTATATTTTTTTTACATATCGTATCTCTTCTTCGATACATTACATCACCTGCATATATCTGTATATCTGTATATAAAATATTCAAACAACTATTGCTCTCTCGTATATTTCTCTTTTTATTTCTCTGCAATTTTTTATTTTTTATATGTCTATGATGAGGTGGAAGGTGTGAGTCTGCACGGCTGATCAGTGGGAGAGTGAGATAAAGGGGAGTCGGAGACGCCAGTTCGAGAGAGAGAGAGAGACACACACACGGCCGCGTTGTGTGTCCTTATGTTTTATGCTGGTTTAAGTTTATGTTTAACATTTAACTTTATGTTGACTGTTCAGCCAGTTCCCACCTCCTCTTTGCCCGTCCTTATACTGTTACAGTAGTGCCAAAACACGGGAGGGAGGAGGGATGCGCTGTCGTGGAGTCCTCGCAGCTGCCATCCGCCAGTGGAGCAGCCTCAGCCATCTGCCTGGGGATGGAGGGGTCGAGGCCGGCCTCTGTGAGGCGGAGGAACTGCTGCCGTTCACCGAAGAAGGGGAGGAGCAGTTCCGTCCGCCAGGAGCCGGAGACGCCAGTTCGAGAGAGAGATGCACGTGGCCTTGTTGTGTGTGTCCTTATGTTTTATGTTGGTTTAAGTTTATGTTTACCATTAAAATTCATGTTGACTGTTCAGCCGGTTCCCGTCTCCTCCTTGCCCGTCCTTATACAGCTACAATGTCACTATATTCATATATGTTTAAATGTATATGTTTGTATGTATATATGGTGACATTCTCTTTGTACTAGAAGCTTCTGACACCATGACAAATTCCGTGTGTGTGTAAGCATACTTGGCAATAAAGCTCATTCTGATTCTGATTCTAATTACTTTGTAATCCAATTACACCCAACACTGGTTATAGCCGAAGTACATAAAGTGTATTGTAAAAGTATTTACAAAATTAACCAACTCTCTTATTTTGCTGAATTAGAAATCCTAAAATCCTGAAAGTCAAACAAATTTAGTTGTCAATAAATACTTTTAGCTCTAAGAAATTATATTTTGATTTGTTGTACTGAAATAGGCTGCAAAAATTGAAGGACAAGAGTGAAAAAATGAAATATCATTCCAAAGAGTACAAAATGCATACATTAAGAAAAGGGTACAAAAACAGTATGCACTGTTGACTGAATTATCAAGTGGACACCTAAACATTATTTGAAAAGGTTGTCCCTCAACACTCCAATGATCCCTTTGAAGGAGTTGAGGTGCAACAGTCAATCATATCAAAATCTCTGTCATAAAACTGGCCTGTTGGGAAAGTGGCACAAAAGAAGCCACAAAAATTTCATTGAAAAAATTGCATGGAAAAGTTGCATAGCAATACGTATGACTCAAATCTAAATTCATGATGATGGAAGCATTAAGCTGTGGGTCTGTTTTTTATCATCAGGATCTGGGCATCTCTTTGGAATACAAGAATGGACGGCAAAAAACAGAGAGAAATAGTAAAAGAGGACTACTTTAGTTGCTAACTGATGTAAAGGTTGTGCATTACAGTGATCTTATTTTGCAATAATGACCAGCTGACTGTACATTATCCTGTATAATACATGACTTCTAAACAAATACGTAAATAATGGACATATATTTAGTTGAAAAGTATTTTATTATAGTATCAGGTTAAAAATAGACAGTGGAGTGCTACAAGTGACATAGCAAAAACTAGCAAATGTAGGAGACTTAAAAGTTCAAATAAACATTTTAGCGGCCATTATATAAAAATACTTGCCTGCAGAATACTGCGACTGGACCAATCAGAATCAAGTATTCCAGAAAGCCAAGTAATAAGTCATGAAATATTCTACAACAAATGATCTTTACATTGTACAGTAATTTTGATTCCTATAAGAGAAGATATTTCACATTTCAAAGACAACCCTGGCAACCCTGCAGAAGACAAGTGGGAAATTGAAAAGGCTCTGAAAGGGAGAGACAGAAAAGGTCAGGTCCATATATAACTGGATGAAACTGACCTGTGAGTAGAACTGCTGAAGGAAGG
Organism: Moxostoma hubbsi; assembly: GCA_032164185.1. Classification (NCBI taxonomy): domain Eukaryota; kingdom Metazoa; phylum Chordata; class Actinopteri; order Cypriniformes; family Catostomidae; genus Moxostoma; species Moxostoma hubbsi. The sequence goes on along the minus strand of JAVLUX010000026.1, from coordinate 22,994,025 downwards.
GCTTCTTGGCTGAAGGCATCATGGTGTCAAGATGGGGCTGAAGGAACTCAAACTGCTCTGCCAGAAAAACTCTACAGGGAGAAAAGGACCAGAATCAGAGAATGATTTCTGTAGGTTGCAATGGCATGCTTGCTCAGAATGGACACATGTTTGTTACCCGCAGGGAACTCGCTGATGCTAAAAGCTAGTTCCACTGGTGAAAAAAAGATGTGATGTGACTAGGGGAAGTTTGAGGCTTAAATTTGTAGTTTTACAGTTTGCTTTTATATAATTTTCAGACATGGGCTACAGGCCGAATGCTGTAATTTTCTTTCCTATAAATCTATGACTATACTCTTTATATATCATTGTGTTTATATTAACAGCATATAGTAAATTCAACACTGCTGACGAAAATGTTAAAAGCAACAAGAACCTCTAGAATATCTTATTTCAGGAGATACATGCAGGTAAAATATTTTTTATAAGATTTATTAAGATCCAAGGAACACTTTTATTAAAGTTTGATTTTTTTGTTTTATTTACTTTCCATCAGTGAATATGCATCTGCCCACTGCAGTCTGTTGTGGATGACATGCATTACAGGGCACATTTGTTAATTGCATAATTAAATGGGGCATTTGAAGCTCAACTATGACTATTTCTCAGACTATTTCAAATAAAATATTGATGAAATAATACTGTCTACAGTTGAACTCAGAAGTTTACATACACCTTAGCCAAATACATTTAAACTCAGTTTTTCACAATACCTGATATTTAATCATAGAAAACATTCCATGTCTTAGGTCAGTTAGGATCACTACTTTAATTGTACTTTATTTAATGTCAGAATGATAGTAGAAATAATTATTTATTTCAGCTTTTATTTATTTCATCAAATTCCCAGTGGGTCAGAAGTTTACATAGACTTTGTTAGTATTTGATAGCATTGCCTTTAAACTGTTTAACTTGGGTCAAAGCCTTCCACAAGCTTCTCACAATAAGTTGCTGGAATTTTGTCCCATTCCTCCAGACAGAATTGGCGGAGTCAGGATTGTAGGCCTCCTTGCTCACACACACCTTTTCAGTTCTGCCCACAAATTTTCTATCGGATTGAGGTCAGGGCTTTGTGATGGCCACTCCAATACCTTGACATTGTTGTCTTTAAGCCTTTTGCCACAACTCAAGATGTATGCTTGGGGTCATTGTCCATTTGGAAGACCCATTTGTGACCAAGCTTTAACTTCTTGCCTGACATCTTGAGATGTTGCTTCAACATAACCACATAATTTTCCTTCAACGTGATGCCATCTATTTTGTGAAGTGCACCAGCCCCTCCTGCAGCAAAGCACCCCCACAAAATGAAGCTGCCACCCCCCATGCTTCACGGTTGGGATGGTATTCTTTGGCTTGCAAGACTGTTTCTCACCCAAAGCTATCATATTGCAATAGAAGACAATAATTTAACCACTGGAGTCGTGTGGATTTATTTTATACTGCCTTTATGTGATTTTTGGAGTTTGAAATGTCTGGTCACCACTCACTTGCATTGCATGGACCTACAGAGCTAAGATTTTCTTCTAAATATCTTTGTTTGTGTTCTGCAGAAGAAATCAACTTATACACATCTGGGATAGCATGAGGGTGAGTACATGGTGAGAGAATTGTTATTTTTGGGTGAACTATTTTAATTTATTAAAGGTCTTATGCCTCAAATTCAATCATTGATGAACTGTACAAAGCAGGAAAACAAACGTTATTACAATAGCTTATTGGCCATAAAATTAATTTGTGTGTGAGATCTGAGTAAATCAATTGCACCCTGTTAGCCACTACTGTAATCAAAACAAATATGTGCTATTCTGTTAGGAAGGAAAAAAAAAGAGCTGAGTGAAGTAGTAATTACATATCACTGAATCCTACTGCTGCCAATGACTGTGCACAACTGGAATCTTTATAAAGAATCAGTGCCCACCCACCACCACAATGCATAAACACCAGCTAATCTATGCTAATGATGGCCCACATCGAGGGATAAGTGTTCAATAAGCGATATGAGTCCAAATATATGCATACTACTCTAAAAGAAAACCAGAGACTAGATGAAACTAGAACATGCAAACTATATGTTGGCGATCCCTAACTGCCAAGACTTTAGAAACTATAAGGTTTCAGTTCGACTTGATAAAAATAATAATAATATTTTTTGGGGGAGACAAAAGAAAGCTGTGACAAACAAAATTTAGGTTGCTTTTCACTAGAAATATTGTCCTGCTGTAGCTTTTAAATCAAACACGCCTGACATCAATGACATTTGAGAACAAACCCGACACAACATGAAGATTGGGTCACTTTATTGTTTAATTTATGGTGCTTTATTGTAATTTTGGAGCTACAGTAGTCACCCTTGACAAACTCATTCACTTTCATTATATGAATAATTGTTACCAGTGAATTCACCTTTCATGTTCCATGAAAAAAAAAAAAAAAAAGTCAAAAGGGCTTGTAACAATATGAGTGTGAGTAAATGACAGAATTTGTATTACAATTCCTTTAAATTATTGATGTTCAAATGTATATAAATATGTTGCCTGCCAGCCAATCATCTTCGTTTGCTGACATTTTGTGTCAGGAATATTTAAAACCCTGCAAAACATGATTACATGTTATTTATTAACTCATTTTATTATAGTAATTGTATCGCTAAGAACATGTCTGTATTTCTGCCACCACTTACTGAGTGTTGGTCTATAGACCTTATTCACAGTAGCGCCATGTTTGATCGTGCCGATTTTAAGCGTCTCCTCTATTCAAGCCCCAAATTTTAAGACCTCAGCAAACGAAATGTAAGACTTCTTTTAATTTATTACCATTTATGGCCTTAAATTTTAAAAAGTAAATTTAAAACTTTTTAAGGACCCACAGAAACACTGAATGAATAATCTAAAGTTTGTATGGTTACTTTTAACAAACTTACGCCTGCTCTCAGATCATACTCTGTGGCCTTAATTATTTCATTAAGACGGGAAGGTGGAGGGGGGGCAAATAAGAAGTTGCACTGCCAGTTTCCTTTTCAGAAAACAAACATGGTTTGAAGCGCAGTGCATTCTGAACATGTACATAGTCGTCAAGAAGGGTTCATCTGGAGTCAAGACCTTAAACTTCTGTGATACTCAATGTGGTAGTTTTTGTGCAATCAGGTGGAAGCAGAGAGTGGTTCCTTCCAGACAGGAACATTCTTTTCACACTTAAAGGTGCACTCAGTACTTTTTTCCTCATTCAGAAAGCTTTACACAAAAACAAATTGATAGTAATTTTAAAACTCCATTCATATATATATATATATATATATGGAACTCAAATTGCAAATATGCTTTTCCACAAAATCACAGTTCATAGTGATTCACACCAAACTTTTTCTTGCATTAAAAAAGCTAAACACAGCACCACAAACAGAACAGTATGTAGGTGTTCCAAGATTTTTAACAGTTGAAGTTCTTTTCAACTTGACAGCTTCTAAAAAATGAGGTGCTACAGCATGTCCGCTGAAAAAAACATTGAGATGTAGCACAAAAGTGTTTACCATGTGTCAATGGAAAACAACTGATAAACAGCACGAACAGACCAAAAAACATGTTCTGTGTGAACGGCCCCTAAACTTGGATCATATGACTTGTGCGCTACTGTATATTCTTCGAAAGCCTTTTTATAGTCTTCTAATGCCATTTCTATAATTTAATTTTGATCTAAATATATGAGGAGATATATTAAAATAAGCCCAATTGGGATTTAAATCTTTCCTGCACATATTTCTAGTCAGTGGTGTATTCTTGTATTATTCATTTATTAAAATGGTGCCAAATAACTCAAATATAAAATAGGTTAAGGAAATTGTTTTTCACTGATAATCTTGCCTTCAAGTTAGCTGGAGAACCACTGTGACCAGATCATTCAGTGAGTTGACCTTGAGAATCGGATCATTCTGATTATGAACAAGTCATTGTTTGAGCTGGTTCTTTTCAATGAATCGATGACTCATTACATCTCAAATTTGGAGCTTCACGGATGCGGTCAATACGAACATTACATGAAAAAGAACATGGTAAATATACCAGCATATGTGTTTGGAATGCCATTAAGGAGAGTACATGAGAGAACTTTCATAATTAGTTGAACTACTCCTTTACATTCTGGATACTCTGATCAATTTGAATCTAAATCTCTGAAAAGGGTTTGACTCAAGATTCCAGTACAATTCTTGGTGTGAGTCAACACCATCTGGCAACATGGCTGCATCCAAGGCAACTAAAAGAATCAAACTCTCTCAGTTCAGCTGATCTTTCTTCATTGGCAAGGCAGTATTCCTTGCTGATTTGAAAAAGCTTAATTTCTTGCTGAACAAGCAATCAAACGGGATAAGGTCAGAGAAAAGGATACTGGATGGTAAAATTGAGTTCAGAGACTCTTTCACTTGCTGCCTCTCAATTAGTATTATAGTGAAAATTCAGGTAGCTCTCATCAGACTCTGCAGCGTCACATCACTTAACTCCCCTGGCTGTTGCCGTATCTGCCTATGCCGGCCTCTGTTGACCCGTCAGGAGACACGCAAGGCTTAATAGGTTTCAATGATTAGATAGCCACAGTGATAATGTGACTGACTAAGTTAGACAGGCTCAGTTGAATGCAGAGTTGCTAGTTGCAATATTCAGCTGAAACCTCTGCCACTGGTAAAAAAAATAAATACAATAGAAGTACCATTCTGTCATTGTTAAATATATTTAGACTAACTGTCCCTTGTTAGTCTAACTAGTTATCTAGGCTAAAGTTATTAAGTGGCCATTATGATTTTTTTGTGTTGTTTTCTCGAAATGATTGGATATAATTGTTTTGTCAATTACTTTTGTTATGTCGAGATTACGAGAGAAAACAAAATAATAATGCATGGCCTCTATGGGCTTCCTTATGGCATTTTGTTTAAATCAATTTGATGCTGCTATGAACAAAAAATGTTCTTGAATGCGGTCCTTATCTTGATTATCTCGCAAATGAATTAAGGTTGCATATTTTGATTACCATTTACAAACAGTTCCATACTTAAAATCTATGTACATGCAGATGGACACCATTTGAAATGCTGCCCATTCATTTAGCTTTTGATTCTAGTTTATTTTGGCACATGTTCTGAAGTCAGCCTTTCACTTAATTGTATTAGTCTGTGCAGGAGCAAAATAAAAAAAGGAGGGGTTGAGAGTCAATTCACTCCCTTGCAAAATATTTTTTCTTTAATACATTTCTATATGTTGCATTATCAGTCCACAAACACCCTGCGATATCTTCTTAAACCCCCAGGGGTATGTGAAGCCTCAGTTGGAAACCCTGACTATTACATAAAGCTGGACATAGGATACAGATGTGTGGAGGTGAGGGCGTGGTCGAGTCCCCATCTGGGGAGAGAGAAAGCGGTAAGGACATCCACCTGAGATGAATTGTGACTCATTACCATATGTTCACAGTGAGATTTGAGGGAGATAAAATGATGGCCAGTTCACAGAGAAAGGAGAGAGACAGACAGACCAGAGTCTTCGTGTCTGTCCTCTAAAAGAGAGTCTTGTGTTGTGTGAAGCTGAAAAGACTGTTTATTTGAATGATGCTGAAAAGCCATCTTGTGTTTTGAGTGAAGTTACTACAATTACATATGGCCACCAGGCTATGGCACAAACTACATGACACAGACTTAATGATGGCTCAAATGGCACAGCATGGAACTGAATGAGATCTCGTTACTCATGCCTGCTTGCTTTGGAGAGAGAGCATACCTTTAGTCATTGTTGTATTTGCATGTGTATTAGTTCTTATGTCAAATTATTATGGTTTATTTGTTTGGAGGGGCTTTTGGACATTTGGAGATGATTTTGGACACCATGATAAATTAATAAATTGTAACGCTATAAATTTTGATTGCTTTGTCGTATCAACATAAAATTGTACTCAGTTACAGGTGACATTTTCGTATTCTATTTACACCTTAATCACACCCTGAGATGTATAATATTACATAAGAAAAATAAGATTACTTAGTTTCTGAGTATCAGAATTTATCATAATATACTTCATTATAAAAAAATTTTTTAATTTTCTTTAAAATGGTACCAAACACTCCTTGTTTTTTATTGTCAAGTTATAAGCCTTAAATTTTGGGCATGCCACTGAAACAGGAATGATTTAAAAATACCCTAAAATCTTTAAAGCAACTCTTACAGTGATTCAGTGGCAACGACTCTCTCAGCCAGGCCGTACAGTGTGTCACTGGCTGTCAGGATGACCAGCTGAGTGAGGTGAGGGCAGGGGACCTTCTCCTTCCTCTCCTCTGGGGTTGCATGAGAGCTGGAGCTCTCCCCTCCAGCTTCCTGCACAAAACATAACACACATTTTGACTAAACTTCACTGAATGTCTTTAAGCTTGTAAGTAATGGGACTGACAATAATTGTCAAAATGATGACATACAGCACTTATATTTCATCTTACCAAAGAAAACAACTTGGCAAAAAACTGTGTAGCCACAAGACGGAACAAAGCGAACAGGGCTTTGATAATATGTTTGGCTATCTTAACTTTCGTTGTAAATTCAGAACCTGTCACCAAAGAAAAACAACAACTCCACAGAGTTTATGTTTATTTCCACAGTATGCACATGCACATAACCTAATATAAAACAAATTAACAGATCTTGCTTCGTGTTTACCCATATTTATTCTAATGTAAATCACATTTTAATGCCAGATTAAGACAAATACCATATAATCAATGTGTAATCAAATTTCTTCCTTGCATTTAAAAGTCAGTGCTAATGAAAGTAATGAAAGATTTACAATTCAATCTGTCCTAGAAAATTTGGGTGAGGAAAAAAGTTAAGATGTTCATGAAGAATCATCTCACCAAATATGAAAATTTGTTAGGCATAAAGCTGGAGCACAATTGGATTTTATGTTTTTCAGTCAATCATTACCATTCAAAACATTGTTTTCCAAATTCCTTATACATAACATTAACAGTATGTCATATACTGTGACAGACTTGCTTTGGAGAAATGCATATGCTTCTGTAAATTAAAAAATGTAATTTAAAAGATATTAGGGATGCATTAATGAATCGTTCACCGGTATTTATCGGCCAATTATTGACCAAATTAAAACAATTCGTGCAAATTGGGTTTAGGCATGGAAACGCCAATATGAAAAACCAATGGTGTATTTATAATTAATTATCATCACACTTTGTAAAAAAAAAAAACTCTGAATTCAAATGCACAGTTCAGAAATAATGATATGGAAAGAATGCAGAAGGGTTAGCACCTAAGAACATGTAATATTTAATTTAGAATCATTCTTGTTCTCACATTGAGGAAAATGCATTTTTACAGATGTGAAAGTTGCACTCATTTCCATGATGAGGTCAAATCAACCAAAACTATTTGAAATCAGCAAACTTTTACTTCTTAGACATTGGTATGGTATCCATTAAGGCTAAACAATTGATTGAGTTAAAATTGAAATCGCAATATGGTCTTGCGTGATTACTAAACTTTAAAAAATTAAAAATAGACTGCATTTAGCAATTAAGTTAGCATTGTGTAAGCAAGCAGCACCCTCTAGCGGTATGGCATTATCCATTATCCACAATAGAACAGTGGAAAGTTTTGTTCCTTTGGTAACTTTATTTTTCCATGATGTGGTTGACATTTCTGTGGAATTGCCCAACATATGTATAATATGAATTTATGATGTTCTTTTATATACAGTACAAACATGTCAAATGAGAGCTGTTGTTTTGAACTGCAAAAACAGAAGTTCAAACATGTTTTAAAGGTACAACATTTTTATTTATTTTTTCAAATCAATCATCATGTTTTGATATTTCGATTATTTAAAATCTTTTTATCTTCCATTTATCTTACATTGTGTCTATTTATATAGATTTTATATTTATATAATTTTGGCCAGTCATGAGTTCAACAGATCCAATCCATGTTAAATGGAAATTATTTCTTTTCAGAAAAATAAAAAGCTTTTGTACATTTGTACATTTTAAAACATAATTTCTTAGCAAAAATTATGACAAAATAAGGAAAGTGTCAAAATATTGGTATCGGTCAAAAATGTCATATTGGTGCATTCCTAATAGATATAGTTCATGTAAAGCATGCACATCTGAAATTCACATAGACGCTTGACTAAAATGACTATTAGCATTCCGCCTGAAACGTCACATTTGTGGCAAGAAAATTCAGGCTATCCATAAAACTTAAAATTCAGTCTATACTTCACAACATTGTGCAGACGTTTCTGTGCTACAGTATGTTTAAGTTCCACAAAAATAGCACTGCCAGATCATTATCTTCTTTTCAGTTCTATTATGCAAGACTTAGGAAGGCATTTGTGTAAAAAAAAAAAATATTTATAATGCTCACTGAAGTACCCAAAATTGTCAGGAATAAGTTCTTTTGGTTCTTTACCACACTTTCAATATAATAATATGCTTTCAGAGCATAAAGAACAGGCACCTCAGCACCACTGAATTTTGTCCAGAGTCTCCATTAACTGCCACTATGTTTTAGTCTAAATATGAATGATCTGGTGAGATGCTATAAAAATAGTGAAATAAGCATTCGGATGTCACTTCTTTGGCCAACAATGTCACCATGTGCAAAACACAAAGCAATACTTATCTTTTGTCCAGAGCAATACACTCACAATTATACATCTGCTGCATTGAAAGGATGAATGTCATGAGGTCAGAACCGAAATCTTCCAAAAGCATATTGATGTTGAAGGATTGAAGACAAATCTTTCATCTGACCATTCTATAAAATGAGATGGTGTCTGTAGTAATCAGATTGTCCATTAAATGACCTTTACGAAACCATCACCCCAGGGCATGTGCAGCACAATGTTTGATGAAATGTGAAATGAAATGCCAAATGCAGAGACATTCAAAAACATCCACATAAAAATAGCAGTGCATGAAATCGCCTCTAAAATACCTAGGATTGTGTTTGTACTACTTCTCACTTGTAAGTTGCTTTGGAAAATGAATACATGTGAATTAATATTAATGCAACAGAAGTAATTCAGTATTTAAAATACTGACTTATGATGAGTAGCTCAAAACAAGATACGAATCAGAAACATCTTAACACTTATTAAGTTGTTGAGACAAACCCAAACTACAACTGAAACACCACAGAGTCAATTGTATAATTATGCATAATTTCAGGGCATACTGATTATTCATCAAGTAGAAAAAGTCAAAGAGAAAAACAAAATGACTTCAAACAAATGTTGATTGGTATTGTATCTGCAGTTAATGCTATCCATTCAGATCAGTTGTACAGAGGTTAAGATTAGCATTCTGTTCCTGTTTAAAACAAACATGAATTAGCATAATGGGATTACTAGTCTTCATACCGTGCATAAATTGGGGATTAAAGATTAATAAATTCCCTTTTAATTCTACTCCAAAACTCTTCTTTGTGGAAGCAGATTCAAATTACAAATGCTCTCAAAGCACAAAGTCAGTTCTCTAATTCACTGCCATGTTAATAATGACCTGTAGGATAAACAGCTATGTGGGAATGGTACAGAAATAGCTAAATTGATTAACATTTCTTTGCTTTCCTAGCAGATTTATTTGCTATTCTATTCATGGTAAAGATGATTTGGAAACAACTGTATTGTGAAATGTGCTATCCTTGTCATTTATTTTGAATTTGTAAATTACAGCAATCTCCCACATTGCTCATCAAGGTGATTGAGAATTATATACCATGCTGGTCATGATGTGGAAGATGATGGAAGGAATTTAGAGACTTTTAAGAAACACGGACTTTTGGCAACAGTAGTTTATACACAGATATCAATAGAACCAACTAGTTAATTTTGAAAGAGTAGGCCAAGACAATTTTTCACTATAGGTAAACGGCAAAACACATGGAAATGCTGGTTATCAGATCAAGATTAGAACTTCTGAATAAGGTACAAAATTGCTCTTTATGACAAGAAATACATTTGACAGATGGGACTTTTTTTTTTTTTTTAAATACATTTGACAGTATTTTACACAGTAGTGAATTCTCAGCATATGTATAGCACCTTGTACCAAACCTTTTATCCCTTTAAACTCCAACTGAACTTTCATTTGAACAAAAATGTATAGGTAACACTTAACAATAAGGTTCCATTTGTTAAGATTAGGTATCATTAACTAACAATGCACAATATACTGTATTTTTTTACAGCATTTATTAATCGTTGTTAATGTTAATTAATATAAATAAAATTGTTTATTGTTAGTTCATGTTAATTCATAGTGCATTAACTAATGTTAACATACTGTATACAACTTTTGAGTTTAAAAATGTATTACTATTATATTGTATTACTGTTGAAATTAGCATTAACAAGATTAATGAATGCTGTAAAAGAATCGTTCATTGTTAGTTCATGTTGACTAGTGTTGTTAACTAATGTTACCAAGTGGAACCTTCTTGTAAAGTGTTGCCAAGTATTATGCTAATCACAAGTTTTGACTGACTACACTAAAGAAGTTGAAAGAATCACGACACACAAACTACAACAGGAGTCAAACTGAAACATACCAATATTTGGGGGACAATTTGTGAAATAACCTTAATTATATAAGTGGACAATAAAAGAGAAATTCACAAACCTTTGAAAAAGACAGTATGCAGCCAAATAGGATGCCACATGCTGGTAAAATGACTAATCTGTCAGCTAGAATGATCATGCCACAGCATGGTTTGACAGAACACCTGTTTTTATCTCTGAACTTGTCTCTTAAAAAGCTAGAAGGTGTACAAATACAAGGACACCATATAGTCCCTTTTGTTTCATCTTTAAATCATATACTGTAAAAAAATACATGAAAAAGGAATATCATAACCCCATCTATAGATTTTAATACATCATGAGGGCATCTTTTTTCAAATGCTAAATGTGATACATTTAGTCATGCAAAAGGTGACTGCATTTAAAGAAATGTTCTGGGTTTAGTGACCACCTTTTGATAAAAAAATGTAAGAGTAATTTTTTTAGAAAGTACAACAACATGGTGCAGACATTATGCCCTATAGGTCTGTGTGTATAAAATCACGTGCAAAATTCATTGTATGCAGAACAAAATCTGAAATTACTGATCTAATAACATTGTCTTGCGTCTGTTAGAAGCGCAAAGTAGGGTTTGACTTTAAGTAGGGTTTGAAGTTAAGGCCTAATTATATTTGGATTCAATTGCACCCATAAAGTAATTTATTAAGCCTGAAAATGTTTTTATTTGGTTACATTGGAACTCAAAATTGTAACTGATGACATACAGTAACTGATAAATATACACCGATCAGACACAACATTATAACCACCTGCCTAATATCGTGTAGGCCGCCAAGTGTCACCAAAACGGCTCTGACCATCAGCAATTTGTGCTACAGTGGCTCTTCTGTGGTAAATTCTCAAAGCTGAATCCTGTAAGTTGCAAGGTGGGGCCTCCATGGATCAGACTTATTGGTACAGCACATCCCTTAGATGCTCAATCGGATTGAGATCTGGGGAATTTGAAGGACACCACTCTTTGTCATGTTTCTCAAACATTCCTGAAAAAGACACATGGTCTGCAACAATTTTTAGGTATGTACTTGTAGTATGTGTCAAATTAACATCCAGGATGTTAATTTGGACCCAAGGTTTCCCAGCAGAACATTGCCCAGAGCACCACACTGCCTCCACCAGCCTGCCTTCTTGTGAAGGTGCATCCTGCTGCCATCTTTTCCCCAGGTAAATGACAGACAAGCACCGGTTTATCTAAAATACAGTATCTCACAAAAAGTGAGTACACCCCTTACATTTTTGTAAATATTTGATTATATCTTTTCATGTTACAAATTACACTTTGCTGCAATGTAAAGTAGTGAGTGTACAGCTTGTATAACAGTGTAAATTTGCTGCCCCCTCAAAATAATTCAACACACAGCCATTAATGTCTAAAACTCTGGCAACAAAAATGAGTACAACCCTAAGTGAAAATGTCCAAATTGGGCCCAAAGTGTCAATATTTTGTGTGGCCACCATTTTTTTCCAGCACTGCTTTAACCCTCTTGGGCATGGAGTTCACCAGAGCTTCATAGGTTGGCACTGGAGTCCTCTTCCACTCCTCCATGATGACATCATGGAGCTGGTGGATGTTAGAGACCTTGTGCTCCTCCTCCTTCTCACAGATGCTCAATAGGGTTTAGGAATGGAGACATGCTTGGCCAGACCATCACCTTCACCCTCAGCTTCTTTAAGCAAGGCAGTGGCCATCTTGGAGGTGTGTTTGGGGTCATTATCATGCTGGAATACTGCCATGCGGCCCAGTCTCCTAAGGGAGGGGATCATGCTCTGCTTCAGTATGTCACAGTACATGTTGGCATTCATGGATCCCTCAATGAACTGTAGCTCCCCAATGCCGGCAGCACTCATGCAGCCACAGACCATGACACCCCCACCACCATACTTGACTGTTGGCAAGACACACTTGTCTTTGTACTCCTCACCTAGTTTCCGCCACACACACTTGACACCATCTGAACCAAATATTCATGTCTGCTTGTCTTCAGCAAAGTGTTTGCGGGCTTTCTTGTGCATCATCTTTAGAAGAGGCTTCCTTCTGGGACGACAGCCATGCAGACCAATTTGATGCTGTGTGCGGCATATGGTCTGAGTACTGACAGGCTGACCCCCCCACCCCTTCAACCTCTGCAGCAACGCTGGCAGCACTCATACATCTATTTCCCAAAGACAACCTCTGGATATGACGCTGAGCATGTGCACTCAGCTTCTTTGTTCAACCATGGTGAGGCCTGTTCTGAGTGGAACCTGTCCTGTTTAACCGCTGTATGGTCTTGGCCACCGTGCTGCAGCTCAGTGTCAGGGTCTTGGCAGTCTTCTTATAGCCTAGGCCATCTTTATGTAGAGCAACAATTCTTTTTTTCAGATCCTCAGAGAGTTCTTTGCCATGAGGTGCCATATTGAACTTCCAGTGACCAGTATGAGGTAATGTGAGAGTGACGACACCAAATTGAACACACTTGCTCCCCATTCACAACTGAGACCTTGTAACACTAACGAGTTACATGACACCGGGGAGGGAAAATGGCTAATTGTGCCCAATTTGGACATTTTCAGTTAGGGGTGTACTCACTTTTGTTGCCAGCGGTTTAGACATTAATGCCTGTGTGTTAAGTTATTTTGAGGGGACAGCAAATTTACAGTTATACAAGCTGTACACTCACTACTTTACATTGCAGCAAAGTGTCATTACTTCAGTGTTGTCACATGAAAAGATATAATCAAAGATTTACAAAAATGTGAGGGGTGTACTCACTTTTGTGAGATACTGTAAAAATTGGATTCATCAGACAAGGCCACCTTCTTCCATTGCTCCATGGTCAAGTTCTGACACTCACGTGCCCATTGTAGCAACTTGTGCTACAGTAGCTCTTCTGTGGTATTGGAGCAGACGGGCTAGCCTTCGCAATGAGCCTTGGAAACCCTGTCGCCGGTTCACCGGTTGTCCTTCCTTGGACAACTTTTGGAAGGTACTAACCACTGCATACCGGGAACACCCCACAAGACCTGCCGTTTTGGAGATGCTCTAACCCAGTTGTCTAGCCATCACAATTTGGCCCTTGTCAAAGTAACTCAGATCCTTACGTTTGCCCATTTTTCCTGCTCCAACACATGAAATTCAAAAACTGACTATTAATTTGCTGCCTAATATATCCCACCCCTTGACAGGTGCCATTGTAACAAGATAAAAATGTTATTCACTTCACCAGTCAGTGTTTTTAATGTTGTGGCTGATCAGTGCACAACTCTCATAACTCAAAGATAAAAAAAAATAGCCTACTAAAAATGTATGTCCAAATTATGCTGTATTTCAATGTTTTAAACATTGCTTTTACCTAGTGAAAAATTAAATGGTGGTACTAGTGCTTGACTGAAGCGGTGCTGGTCTTGCTCCAGTGATGACTTTTTCTACACTTTTTAAGTAACAGGGAATTTATGATGATATCATATAATCCTATAAATAAAAATATTTATATGAATAAATGCCAAAAAAAAATGGTATTAAGCGAGAGACGTATTGTGAGTGTTCATTTGGTGCAGTTACCACATGCAAAAGCTTCTTTGTGGAGGGTGTGTTCAAAATACACATACTGAGCAATTTATTACATTGCTATTACACTGATGGTTATCAGTAGTGATTACATCACCTTAGTGAATTGGACAGGGAGTTGAGTCCCACAATGATTGATTACTTCATCTTTCTGAATCAGTTACAATGCGCCATGCAGCGTAATTTTCTTCTCAGACTCTTAAGGGAGCTCTAAAGCTACCCTGAGCTAATATATTCAGAGCAAAAAGTTCCATCAAACAAATAACAGCTTTATTCAAAGAAATAAAATCAATAACTCATCTAGAGACAGTGAAATTTTTGCTCATTTTGTGAATATTAGTTCAAATAAAACTGAAGGCTTAGGTAGTGCCTTCCAAAGCTCAGGCTTGAATTTTATTCAAAAGGAAAGAGAAAAGTAAAAAAATGATCTGATAACACACAAGCAAAATATGCAATCAAAGGTCTCCCATTCGCCACAGCCTCCAAATGCTGAATATAATCTGCTTTCAGACTAGGAATAGAAAGGATCAAGAGTGGGAATGGTAACGCAAGGAATAAATTTTATTGTGAACATAGTTGGATTTAATTACAACTAATGAATTAAGTAATGAATCATTAAGTAATGAATCACTTTTTATCTCTAAAATGCACAAAATATTTGTATGTCAAAAGAAAGAAACAAGCACATTTTGAATCATCATAAAACCATCACAGGATTCTGACAACTGAAGACAGAAAAATATATACATTGGGTGAACACTGATAAACTTCCAGGCAACATATTAACAACCTGTCAGCAAATCAGGGTAGATAATGTCCGCCTAATTACAATCTGCTTCATTTAAATTGTTACGAGCAATCAGACTTTTGTGATCAACAGAATGCCAACTGCTGACCCAAGTGTGCTCATTATAAATCACAGCATAAAGTGATTTAATTGACATGCACTTCATCAAGCGCTTCAACAAAATTAACACACAAATAAATATTCAATCAAGCAATATGCAAAAGCTCAAAGCATTTTAAATATTGATTGACAAACCTGATTAGGGATTAAGCATCAATTAATGTGCAACAAGACAAATGGAACTTCTTGATCTGGCCCCATTTGATCACATTTCCATATGCATGCATGTCTATTGAAGGGATAGTTCTCCCAAAAATGACAATTCTGTCTTTATTTTGATCATCCTCATGTCAATCCTAACTTGTATGACTTTCTTTCTTCAGTCACCATTCATTTTCATTGTATGGGGAAAAAAATGCAATAAACTATCCCTTCAAGCCTCTAAACTGGACTTTTGAGACAGTTTAGGAAGTTACAAAGTAGTACCCCTTTGTGCAATTACAATGATAGCCAAGTTCAATCTTCTAACAAGCCAAAGAGAATGCACAACACCATTTTTTCCCTGTTTAGTCACTGTCAAAGTCCTCTGAATCTGTCCAAACCTTTTAGTATCCTCTGCTCATTACAGCCTTTTCCAAGAACAAAATCTGCCTGACTTCCTTCCATTGCAGTTCTCTCCATATTTATGCCCCCCAACATTTCACCCACTAACAGCCCCCATCTCTCCTACTGTTTCTCACACAGAGTGCTATGTTTCCTTTGGCCCCAGCTGACCCCTTCTCCACTCATTTAGTCCATCAATGTTGAGCTACGAACCCATCTCGTTACCAAATGCCAGTGTGGGTGTACACCAGAGCATTGTCGCACAAATTAACTCACTGTCTTTGTGTGTGCCCTACTCTCGGCTGGTAACATTGAGAGAACAGAGTGCTCAACCAGTAGGTCCCCATCAATGTGCCTGGCTGTCACTTTAGATTAGCTGAAGGCCCAAACGGCTGTTTTTTGCTTGATTAACAAGAGCTTGCTCAAAACATGTGGTCTTTGAACCCACAAACTAGACAGAGAGTGGTCTGATTTCTCAGTTCCGGATCCCTTGATTGGGAAAACACAGTATATGTAGACAAACAGTGTAATGACAAATAGGGGTGGGAATTTAGCAGGGACCTGGTGATATGATATTACGTTGATATCCGTGATCATGATACAACAATATTGTGGTTATGTTTAGTGTATTGCAATTAAAACTGTCTCGATATTTCGATCCTTTACTTTACTTAATTCTCATTCATTCAAATGTGGTGTTTTGTGCAACATGAGCTACATTTCCTGCTTTAATTTCCCAATCTCAACTTTTTTGGAGCATGATGCAATCATATAATTTGAAATTATTGTACATTTAAAAATAAAAAATTAAATTAAGTGAAATTTATTCTTAAAACAAGAAAAAAAATCTGCCAATGGGGTAAGAAAAATACTTTTCCCTTTGAATTTTTTTTTTCTTGTTTTAAGTATAAAGTTCACTTAATTTAATTAGATTTCAAAACAAGACTTAAAAAATCTTATGCCAGTTTGCTTGTCAAGTAAATAAATCACATTTTAAGAATGTTTAGATATTTTTACTGGAAAACAAGACAAAAATTCTTGACTTGAAAATAATTTTTTGCCGTGTTTGTTTTGCCTTCAGTAACATCTGAATGCACCAAATGATGATTTCTAGTTCAATAAAAGTTAAGCTCAATTGACAGCATTTGTGGCATAACATTGATTACCACAAAAATTTATTTTGACTTGCCCCTAAAAAATAAATAAAAATCTGGTTTCCAGCAAAACACTTACAATGGAAGTGAATGGGCCAATGCGTAGATTTTAAAATAGTCACTTTTTTAAAAGTATAGCCACAAGATAAACAATATGCATTTTAACATGATTTTATTGAGATAAAGATTTTATATCTTCATTGCCATGATTATGTAATGTAAACAAACCCAACAACCCTAAAATGACTGTAAAAAATATGATTTAAACAACTTTACAGCTCAAATAATACATTAGTTTTAACAGAAGAATTAATTTAAGTGCTTTAATAAAATTATAAGCTTCACATTTCTGTCTTTAAACCCTACAAAAATTGGCCCTATTCACTTCCACTGTAAGTGTCTCACGGTAACTTAGAAAAAACTTTTTTTTTCTCTCTTTAAAGAAAAGGATGGACAAGTCAATTTTTTTGTTTTTGTTTGTGGTAATACATGAAGAAACAATCTCACTAAAGCATGGCCACACTGATAGAAAATGTTAGATTTTTTTTTACGAAACTGTCGTAAATGGTAGATATATGGTTGTCTTTAAAATCTTTACCAAAAATGGCTTTGCTATGTGATTATTCTAGCTATAAACTGAAGACTTGTTTAGAAAGACTGGGCTAGTGAAAGTCTCATTTTCTCAAGCTGATAACATTTTTTATGCCCCTGCCCCTAAGATATATTGTGTTTACTTTTGAAATAACAGAAAATCACAATAACAGTGAGACAAAGGCAATACTAATATAGAGCTACTAATAGTACTAATACTATTTCCAGGGCATTACTAATATAGAGCTCTCTCTACAAAACAAGAACACATGGTGAAGATTGCTAACACATTACTACATACTTTTGCGATACATACTCAAAGCCTTGTCTTTGTATATATTTTTTGAGGCTTGAATTTTCACTATGGCATCCCAGGCATTGTGCCCACAGAACTGTTCTTAATCCTTCTGGCTTTGAGGTCTAACATCATAATGGTATATTCTGGGAAATAAAGGGTCCTTCTAACAAGGTTCAGCTGGAGAACACTGGAAGCCCACTTTCTTGAAATATGACTGTTGTTGTTGGGGTTTGTCTCATATTAGCAGCCATCATGCTGCAAAAAGAAAATTTGGAGTTGGAGGATATGCTGTATTACCCCGCCAGGGTCTCAGCAAATCTGATGATATGACCTTGTTATGCCATTGGATGCATTACTCATAATGAGATCACAAATCATCCACCTTGACATATTAAAGAAATCATGAAATCAAAATTGGACTTTTGTGCCATATCTGTTAGCTTCAAAGCCATCTATATACTAGTGTACTCCTAAAAGTTGACGAAAGGAACTTTTAGCAGATATATACATATAAAATGTACAAATTCTCTCTTCTGGGAAAATGAACCAAAAACATTGATGACTCATCGTGCACTACACAGATCTTTGTTCTATTAAATGCTCTGTAGAGTGAGAATATTCCTCCTATGCCACTGACTAGCAAGTAGAAAATCATGGTTAATGGCAGTGATGAAATAATAGCTACTGACTATTTTAAAAAGGCGGATGATCCCTCTGATATATCCAACCCAAACTTTCTGTTTCTATAGGAACTAATCAAAAAAGGAAAGAATATTCAAGCCAATTTATTGGGTCTTTAAGAAAGACATTGTTCCAAGAATAATCCACGAATCTATGCACAATGATCAACTTGCATGTGACAATGTTTCTAGTCATTATATGACTGAAATTTACATTCATCTGCATGCATCTGCGCAGTAACATCCTTGTAAAGTAAAAAACATCTGCCCAGTAAAAAACATCCTTGCTATGTAATGTTCAAAATAAACAGATGGTGTTCTCAAAATATATTAAGGACCCTTCAGGACAGACTTGTAGGGATGATCACAATTCACTGGTTGCAATATTAATTAGACTTTTTTTTTTTTAACTCTCAAGGGTTTCGGTGAGAAACAGTGCAACAAAGTCAGCTGGCAATTACTGTGAAATATATTTCACCACACATTTCTTAATCCTCTCCTAATTTTCCAAATTCATTGCTCATTAGATGGGTGTCAACCAGAATAGGAGGCCTCATTTGCATGTGTATTCCATTTCAAAGCTCTGCTTAACCCTGTGTCAGAACCTCTTTTCATAAGTATTGCTTGAATTTAGAGGATCTCTCAGATGTAGACTTTCTGTTGCTTCACTGGGTCCCTTGGAGCCCATAAAGGTGTTTTTTTGAAATAGCAATGATCATTTGAAATCATCATGTTTCAACTGACCCTTCACTAAGATCCTCCCCCTTGGTCACTTTTGCTCACTCTGACAAGCTTTGCAAAACTTCCCAAAGGAATAAGTGGGAGTTTTTTTGCAAAATATTCCCATCAATGGAATTGATCATATTTTTACGTGGCAGGAATAAAGAGTGACATTGCAAAGCATATTTATCGGATGTTTCTTTTAATAAAATAAATTGATAAATGACACTAATAATTTGATTGAAAACTGTGGAGACTGTAAATCAGAATCAAGGCAAACCATTGTCACAGAGAAAAGCGTCATTTGATGTCGATTACACACCTGATAACATAAGTGTATGTGAACAGAACTGCTCATAACGTCTCATAACACACTCACTATGAAGCTGTGAACACTTTATTTACTATCGCCTTTATTAAGACCTGAATCAATACAAAAATTAATTAACGTATTAATGATACATTACGATACGAATGAGGACTGACATTGTTTAATCCATAGCATGCTCTTCTCAAGATTTATAAAAACAAACAATGCTTAATGTTTTTGGATAATTTCTATAAAATTCAGCTTCAAATCTACTCAAACACACATTTCTCCTATAGACACTTGTTAGAAAAAAGCAAACGCTTGTCAGAGAAATGGAGGACGGCAACAGTTGCTAAGATTATATTGGTCAGAATCTCTTTTAAGGTCAATTGAGGGAAAGCCACAGGCAATTCGCTATCGTTTTAGGGATTTGCATATAAAATTGTCATATATTCTAGGAGCTCCTTCTGGCTCCGGACTTGTTTTCAATGAGGACCTGAAGCTCATATTAAAAAACACACTCCTTTCTGTTTATTTACGATTATTTAGAAGGTGCTCTTTAGCTTAAAAAGAAATTATGGCAAATTAATTGAAGGGACAGACTCTGAGGTGGAACTTAGATTTAAGTACCTGGCTCATGGGAATGTGAAAAGCATTGCTTTTGGTTACTTAACTTTTGGAATAGCAATGAAAAACTAAAAATTATGCTATTTATCCTCATGACAGAGCAAATAAACAACATCACTTAACTGCACTTTCTGAGCTCAGTAATTCCAAAGTGCAATATGGCTAAGAGACATTCTCAGTGTTGAAAGTGTTAAAGGGATAGCTCACCTATAAATGCAAACTGTCATCATTCCCTTCCATATAATGAAACTGAAAGGGCATTGGGACTGTCAAGCTCCAAAAATGACAATAACGCACCATATTAGCAACACAAAAGTAGCCCATATTATATTCCAAGTTGTCTAAAGCTGTATAATAGCTTTGGAACACAAATGCAGCACAATCAGTCATGACACAAAAACCAATAATGTTTGATGTCACTAATATCAAAACTGGAGCAATGTGTCTTATAGCAGAATGCCTGAATGGGTGCAAATTAAATTTGAGCGGTATGGCACAGGGGGAGATTTTCAGACTTAAATTTTAGTCTGTTCTCCACACAAAGCTATTGCATGGCTTCAAAAGACTTGCAATATAGTGCTCAAGTCATATTTACTACTTTTATAGTGCTTTTATTGTACTGTATTGTCATGTTTGAAGCTTTACAGAAGTAATCATCATCCACTTTTAATGTATGAAAAAGACTGCTAAAAAATTCTTAAAATTACTTTGTTTAAATAACTAAGAAAATCAAAAAGGTTTGAAATGACATATGGGTAATTAAACGATGACAGCATTTTTATTTTGGGGTGAAATATTCCATTAAGCGTTTGAGTTGAATAATTTTTAATCACCAGTAAATCTTTACAAACTGGTCCAGCACACACTGAGGATACCCCAAAATCTGCCGGATCTAATCCTGTGGGAGGATCATGATTTGATTATTGCCATAAACATAGGAGAGATAGAATGTGGGAGGAAATAATTGGAGCCTCACCAGGAGAAGCAATCACACCAGTCTGACATGAGCCAAGTCACAGTGTGTTGCCTCCCGCAATCCAGCCACAGACTTAAGGTTAACCGGCAAGCTGTTGAATGAGACTGAGATATGGTGGGTGGCAGGCTGCCAACACCTCTGTGACCTGGGGAGGATTGATCCTCCAAAGCATTAGGAAGGGCCATTTTTATCTGATTTTATAAAATGAAACAGATTAGGACTGATGCCATAGTGTGCAACCCTGGGGAAACTAATTTGAAGCTACTCATAATTTTAACTAGATAAATAACATTCAAGCTCCCTTTTGAAAAATTACTTAACTATACTACAAGCTTCTTAAGAAAAGTAGCTAACTACATTAAGAGATCAATATCTTTTTACTTACATATCTACTGCATCAGATAATGTAATTTATTTGCACAGTCAGAGTAGTATTTATCTGGCGCAAAAACCATGAGAAACGTATTTATGTCGACAGAATTTAATTTGACTAGATTTACACACACACACACACACACACACAAAAGAGTACAACTAGAAAGCATCTGCATGAACAGTATTTAACAATATATTACAGACACACACACACACACACACACACACACACACGTTGTGCTTCCATGTTTTATGGGGACTTTCCATAGACATAATGTTTTTTATACTGTACAAACATTATATTCTATCCCCTAATCCTAACCCTCACAGAAAACTTTCTGCATTTTTACATTTTCAAAAAACATCATTTATGTATGATTTATAAGCTGTTTTGCTCATGGGGACCGACAAAATGTCCCCAAAAGGTCAAACATTTTGGGTTTTACTATCCTTATGGGGACATTTGGTCCCCAAAAAGTGATAAATACACACACACACACACACACACACACACACACAAAGTTCCACAACCACAGGGCATCAAATGAATCAGTGAATTGTTTTAGTGAATCAGTTTGTGCAGAGAGTGACAAACAGTGAACAGCTAGATTTATATGACCTGTCCGAATGAACCGATTCACTATAAAAGAACTGAAGTTCCCAAAGCTAAAAACGACAAAGAGAGAGGACAGAAAATGTATTCGAATTATTCAGCTAGCTCGGCTACGATGTTGCACGTGCAAAAAATGTGATATTAAAGCATCGATGCAGTGTTTCAATGTGTTACAAGGAGTAAAAAGTAGGTTAAAGAAAAGGACGAATGTGTAGAATTTTTTATTTTATTTTGTAGTAATCAACATTATGCCACAAATGCTGTCAATTGAGCTTAACTTGTATTGAACCCAAAATATTCCTTTAAGGGAAAATCTGCACTTTAATTGTACCGAACGTTCAGAAATTCAGTTGAAAGAAAAGCAGAATTCCAGGTGTCAGGATCATCTGTTCTGATGCGTGCGTGCTGAGACAGCTGAACATCTGCTACCAAAACTGAAATTGATCATAGTAGGAGGATCTGGCAGGAGTTTTAGTAAAACCTTTGTTTGCGCCAAACTGCATGCAACATTGTTGCACAGAAATCCGTGCTGCACGCTGAAGCACACAGAGGTATTGCTGATTTGTAAGCACTCACAAGATGCACATAAACACATATATACACCTAAACAAAAACTTGAGTTAATGTCTGAAGTGGAAAAGCAGAGAAAGCGGTGTATAGAGAGTGCTTTACAGACCAGCAGGTAAGGGACTGGACAGGATCACAGAGCACTAATCACAGGACCGCATCTGGCCCTGGGGAGAACTTCACTATCAGATCTTAAATACTAGCCTGAAGCACTGTCCAGCAGAGCCTTTACAATCCTCCTCATCCCCACACACACATACGCATACACACTCTCTCTTTCCAAGACTCTCCTCTTGTTAAAATTTACAAGCATACATGCAAGTTATCTCATACGACATCTCAGACCATCTTCTCTTGTCATTCACCCATGGAGTTATAGTTAAGGTGAGCAGACTTTTGAGCCTTAAACTGAGATGGGAATGGGTGCAGCTCCATTTACAACTATTTTAATCACATTTAAGCCTCTAAAAATGTAGTGTGACAAATTAATTTAAAAAAGTACAATTGTAATTATCTTTATTGTTGAACTTGCATGTAAAATAATATGAGCTGTCACCGTTGGAAATTTCATATCAATGACGCATTTAAACACAATTTATTAACAAGTTGAAACCTAAACAATTAAGCAGAATTACACATATAACAATTTAATGCTTGTATCAACATTTAGAGTGACAGAAAAAACAGCTCACTAACATTTTCACGTAGACTCACACCATCAACTCTTGGTAAAAAACACTTTCTGTGCTCCCACACAATCCATTTTGATCGATTCTGCTTAGTAGCTTCAATACAAACAGAAAGTTAGACGACAAAATTCAGAAGATCCGAGCGCGGAAAAGAGGCGGGGCTGAATAAGGTTAATAGTGTAATTAAAACCAAGCAGCACAATATTGAGAGCTGCGGAACAGAGTAACACACTCACAGAACATAGGCGAGAAGATCGATGGCAAATGCGAAGTAGATCGTACTGTAGCAATACAGCTTGTTGAATTTGCTATAAAAATGGTGTCATGTCCTGGTGCTATTGTATATCAAACACAATGCTTTATTTACGCACACAACACCACACAAATCAGTGGATTTGTGAGGCAAAAACAGAAGCAGTAAAGGCCGAAACATACTTCACACAAATGTAGACGTGAGTGTTTTGCCAAAGCATGGCTAATGCGTGGTCCCATTGTACATATATTACGTGCGCTCTTGTTTTGCTCTGGCGGTTACAAACCTCAGACTACAAGGGGGAAATAGATTATTAGGCACGACCACAAAACCAGTGCTGCATCCAAGACCAGGAAAATGCTGCCTTCAGAGGTTGTATACGGAGGCAGGATGAAAAATAAGGTGCTTTTAAAACTGTTCGGAGACCAGTTTCCTTAAGAGTTCCATTAATTCAAAACAGCTGTCAGTTAATCCATTAACTGATTAGGCAGCAAATTAGCTGCCTACGTTTTCGGATGCAGCCCGGATGTGGTAGGTGAGTTGATAGTTGTGGAGTGGGGAGAGACTCAGTGAAAAAAACATGCCCATTTGAAAGAACTGGGGACAAAAAGTCATATATATTTTTCGAAAAGATTCAACTCAAATTGCTGCCCGAGTCCGCCATGACAGTTATTGATTGAAAGAAGAATTTCTGCTCTAGCACCCCTTGCGGCAATGCTGAGAATGCAGTGCATACTTGCATTGGGCTATGAATTGAGCACTGACACATTTCACAACGCAACGACACGTAACGACACAACGCAAGCCAGCAAACATAAAAAAGCTAAATTAATATTTGGTGTGACCACATTTGCCTTTAAAACAGCCCCAATTCTCCTGGGTACACCTGGACACAGTTTTTCTTGGTTGTTGGCAGATAGGATGTTCCAAGCATCTTGGAGAATTTGCCACAGTTCTTCTATATATTTAGGCTGTCTCAATTGCTTCTGTCTCTTTATTTAATCTCAGACTGACTCAATGTTCAGTGGGGGACCCTGTGGGGGCCATGACATCTGTTGCAGGGCTCCCCGTTCTTCTATTCTAATCCTTTCTATTTGCAAAAGTAATGTTTGGGTGTCTAACATTTCTATTTCCTATTGACATGAAGATATAAATAACCATCTTAAGACAAATGCTTTGTGAAACATCTTATGTAAAGACTTTTGCACAGTACTGTATATTTGAACACTTATCAATACATTTTAAACATATTGTATTTTAAACAAATTCAATGGCTATAAGTCAAGAGTTTTATGTTGTACTGTTGTTTTTTTATTCGAATTGCATCATTCACAATGCGTCATGGAATGCGTAGATCTTTGCCTCATAAAGGACGATGTACACATCATTTACCTTTGTCTTTTTTGGATTTTTAAATACTTATTTGGTTCAAATCAAAGTTAGTAATGTTTTGATTCATCTCTGAGGAATCTGATTGAGGAATTGTTTTGAAATCCCTATGGAGAAAATTAATGTGAAAAATGCTTCCACAAGCAAGTCTGCTGAAGTAAAATGTGTTCTTTCATTGGCTGAATATCACCAGGAATTGGCTAGTCAAAGCCAGGAAAAAAAAATCAACACTGGCAGCTGTGTAAATCTAAAGGACTGAATGAAAAAGAGGAGACGAGAAAGACACTTTGCTTTGAGTGACACAAGCCTCTTGAGGATGGACACTGTCCTTTTTTCAAGCTGCACTTCGCTCTGTATGGCCCTTCTTTCTTACAAGGAGGAAAAAAGTCTGATGCAAGCTCAGCGCTAACAGATCCATCCTTTTCATTTATTCAATAAAGAAAAGTAATTATAAACTATCAGCTATAATCTGTTTACAAATTAGGCCTTGCCCACCATGCTCCTGTGTGAGACAGTAATGTGTAAGCCCTATCTTGAAAATAACCTTCAGTTGACAAAATTAACCAAGGTACTGATGCATAACAATGAGTGTTGTTTTCAAATTAAAATTTACAATAAAAACACCTTAGATTTCACTATATTGGGTGAAATATGAAAAACATACTGCTTCATAAAAATAAAGTAATTTGCATAAGGTAAGAAGAAAATTACAAGGGAAGTCCTATACTGGCACAGCAACAGGCAGAACTTTTTTTGAGATGGAGAGAGTATCTTAGGTAATGAAATATTTATTGAGCTGTACAAAAATAGCAGCGTGTGGGGGCTGAACAATATAAAAGCTTTTGCTTCTAAAAATGGTTGGGTTTTTATCTATGCCATCTAAGAAAAGTAGGGGGCTTATCTTACAGGGGTTCTGGTCTTGCCAGAGAGATGGTAATGTTTTAAAGAGATTTTAATAATTTCATTAATATCTGTGCTGGAGACCAGGCAACTGTCGGTGTAATCACTCAGGGGAAATACTTTAATTCATCCCACTGCAGAAAAAGAGCTTTCTGCGTCTGTGTGCTTCACTTCTCGAAATCTCAAAGTTCTAAAAGAAACTGATGTCTGGTTCATGTAATGCCGAATCTGGAAGGGTATTTTCTGCTATTTTATTGCCCATCTGTGGTAATAACCGATGGGTGAAATAAGACAGTAGGCCTAGTCTTGCCAGAGAATGGACCATTGAAATTTTTACACAGAGTACTCACCATACAGTATTTAATATGTTCAATATATCATACTGTTATGTGTCTGGATATTGATTTAACAGCTGATGAAATATTGACAATACTAAATAATTTTGAAAAAACTTTGGGGGGAAAAAAATCACGAGTGCTATAAATCTCCACTTTCACTTTTTTCATCTGAAAGTAACATGTGGTGCCTGTCTAGTTTCACTAACATCTGAAAGTCACATGTGGTGCCTTGACTAGTTTCACTTTCACATCTGAAAGTGCTTGAATATTAATCTGTTTCTAACCCACACCTATTATATCGCTTCTGAAGATATGGATTTAATCACCAGAGTCTTATGGATTACTTTTACGCTGCCTTTATGTGCTTTTTGGACCTTCAGATTTCTGGTCACCATTCACTTGCATTGAATGGACCAATAGAGCTTCGTTTGTGTTCTGTAGAAGAAAAGGTCATTCACATTTGAGATGGGATGAGGGTGAGTAAATTATGATAGAATTGTAATTTTTGGTGAACTATCCCTTTAAATGGACAATACTTCTTCCCCTCAGAGCCCTGTATTCATTTGTGTAAAATTTAATTGCCCTTAATACTAAGGCCTACGTTCAATAAACGTTTGAAAATAGTATCGTGGGAATATAAAGTGTGAAGCTATAATAAATCATCACCATAAATGTGATAAATATATATAAAAAAAACCTGCCCTTACCTTCAGCTATTACAATTATTGCTTTCTAGACAATTCAAAGTATTAAAGCTATACATTTTCAGCACTATCCCAGACACAGCTACCCTGCTAGGCCCCTCGGGATAAGCGATGCAGTCACTTCATATGTGGATGTGCCAAAAGTCTGAGAGCTGATCTCTGATCTGACAGCCAAAAGGAACAGTGCCGACACATATGAGAGCCACTCACTGCTGATGCCCCAATGAATTATGGGGACGTGGATCATGTCTAGGTCAGCATCTGCATTAAAAGAAAATTCTGTTATAGTGGAGACCTAGCACGTGTGGAGGCTCATGCTATTCTCTATGGCATCCATGCACAACTCACCACAGGCCCCACCGAGAGCGAGAACAACATTATAGTAACCACGAGGAGTTTAACCCAACATGACTGTACACACCCTTGCAACCGGGCCAATTGGTTGCTTAGGAAGCCTTACTGGATTCACTTATCTGCAGTACTACAATTAAATTCTTGTTAAATAAATTACAACATAGTCACCCTCATATTGTTCCAAAACTATATGACTTACTTTCTTTCATGGAACACAAAAGGCACACACCTTTCACAACTCAATTTCATTGTATATGGAAGAGCAGCTTCAATATTCTTACAAATTTCTCAGCTTGTGTTCCACAGAAGAAAGTCATGATAGGTTTGGAACGACATGAGCATTAATGAATAATGACACAATTTTAATCCCTTTAAGAAATGCTGGACAAACAAGGAGCCACAGGTCAGGCACGCAGTGTATATGTGATCTAACTTGCTGTCTACTTCTTGCATAGGCAGCTATAAACATCCACAGCATCTTAACCATACTGGAACCTCATTAGTGGGCAGCAACTTCGTGAATAGCCACTGGCCTCACAGGCGATTGAGACTGTGTTGAAGATGTTGATAATCAGCACAACAAAACATAGCACACATGAATATTGTGTGCAAAAAAATACGTCATAATGACCTTCTCCTATTCACATTTTTATATCAATAAAATGTACTTGGGTCATTTACAAATAACAAAAGCATTAAAGAAATGAAAATTCTCTCATTATTTACGCACCCTCATGCCATCCCAGATGTGTATGA
Source organism: Moxostoma hubbsi (assembly GCA_032164185.1). Taxonomy (NCBI): domain Eukaryota; kingdom Metazoa; phylum Chordata; class Actinopteri; order Cypriniformes; family Catostomidae; genus Moxostoma; species Moxostoma hubbsi. The sequence goes on along the minus strand of JAVLUX010000026.1, from coordinate 22,966,069 downwards.
TTTTCTGCCTTCTGCTGAACACAAACAAAGATTTTTAGAGGAATTTCTCAGCTCTGTAGCTTCATACAATGCATGTGAATGGTGACCAAAATTTTTGAGCTCCAAAAAAGCACATAAAGGCAGTATAAAAGAAACCCATAAAACTACATTTGTTTAATCGATGTCTTCTAAAGCGATCCAATCGATTTTGGGTGAGCCCAAAACAGACAAAAAATATAAATCCTTTTCACTATAAATCTTGACATCAGTAGTCTCCTTGGCGATCATGATTTCAGGTTTGATTATACATCCTATAGAGCCATATAGCGCTCTGCGCATGTGTCTAGTGCTAGAAAGTGTAATAAAGCTTGAAATCATAATTGAAATCATAATCTAGACTGCAATGGCAAGATGTACAGTGAAAATTAGTTACATTTTGGTCTGTTCTCACCAAAAATTGATTAGATCTCTTCAAAATACCTGGACTAAACCACTGGAGTCATGCAGATTACTTTTACAATGCCTTTTTGGAGCTTTAAAATGTTGGTCACCATTCACTTGCATTATTTGGACCTACAAAGCTGAGATATTCTTCAAAGTATATTGGTTTGTTTTCTGCAGAGAAAAGAAAGTCATACAGATCTGGGATGGCATGAGGGTGAGTAAATGATGAGTGAACTATTCCTCATGATTTTAGGTTAAAATCTGAATATATAAAATTAAAGGAAATATTTTATATAGTCTTTAAATTATTTTGAGGTCATAAAAACAGCATGTATAAAAATAATAATACATTTTGAAAATGTGTACAATATTTTTAAATGCATTTCATTCTGCAGGGCCTGCTTAACATGCTGTCACTGCTTGACATTTAATGTCAAAACAACATTTCCCTTGGCTCTGCCTGCCATACTGGATAAAACTTTTGCTGAGATCATCGCAAGACATTGTGGGAATACCTTCTTCGCCAATGACGTCTGTATGCAGGCCTGAATATTTGCCAAAATAAGATTTATTTAGTTTTTTGAGGCAGCATAATCCTTGCAATTTGGGGCACCCTGTGTTCTGTGAGTGCTTCTACTGTATGATTATTAAAAATTATGATGGCAACTACTGTCAGATTTAAAACAGAGCCATGCTCTCCGAGTCATAAACACAAACTCAGAATTTATAGTGCTTGCAACAAATATGCTTTTATACAAGTCAAAAATGTGTACACACCTATTCATTTATTTAATAATATTTTCCACATTTTAGAAATTATAGTAAAGTAATTGAAAACCAAAATACACAAATGGAACAATAGTGACCAAAAAAACAAACTACTGTATTTTGATAAAAGATTCTTAAAGGTAGCCACCCTTTGAAGACATTACTACTCTGCATTCTCTCAACCAAGTTTGTGAGTTTTCTACCTGGGCGACTTTTTTAAAAATAGATTTGGCTGCTTTTCCTTCATTATCCAGTCAAACTCATCAGCTTAAAATAAAATAGTTTTGTAAATAAATTCAATTTATGTTTGCCAACAAAACTATTTTCAAGCATTATAGCATAAGCATTTAGATAAAGACAAACAAATTCAACAGAAGAGTCTCTAAACTTTTGTCTGGTAGTGTATACTCCTTAAAAGTTTAACTCTGCATCTTGTTTCAGACCTTGTTTTGTTGCTTTACGTAGACTACTAACTTTCCTTGCCCTTTGACGCTGAGAAAAGCAATCAGAGATTTGAGGGAAAGGATACTATATTAATGATTGCCTATTTGTGCTGGTGTTAGAGGTATATGGTGCACTGTGGGTAGAAGGCATTTCCCCTAGAGGGCCTTAATGGAGCAACCATGGAAACCACGGGACAACCATTTCAAGAGTGCTGGGCTGGATTTAAGTGTATGGTGGGTTATTAACTCTATAGCTAAAAGTAGAAGAGGACAAAGCATGATAGACCTGATGAGAGCTATAGGTACCAGAGATAAATGCACACTACCATTTCCACTCTGATTCATCATGGTTACAGAAGACACAGCAAGAACCACGAGAGACAGAAAAAGACGAGCATTTTTGTACAAATGTACACAAGCAAAAAAAAATCCTTAAAATCAACTATTTTATAACTGTTTTCTTGCATCATTTTGTTTATCTGGTGTAGTTTTGCTCATGTTTTTTGAAGATGAGGGCATATCATACAACCTGTCTGTTTAATTTTGCTAGTTTCTAAAAGGTGACCAAAATATATAAAATAGACTCGAAAGTTTAAAAAGACGATAAGCCTACAGAGTTGTTCAATTAGTAGTCCTAAAACCACAAAATGCTTAGGGAATTAGCATTTTCAAGCCATGGGTTCCCTTAATAATTTATCATGGGTTTTTAGAGAAGTGGTTTACAGTTTAAGAATGGTCTATGGTTAACATTACTTGAAGAGACTTTTATGTTTTATTCTATAAATTTGCATGTTGCTAAATATATGCTTAATTTCAGTATGTCATTCAGCAAGTATGTAAACTCACATTTGCTTGACAAATGACATGTAATTAATGGGAAACTGTTGCAGTTCATAATCCAATATCATATGTAGCTCATAAATTCAAAAAAGAATTTGTAATTCCAGAGGGAACCCTTGGTGAATCAGCCTTTCGTGTTGTCCTACAAAACTATGTCAATGCTAAACAGCTCTACTGTGTGTGTTTGGGTATCTTAATGGGGCAGTTCACTCAATACTTTAAATTATAGTGAATAAGGGCATACATTTTGATCTGTTTCTTACACAAAGCGATCGCATCACCTCATAAGACATGGATTAAACCACACGAGTCATATGGAATACTCTTATTCTGCCTTTAGGACCCCACTGTATGAACAAAAACACCTTGTACATTTTTGAAAATATCTCCGTTTGTGTTCCGCTGAAGGAGGAGGAGTCATATGAGTTTAGGATGACATTCCTTCAACTATGCACAATTATATGGTTAGCTGCATTTTATTATTTGCATGTAGTATTGCTTTTCACCTCCTCTCCGCAACCCTATCGATCAGACCTGCAACCCATTTTTTGGGTCTTGATCCACCAGTTGAGAAGCACCATGTTTTCACTCACCACATCTATAAGGCCCTCCTGGATACGGCTGAGCGTCGTCCTCAGTCTGCTGCTGATCAAACCCAGGCCAGATGATTCATACTGAAAGAGACCGCAGAAAACACAGTGAGGAAGTGACTCTAATTCTTCAGTCAAACCAACAGAACACACATTCAAAGAGCACAATCCCCACAGCCCAAGAGCACACATACTACTGATCACTTTCAAGAATCTGCACTTCATACAGACTCGGTTCCCACCCGCCTGAGTGTGGCTCATGACTTATGTTCCGTAATTGCCATTTCGTTTTTCCATTACATGTGAAGGATGAATGGGACTAGAATATCCTTCTGTGATCATTCACTGGAAATGTATTTACAAATGCAGAAATGAATGCAAACAAGCCAACGTGAAATCAACTTTACTATGGTAACAGATCAGTAAATCTCTGATTCAAGGCCGTATCCATGTCTTGAACATTGGGGAGGACCAAAACATTTTGGGGTTGTGGGTGTCCTCTGTCCTTTAAAATATTAAATGCGGTAAATGCAATATTTTTCTGAATAAATGCTTTAAATGCAAAGAATCTTAATGCAATCTTTTCTTCAAGAATCCTAACGCTGCTCTTTTCCATACAAAAACAGTTCATATTGACCACTACTGTCAAGGTCCAAAGAGGGGAAGGAATCACCATATAAGTAGTCAATACAACACAAATCTTTTCTATGGCCCCAGAATGCTTGGAATAAAGTGCACAAGTCATATGGACAACTGCAATGATGTCTTTATACTGAACCAAACAACAAAGGTGAGCTCCTGCTCACTATAAACAGTTACTATATGAATAGAGCATCTTAATATATCTATTTTTAAGTTCCAAGAAAAGGGAACAGCATATGGTGAGTATATGAGTGAGTAAAAGTACATATAAATTTTTACGTGAACTGCTTTAACAGGTGGCTCATACTCAAAATGAAATGGTCTCTTTTAAATACTCTTAGGAGATGACATACAAAATTCAGAATTAAAGACAAAGAAATGATTTAGAAAATCTTAAACTGATTGCTAATTATTATCTAATACTATTTGCACTAAAAATATATGACACTGTTCTTTCCACAACCTAAAAACTCAATAGAAGCCACAAGTCACAGGTCTTACCATGTTCTAGTTCTAATCTGAGGGAGAAAATAATCTACTATGTATTATAGATCATTTTCTAAGACAATATCAAAATTAGTTTTCTAAAAAGGTACTTCAGAAACTTACCAGATAACAACATTTATTCAGTTCCTCTACAAAATACACACATTTGCTCTTTGACTTAAACCCGATATGCTGAAAATGGCTCCATTAATGTTGTCACATTTACAATTATTAATGACATCCGAGTAACGTGCTGTACATGACCTATTATCAAAACAATACGGAAAATTTCACAAAATGGAAAATAGTTTGCACCCTTGGAAACGACTTGTCAGTTGGTACAACATTTTAATCATAAAACAGTGGGCAAATTTTTTATATTTAATTAGATACTTACATCTTACATGACACTAACACGCTGATGCGCGCGGCACTGGAATAATCCACTAGATTCCTGTTTAGCTTCTAAATCTTGAGTCCGGCCTTCACGATTTGATTGGCTATCTCAAATTACACGAGCAGTGATAGACTACTGAGCATGCTATCAATTATTGGAAATAGGATATCAATTATTTGGCCATATCTGATTATTGGGGGGCACTTGTCCCCCTCAGTGCATATTGCCATTACGTCCCTGCTCTGATTACACTTTGATATGAAGTCTTCTACTGTATTGTACATGAATTTATAACAGAATCAAGGTCTGAAAGCATAATCCTTAAAGGCATACTGTGAATTTGTTTTTCAATGTAAAATACGTTAATCTATCCCAGCTTAATATACATTTTCCTGAAACGTGAAAAAACAGTGACGCTAGCAAAACAGTGCACTCTTTGTCTAAGCATCCTGACCAGCTTGACAGAGAAACTTTGCATCATACCTGGCTAGGACATGGGTGGTACAGTGTAAACATCATTAAAACTCGAATAAAATTAAATGAATGATAAAAATGAATCTGAACGGATTTTATCTATTTTAGATACAAGTTAACATGGAACCATGTTTGTTTGTTTTGGGATTAAATAGCATTTACAAAATGATAATAATAAAAAAATCATTAAAAAAAACATGGGCAGCAACAACTAATCGATAAAATCGATAATGGAAATCATCGACAACAAATTTCATTATCGATTAGTTGGACATTTACAGTAAGAGCGGAGAATCTCCGTCATCGACGTCCCTTCACAGAAAAATGTGTTGTATTATGAAACTCGTTTGAAAAATAACGATGAAAATTGAAGCCGAAAAAACACCACTTTGTTGTCCAGCACACAGAGCACATTATAAACACTTCAAAGAAGATTATAAGAAGCACACTGTTTAATGTGGAGCGGTTGCTGCATCAGGTGAGTTACTGAGTGCTTGTTCGTTCTGTTTGATGCGCTTAAAGAGTCGTTTCTCTCCATTACCTACATTTTACCTCTATTTTCTGTGTTTTATAATATAAACATGTTATGAATTCAAAATCAAAACTGTTTGTTTTCACCACAAGCGAGTCTCTGTTAAACTCTAATGAGCAAGCGAGCACGCGCATCCACGACATTCAAACCGGTCGCAATGGAGAAAGGGAGGGCCATCGTTTTGATTAAACTGTCCAACATCATAACGCTATTTCAGTTTCAATGTAATCAATAGTGCCGCTTTCATGGATATCAGACCGAGGTCTCAACTGTCAAGGTGTGCCGGTTTTTAAAGAGTTTTCTCCTGGTCATGTAAGCGCATGTGATACAGTGAGCACCTGTATTGAGTCTTTTTAGCGCAAAAGTGAATTAGCACAGAATTTACAGATGATTGTACTATATTAAACTGTATGTAATGCTGAATATAATGTATAATAATGCTAAGGGTCCTGATATTTGAAAGTTCTCCAGATAATGCCATATGTAATATCTGATTTCACTAGTAAATTTAGGCTATACTATGGCAAACGTTATTATACTGGATAAACATACAACATTTTTTAGAAACATGTAATCAGTGAAAATACTATTTTAAAAACTATAATATTAAAATACTTAAACGTATGTAATCAGTGACATTGTACCATCATATGTATCTATAATAATTATGTTTTTTTCTGCTGGGCAGAATTATGAACATTTCTATTCTCGTGTCACTATTGCCCTCTGCTGGGCTAAATTTTTGTCCAACTCCATGCCCTATGGATCATTTCACTCTTTAATCATGAGCATGTTTTATGCTTTACAAGTAAAGGAAATAAACTATTTTGCATATGTCATTAAAGTAATAATAATAATAAAGTCAATTCAGTAATGTAAATCAAACCAAATCCTTACGCCCTTTCTCAATTAAGTTTTTTGAAAAATGATATTACAATAAAATACAGGGAAAAAAGTATTTTTATCCGATTAATCTTAGACATACTCGAAGATTAATCTTAGAAATAATCAAATATTAATCGATTATCAAAATAATCGTTAGTTGCAGCCCTAAAAAAAAAAAAAAAATCCTTTGAGCAAGTGCTATGTTCAAATTGCCATAAAATGTGCTCACACCGAATGCATTTTTGCATCCATCCATGCTGTTTTAAATTTTTTTCCTATGTAAACATGTGCTAGATGGATGTCTTTGACCACTGCGCCACGTCTCATTTTTTTCAGCGTCTCATGCATGAGCACTGCATTTTTAAGAACTTGTAACAAGTTAACTGTTAAAAACGTGTCTCAAGAGACCTGCTTTCTGCTCTATTTGTGGCACAGTGTCTAGCTTTTTTTAGTGCAAGGACGTGTACAGTGTGAACAACCCCTTATGCTCTCTTTAATCCAAGCAATGTCACAGCAGACCAAAGATTGTGCAATAGCTGGGTAATTACAATTTAAACTCATCTGCAGTACATCAGATCATAGGGAATTTTTTTTATATATATATATATATATATATATATATATATATATATATATATAAACACAGTGATACTCCAAACATGAGTAAGGGGTTAAAATACAGCACACAAATGGCAGACATTTCTACTGCCCACAGATTCTAAACTGCAATCTTACCCAATAGACAGGGACTGTCTGTCTGGACACACCAGGCTGAGAGCCTTGAGAAGGCTGAGATGGCATGTGCTTTGCATTGAGAAACAAAAAGACAAAATTAAAATGACAAGGTAAAAAAAAAAAAATTGTGAAACAATGACAAAAAGAACTCAATAAGGAGATGAGATAATATAAGTCTTATTATGGTTATTTTTTATCTTCTGCTTTAGTGTGTCAATAGGAAATATACATTTCAGATTCTCAAACATTCCTTTTGCAAACAGAATAGAATAGATGTAGAACAAGGAGTCTTCCAACGGATGGTATGGCCCCTAAAATGCCCGAACCTCAGCATCATTACATTTCGAGACAGAAGCAAGTGAAACAGCCAAAATACATAAAACTGTGTTCTGCAAGTTCTCCAAGATGCTTGGAACAACCTATCAGCCAACAACATTGAAAAGCTGTGCACAAGTGTATCTGGGGAATTGGTGCTGTTTTAAATGCCTATGATGATCACACCAAATATTTCGTTATTTATATTAACTGCATTTTGTCTGAAGTTAATTCTTTTTGATAAATGAAAATTATTCATGCCATTATTTTTGAAAACATTGCCTAAAAGTTTTTCACAGTTGTGTATAGGTGTATATACAGTACTGGTAGATTACTTCCAGCCCAAATAAATATCCGGTACTGATTACAAATTACATGACTAAATTTAGTAGTGTAATCTCTCTCTTTGATTACAGTTGGATTACTTCTCTCTTAACTCTTGTTGATTTGATGTCGTATGCATTAAAGCAGGATAATATATCCAATTTTCACATAATGCTGCTTAAATGCATTTAAGAAAACTTTAAAAAAAATTAGAAATATGATTTATTTTATTTGCTATTTGTCTGTTACTGTGTGAAATAAAAAAGGCACTTACAGGGTCATGAAACACAAAAACACATTTTAACTGATATGAATGTTTTGTCAAAGGTGGCAGAAAAAAAATTGTTAGAATGATTTTTATTTAGATTTTTATTTTATTTTTTACTATTGTTGTCCATGTTTGAATTTTTTCCCCCAGACTTCTAGAATGAATAATCAGTGAAGGTCAATGGATTTGATGTAGACATAGGATTTCAGTTATTCATCAGCAGTGTTTAGTTACTTACATAATTATTCATAAGAGAATGCACGGTCTAATCATTTGAGTGCTGTGTTTGGCAAAAATTCAGTAACATGATCGCAAATGTATTTTAAATGTCGTAAAGGAAGTTGCAGGTTTTACCCCATGATGCTGATAAATACATTTACAACACTAATTAAGAAATTAGCTAATCTAACGTCAGGTTACATGAAGGTTACACTGTATATGTGTACACACATGCCACAGTGGAAGTATAACATGGTATTGTGCAATTAACCTCTCCCTTTTTCAGCTTTGTGAACAAATGGCTTCCAGGGGAAAAATAAAACTGCAATCATTCATTGATTTTAACATTTTTGCAGTTTACAAAAGACCCATCCTGTTAGCATGTCAGACACATCTCCCCCTCTGTTACTCAGTCCATCTTTAACTCTTACTAGGCACTACTTAGGCTTTTTTGTACACTCAAGCATTTCATCATCCTGGAGGCGATTCATTTTCAGATAAACCACTTGCCTATCTTTCCCTAACACCATTCTTCCTATTCAGTGCCTTTAAGCGGAGTTATTAACTTGAGGCCAGGAGCAATGAATGCCAAGACAAATGCCTCTCAGAATATGTGCATGGCAGAGTTAATAGTCCAGCATTATGCAATGGCAAACAGGCCTTTCAAATCGTAATGTGTTCATTACTAAACCAAATGTTACAATATGTAATCTCCATTTCCATATGAGATTGAATGCCTTGTGTGTTTAGAGTTAGTCATGGGTGAAAGTGACCCCAAATGAGCATATACATTTCTGTCGCTTTGTAAATATTTTTATAAGTAATGGCTTTGCTTATTTGTCCCTATAGACTTTCGAGACTGGATGCCTCTGGTATGGTCAGCTATTCTAAAGGTTTAGAAAAATTATATATATATATATACACACACACACACACACACACACACACACACACACACACACAGTCTTTATTTACTCACCTTAATGTTTTTCCAAAACCATATGATTTTCTTGCATGGAACACAAAAGGAGTTATCTAGTAGAATTTCCAACGTTTATCCCTGTTTGCTCCACACAAAAAAGTTTTGGAGGTTTGGAATGACTACCCAGTACAAGAGATGAAGAGTTTTCAAATTGCATGTGCCTCCAATCCTGCTGGGTGGTTTAAAGGCAAAGCGCTCATCCACACCGGCATCTGACAGCTGATCTTAAAGCAGCTGTAACCAGGGGCCATTCTCTCCCTCAGACCCCAACTCTGTTGCATTTGAAGTTGAAGTTGTGAAAATGTCTATAGTTTGGTACTTAAATATCAACGATAATATACTACACTGTCAATCATGGGATGAAAAAGACTCAGGCTGCTCATCAAAAGAGTTTGGATGGCATGTTTAAAGTAGTAGTTTGAATCATACCTTATTTGTTTACATTAGTTCCCATGAGCACTCACAGCAATATATCTATAGAAGGCTAACATTTAAGGTAAAAACTTGCATGTGTCAGCAAAGCGGTGATCAAATTAACAATGGAATTAGAATTATGTGGAATTAAACCTAAAAAAACAGGAAGTTTTAGGAGTTTGGAAAATATAAGATATATAAACATTATCTTGTATAATTGAATACACAATATTTCAGATCTCTAGGTCACTAAACATTTAAGTAAATTTGTGACATTGACAATGTTAACTCGTTTTAACAAAAGGTCAAATTTCTTGCTTCCACTGAAGCGGACAAGATGCTCTGTAGAACATTCTCAAATCATGCTGGAATAACATGAATCATCAGGGTTCGCTTGAACTTGTTGAATCCAAGCCAGCTCGAGTGTATGCTGTCAATAAAGTAAAAGGTATACCAAATTCTACAAAATTCAGAAATGAATGTACATTTTTTACATTCATTTTTATTCAAATTGTTATGCTAATATAATTTTCCCATACGGACTCAGACCCCAGTGTAAATATCCAAATGAGCAATTTCTTTGGTTCTGGAGAGAAAGAAGTTAAATTCAGATCACTCTATGAGACAGCGACATCTTGAAGTCCTGTCAGGAGCTCTGCCTTGCTGAATGCAAATTGCTAGCAGCTCAGTTCTCCACAGAACTCCTCCTTTCCTTCAGTGGACAGAGCAGTTTTGAAAATGCCCTTGCATTTGGCCCATGCACTGCCAAATACCAGCATGGGCAATGATCTGCAGGTGATAAATTCTACTTGTTTGTGTACTCATAATGATGCTGTTAAGTAAATACCACATACAAATTTGATAAGTATGTAAAACTGGTATGTGTCAAAATATTAGATCTATGCCTTAAGCCTTGCAGTAAATGCAGCTAATAGACTACTGCTGTATATTATGTCATTAATATTACTCAAACAAAAATACTTACAAGCAAAAAGAGTTTCATGGCTCTTGGTAGATTTAATAAGCCTTCTAAAATCTAATATGAACACAAATTTAAGCCTGAAAAGAAAAAAAAAGACATTCTAGTGCCAATTTGAATTACAACCCTGCTGAAGTCAGTTTTAATGTATCTAATAATCCATGCACTGAAGACTATGCCAAACATTTAAGCAGTTGAATTTTACATTTGATATTTTCAATGCTTGTAACTTCTTTCTTTGTTCTTTATTACTGCCTGTTTAATTGAATATTAATTGAAAACTTGAAGCAACATTTAATTGAGAAATATTTGAAGTCTGCATGCCATTGCTTAAATTAAACGTGTTAGTAATTATTATACTAATCATTAATCTTTTACAATAATGAAACGTGTTAAATAGCATATTTGTTTTTGCTATGACAATGAAATTAGTATCGAAAATCATGCAATTTCGCTGCTATCGGTATAAACTTACAAACATAGATGCTAAACCACTAGTGGAGTCCAAATAAAGTGCAATGACTCTTTCCCTGCTCTTTAGTATGCAAGGGCATTGGCCTCAATATATGAAAGCCTTTGGTTACATGGTTCAGCACTGGCTCAGCACAGCAAACAAACAACTGAGTCTGTCATGTACATAAAGCATGCACAGAGCAAATGGCATGCACTCTCTCATAAGTGCATGCCACTCTCTCATGGAGTGGTGGTGGCATAGTGGGCTAAAGCACATAACTGTTAATCAGAAGGTCGCTGGTTCGATCCACACAGCCACCACCATTGTGTCCTTGAGCATGGCACTTAACTCCAGGTTGCTCCGGGGGGATTGTCCCTGTAATAAGTGCACTGTAAGTCACTTTGGATAAAAGCATCTGCCAAATGCATAAATGTCATAAAAGATGAAAAAAAAATTACGACAGTTGAACGCCAGAAGGCCTTTTGGCGTAAAATTATTTTGGGATGCTGGGCACTTTTGTAAAAAAATAGTTTAAACTCCAAATGCTGTAGGTTCTTTTGTCAAATATTTGTAGGGTTTATGAAGGCAAGATGATTTAGGAAACTACAACACCATTGGTTTTTCACAAGACAACACCCAATCAATGCACATGCTGACAAGCTGGAATTACTGAATATTTTAGTCCAATTACATAGACTATCAGGACATTCACATATACCCAGAATAGAATAAAATAACATTATTTGCACCAAGGAGCCCTTGCAATTTAAGTAACCCTTCCAAATGTGCACCCACACTTCAAGTCTACCCAGAATAAGCAGTTGGTTGAGGGCTTTTCTGGTGGTCAGCAGAGAGCTGGACAAGTACTCTAAGGGCAAGGGTTGAAGAGGGCCCATGGCCTAACCAAGATTTTGATCATTGCACCTCTTTTTATTATTGCGCTGTTTCACAGGCTATTCTTCCAGATGTTTCCAGCTCACATAGGCAAGAAGTAGTGAGAAAGAACTGAATGCCCAAATTAGGTCTCAGCTTGTTACTCATATTGAAAACTTCAACAGTTCTAAAAAAAAAAAAAAAAAAAAAAAAAAGGGGGGGGGGGGGGGGGGGAAAGGCCCATGTCTTTGTGAGTTAGAGAAGGCAGTCTTGAAACTCAAGAATGGTGGTTTTTGTAGTGGATAATAATACCTGGGAGGGAAAGTCCTATTGTCAGCCTGCAGTGGTGGAGGCATGGGCACATGACACACTTTCACACAGCAAACATTGACATTGAAAACAATGCTTTACTTTTGCATATTATGTGGAACTTCCATACAAAGATTGAACAGTAGCAATCAGGCCATGTACCAGGATTTTGAAGAGCTGTGTGGGCAAATATTGATGTATGGGCTCCAAGAAAAGGGAGGTTGTATCCATTCCTAAATAGCTCAGCATTATTGTAAGGTTCCTGGCTAAAACTTTTCTACAGAGCAAAATGAAAACTGCATAGCAACTAGTTGGGGGTCTTTGCCTAGTTTACCTGCAATGACTTGCGAATGAGAGGGAACTCCCTGCAGAGGTGCTACATGTGAGGATACGTTTCTGAATTCCATTAACTTCATGGTAGCGTAGGTGGAATGAGTTATAAGGCCATTTAGAGACAGTCCACAGAAAATAAAAGAGTGCTCTAGGGACCAAGAAAAGTTTTCTCCTATGGAGCTTCTAAGTTGTGTTATAGTCTGGGAAATTCCTGCTGTGGAGAATGCAATGAAGACTCTTTAGATGTGGCTTGTTGATTGAGTTTTGAAGAGTGACAATTATGAGGACAATTGAGATGCTGTCTAATTATATTTGGGAGGACAGGTCTCCCGAAACTGACTGTCAAGTTATTTATAACTCGTGCATTTTTAAGACTTGTGTCTTTTTACACAAAATAATTAAAAAAAAAAATTCAAGCAAATATTTTTGTTAGCAATCTAACATTTTTATGTTGAGATCACAAGAAAACAAGACCAAAAAATTATAATCAATGGCCTCTTTGGGATTTTGGTACCACAATGAACTTGAAAATGTTGTACATTTCTAGGATGTGGTCATTATCTCGCAAATTAATCATTGCTGCATATTCTCACACAAGATTTCTCACAGCTTCTGTTCCATACTGAAAACCATTGGACATGCAGATGGACTGTTATGGAAATGCTGTCCAATTATTTATTTAGCAATTATTTAACAGATAGAAATCTGATCAAAGTTTCCTGGGCAAAATGGAAAAAACTACTTACATATTAAATCAGAGGCTGTGGTAACTGAAAATTATCCATCTATTTGCAAATGTAAAATAAATTACTTGATAATTCAATTCAAATGCTTTCCATCACTTCAGTTCAGGGTTTTTCTACATTTAAATTTTTTTGGCAGCTGCCAAAGCTACATTTCGGGTTGCCCAAGCAAATTTGATGATATTCATCTGGCGTTCTGCGTTTTGTAATTGCTAAATATGCTTCTCGTCTGAACCTGAAACCTGGATTCACTTGAGTGTTGTGCAAGCCACATAGTGATTAGAAAACGTGAGAGACACGAGCGAGTGGGGATTGGAGAAGCCGAGATAATCCAAATGTATTCCAATTAAATAATTCATAGGATATTGTTCACTGTTTCAGTGACAAGACTGCAAGACGAAAGTGTCTGTTGTGTTTTACACATTGCAATGGCTGAATAATAAAAAAGGGCAAGAACCCGCAACACTGCACTTTAAAGGAATAGTTCATATAAAGAATGTAATATTTACTCACCTACATGCCGTCAAGGATGTCTATGACCCTCTTTCTTCAGCAGAACGCAAATGAAGATTTATAGAAGAATATTTCAGCACTGTTGGTCCATACAATGCAAGTGAATTGGTGCCAAAATTTTGAAGCTCCAAAAATCACATAGGTCTGCATAAATTTAGTTTGATCGGTTTGGGTGAGAAACAATATTTCTAGTCTAAAGTCTATAAAGTCTCCTCCCTGCCACGTTAATCTTCACTTTATCTTTCACTTTCTTCTTGTGTTTTTGGTGATTCTCATTCTTCATGCACAAACCCCCTAATGAGCAGGGAGAATAATTTCTAGAACAAAATGACTTGAAATTGATCCGTTTCTCACTCACACCTATCAAATCACTTCCGAAGACATGGATTTAACCACTGGAGTCTTGTGCATTACTTTTATGGTGCCTTTTTGTACTTTTCGGAGCGTCAGCATTTTGCCACCCATTCACAACATTGTATGGAACTACAGAGATGAAATCTTCTAAAAATCTTAATTTGTGTTCTGCAGAAGAAAGTAAGTCATACACATCTGGGATGGCATGAGGGTGAGTACATTATGAGAGAATTTTTATTTTTGGGTGAACTATCCCTTTAACCCTCTGCGGTCTGAGGGTATTTTGGGCCCTGGAGAAGTTTTGACATGCCTTGACATTTGTGCTTTTTTCAGTTGCTTAAAAACATATTAATGGCTAAAGATAACACTGTATTCAGCACAAACTGGGCTACAATAATATGTGAGCAACATGTATGTACAGGTTTGTAATTTTGAGAAAATAACGTTTATGCATGGTTTTTGAAAAAAGTAAAATTTTAAGTCACTGAAATAAGGTCATATAACACATACTAAACATTTGTCCACAGGCCTTTTGAGAACTGGATCTTGTAGCCTTTTTGCTACAAAATTATGTGAAAACCATCCTGATCACTCATTCATACAAAACAATACAGTTTTTTAACTTTTGTAAGACAATTTTAGTGTTAGAAAGGTCATATGCGAGGAGGTGTGAATTATCATGAATCTTGTGATTCACACCTGAGGAGAAAAAAGACCCCTCCCCTGGGCCTATCAATGAGGAAAGTGACAGAAAGACTTAATGATCAAAATCAAGATTTAAGTTAAAAGAAGTAATCTGACTATTTATTTTCTTTACATAAAGACTTTTTCTTTACATAAAGACTTAATTTTAGACCTACACTACCATTTAAAACAAGTCTCTTCTGCTCAGCAAGACTGGATTTATTTGATCCAAAATACAGAAACAACATTGATATCCTGAATCAACAATTACAATTACAATTTAAAAGAACAGTTTTCTATTTAAATATATTGTAAATTGCATTTGTGATCAAAGCTGAATTTTCAGCATCATTACTGCAGTCTTCAGTGTCACATAATCCTCCAGAAATCATTATAAGATGCTGATTTTCTAATATGGGCATATTTAAAGTGCATTTTACTCATTTAACCCTAACACAAGCACAAGCATTGTTGATGATAATGAGGCATTATAAACACTAGTTAAAATATAATCTTAACATTCATATTATTTTTATATCATATTACATATCATAGTTATATCAATTATACAATTTAAATACCTGCTTTAGCCGAAATAGCATTTAAATGGAACTAAAACTTGCTTATTAGGGCATATTTCAAATGTCAATACTCTTAATCCTGGCTGGCAAGTCTGGAAACAGTCCCACTAGTAAAATATGTACATGTTTATATAAAATAGCATTGTCAACTAATGAAAACTAATGACTTACTCGTCCGAAATTGTATCCTCGGCTGGTTCAAATCTCTCTTCAAAATACAAATGTTCATCAGAGTCCCGCTCTTCTTCTGAGGAAAATGTTAACTCTTCCTTATTAACTAGGAGTTTCATCGCCTGTGTGTCCTTACAAACGAGCAGAAAAATGAATGAAATATGTTTACATTATACCTCACAGTCGGGGGGTGTGTACATTTGCGTTTATCACCTCAGCACATTAGCATATGAATGGCGCGCTCTGCTGGTGGGTGGGATCACATTACAGATTATTAGATGAACCGGTAAAAACTGTACAATCGCTTTGTTTCAAACAGATTGCATTGCAGAAGAATATTTGTTTTAAATTTGAATTGGTTTATTTAAAAGTAGACATTTTAAGCTTTCTTTAGACATATATTTCATGTTTGTGTGATAAGTATTCGCAGAGTTTTAGTTCATTTTAGGGACATGTTTCTGAAATATGCTCGAGAACACAGAGACAGCTGAAGTTCACCCTTATTATTTTCTTTATTTTACAAAAGCACAATGTTTCATTGGTATTATGAGTGTACACGAATAAAAGTAGACCCTTTATAGTCTCTAATGATGTCTTACACTTATCTGTATACCTAAAAATGGAGTATTTTAAGTTTTTTCTGCTGTAATGACGAAAATATCCAGCAGGGCATCCGTCGACCCCAGAGGGTTAATAACAGATAACTGTAGCAGCCACATCACATAATAAATGACATGTGTAGTTGTATTCATATAATGAAAACACATTTACACCTTCTTTGAATGTGGTCAGAATCCATCCCTGACCACCTACGAATGTTGTTTCAATCATGATTCGATCATGACCAGTTCACAACGCTTCTTGGGTGCATTTGACGCATCACGTGCTCTTCGATATCGATTTTATTACAGAAAATGCATGTTAATGCAAGGTGTAAATGGGGCTGTTGTGAATTTCTGCAGGTTTAATTGTCATTTTCTGAATTGGTTTGAACTTCCCTCAACAGGGAACAATGTTGTGCATCCATCCATATGTGCATACAAGTTGATTTTTGGTGTGCAGGGAGACTTCAGAAGCAAATTACTATGTACAGATCTAAGCACAAAGAACGCTGAACAGCAGCATGCCAGTGAAATCACAGAGATCTTGTTCAGACATTTAAACCTATTATTCAGCATCCAGACTCCTGAGGCAAACAACAAATATATAATTTAACACTTACTTACATGATAATGGAAGTAACTATAGAACAGTGCATGCCCATAAGGCTTGCAGACATTTGTGGGAAAACCATGAGATGACTGGTAAACTTTTCATTATGAACATGTGCCATCCAGAGGCAACATATAACAGAACGTGGCAAACATCCATTTGTATATAATACATTTTTTCATAATGTTAAATAATAACACTGAACGTGTAGGAAAACAACAATGCTGTATTTGGTGGGTGTTTGTAATGCATACCATGTCATTGCGGCCAAAGAAGGTGTAGACGGCATACAGGTAATAGTCAAAGAGCTGAGACACACAGTGGATGACATCAAAGGCGATGGGCTTCAAAATATTCATCATCTGCATGTATTTCCCTATATAAGTAAAAATAATACATAAATACCTAAAACATAGGCAAACAAACATAGTTTCCATACAGATCAAAGATAAACAAAAAAAACATAATATAAACATAATATTTTATAACATCAAAACTAAGGGACTTATGCAAGCAAAATATAAATGCATTTAATGTAATATCTACAGAATTAAATTACAACATTTTGATTTCCAATCCAAAGCTCTTGGTGACATTAATTTAAAGAGGTCTTTATTTATTAATTAATATAAGTAATTATTATTATTTTATTATTTATTCAAATTTCAGTCAGTTCAATTACTTATGTAAAATATGCTAACTAATCTATCCAAATAATTTTTTGGGAACATAACAATAAGTTTAAAAAAAAAGAGAATTTAAATTATCTGATGATTTTCTCACCCTAATGCCACTTTCTTCTGCTGAACACAAATGGAAATTTTTAGAAGAATATTTCAGCTCTGTAGTTGCATTCAATGCATGTGAATGGTGGCCAGAACCATTTAAATGTCCAAAAAGTATATAAAAGCAGCATAAAAGTAATCCATACGACTCCAGTGGTTAAATATTTATAGTCTAAAGAGATATGATCATATTTAAGTCCTTTTTTACTCTCAGATCTCCTCCCTGCCCAGTAGGTGGCAATATGCACAAAGAATGTGAATTGCCAAAAAGAATATGGAAGTGAAAGAGAAAGTGGAGATTAACAGTAAAATAGGACTTATATATTGAACTGTTACTCACCCACACCTATTACATAATTTCTGAAGATGTGGATATAACAATTACTTTTATGCTGCCTTTATTTGCTTTTTGGACCTTTTAAGCCACCATTCACTTGCATTGTATGGACATACTTAGCTGATATATTCTTCTAAAAATCTTTCCTTGTGTTCAGCAGAAGAAGGAAAGTCATACACATCTGAGATGGCATGAGAATAAATAAAGTAAGAGTAAAAAAAAAAATGAGAATTTTCATTTTTGGGTGAATTATCCTTTAAATGTTAATTTAAAAATGTAATAAATTAAAAAGGGCAATTAGATAATTGCATTAACTAATGTTAACAAAAACAACTTCTAATTAAAAAAATGTATTAGTATGTAGAAATGAACATTAATCAAGATTAAGTGCTATTAAAATATGAATTGTTAATTCATGTTAACTAATGCAGTTAATTAATGTTACTGAATGCAAACTTAGTACATTTTTTACATATTTATGCAAGTAGTACTCCAGTTGCTTGTGGCAAATAAAGCAAACAGCCACAAGAAGCTGTGTTAAAGTAATTTTACCACTGTTAAAGGGTGCGCTTGCATGATTCGAAGCAGATAATTATTGGCTAAAAACTAATTATTAGAATAAGCAATGCTTCCATTAAGTAATATCAAAGTCTTTCTTGCAAGTCAGTCCACTCTCTGCCATCTTTGGAACACTCTTGAGAGGCTATTTCCAGTTATGGCAGTGCAGCTCCTATCTACTTGAATGGGGAAACACAGAAATCTCAAAAACGGTTGGTCAAGATTATGATCAAAGAACAGATAATGCAATTTTCCTAGCTTGTATAGCTAATGCTCATGTGCGTTCTCGAGTTCATTGACAGGCGATGTCTGTATCAAAAAGATGATTGGCTCTTTTACCTGTAAGGCAGGACTTCCTTTCAACATCCTTTGACTGTTGGGCCTTCTAATTTCTCCCAATTAATACAAGTGGCCGTCTCTGCTAAATAGTCTCTGGTAATAGAGCTGATTACCCTAACAGTAGGCTGTTTAGGGTTGCCAAGAAACGCAACAACTTGGCAAATTAATATAGAATGTGTTGTCAAAGTTGTGCGTTAATAGTTATTTTACAATGGCTTCAAAACGTTGTTCAACCATTCATAATTTTGAGTCTGACTATCTGTTTTATAAAACCTCCTAAAATGCTATTGTCAAAGAGTCCTGGGAAAAAAAATGTCCAGAGATTTATGACTGCATTATTTTGCAATTGAATTCTGTTAGTTTAGCTTCCATTGAATATTTAAAACAAATGGATGTGTAGCCATCGTCTCGGATATCATATCAAACATGCGTTCAAATAGAAGTGAAGATATGAGCAAGCAGATGCTCAGAATGAAGGTAATGACCGGAAACTGAAATAGGGCACAGCTGAGTCTGTGAACGCACCTCTCATAATAATGCAGCTATTTGCCTGTTAATTAGAGGGCAAATTGCAGCCCCTTGCTTAGGGTCAACTTTATCATGCACCATCAGTTTTGCGTAGTTGTAAGGTCAGAGGTCTATTACTCACCGAACAGGCGAATCACGTTGAGAGTGGTGTTGGTGAGGATGGGGGCATTGGCTCGGTTCAGATTGTAGTCAGACCTTTTCCGGCTGCGAAGGGTCTCTCTGGACACACTGATTAAGAGCAATGGCACAGGGACACACAGATGCAGTGTCAGTATGACAGCTTAATGACTCTCAAAACTGGAGAGTCTCATTCACACGGTCTCTTCATTAAACTATCATGGGTTCAGATGGAAAGAAGTCAGTGGTCTCTCTGGTTTGCACAGCAGACGCATATATGGTCTTTATCATAGATGTCATTACAATAGACCTTATAGTGGAAAAAAAAATATTTTAATTGCCACACAATAATCAAAGTACCCAAGAAACATGTGGAGGAAAAGTAATTGAGTTCAAAGTCAAATAACCTGGGGCCACCAGCCAGTGGTTCGCTCTATTAGGTGTCAGAAACATTTACATTTATTTATGTAGCAGAAACTTCAAACCAAGTTTTTTCATCCAATTTTATCCACCTGCTTCTATAAATTAATAGACAAACCAAAATGCTGGAAGTAAATTGATATGCTGACCAGATTTAAGGATAAACTATTAAATATTAACTGGTGGAAGTAATTGGTGTGATTCAGTATAAAAAAAAAAACGGCACTGAAGCCAGTCAGAACAAAGTTACTGTTCTGAGAAGGCATTTTAAATATGCAAAATACATTAGATCCCTCAACATCTGGAAGTCTCTTACAGTTAAGTGTCAAAAAATGTAAAGCACCCGCTGATTTACTGTGGTGAAAACTATCAGTCATTTTAGCGAGGAACAAACAGGCATTAAATATTCATCAGTGTTCACTGCTTAATCAGATCCCATTTGATTTATGCCATTTCAAATCACATTTAAACAGACAGCAAACCAAGAACAAAATCTGAAAAAGGTCAGTGTTTGCACACTCGTATAGTCGGCAAAGCAGCTACGTTTTGCGATACCGAAGGGAGCCATTAAAATCTCCTTAAGATCAGTTTTATTTAACTTCAAAGCTCAGAATGGCTCTAAATGGGGGCCTAGTGGACTTAAAAGGCTCATTCTTCATAGAATAATTAAAGCCCTTCTCTCTGATGAGAGGCTAATGATAGCTTGCGTGAATTTCAACTACATCAGCTGCTTGAGAGGGAACATGAGTCCACAAATAAAAAGTGTTTGTTGCCTCCTGCCTTTAAAGGAATGCTCCGGGTTCAATACAAGATACGCTCAATTGACAACATTTGTGGCATAATGCTGATTACTACAAAAAATAATAAATAAATAAATATAAATTACGACTCGTCCCTTATTTTCTTTTTAAAAAAGCAACAGTCGAAGGTGCAGTGAGGCACTTACAATGGAAGTGAATGGGGCCAATTTTTGGAGGGTTTAAAGACAGAAACGTGAAGCTTATAATTTGATAAAAGCACTTTTACATTGTAAAATTGGCTTTATCTTTACACAGAAAAGGTTATTATGTGATTTTATCACACTATAATCATGTTAACACACATACAATTTATGTTTTGAGACTATGCTTTCGAAACAGTGAGTATTTTAACGTTTACGGGTCAGCCCCATTCACTTCCAGATGTGTATTTCTGTAACTGACAGAGTTTACTCCAGATGGTGCCAAAAATAAAAAACATCCAGAGAGAGGCAATCTGTGGTTGGAAATGCCTTGTTGATGAGAGAAGTCAACAGAGAATAGCCAGACTGGAACTGACAAAGTCTACGGTACCTCAGATAACAGCTCTGTACAATTGTGGTGAGAAGAATAGCATCTTAGAATGGCGCTGTTTTGGCGGCACGAGGGGGACAATATTAGACAGGTTATTTTAATGTTGTGGGTGATCAGTGTATATCCACGGTAAAACAACTCTTAAATCGACTGCTCAGCAAAAAAGAAGGCACAGCTCCAAAACCGCCATAAAAAAGCCATACTACAGTTTGCAAGTGCACATTAGAGGTCTTCACGGGCCTTAAAATGAAACCCAAACCCAACCGCATACGAGACCATGTGGCCCAAACCTACCCGGGAACACAGAACAGACGCGCGCAAACACACGTTTGGTGTGAACGGCCCCTAACTCATCCATTCACAAGTGTCTGTGAGTGAGAGCATGTGCGAGAAACAAGTTCAGTAAGCCTGTTTATTGTTTCATTCATTACAAACCCGACACGAACCCGTCAGATTCTTGGGTTCCATCGGGCCCGGGTTGCAGAATTCTAGTGCATATGGGGAGAAAGATCTTACTTTTTGGAGAAATGTTTTCTGGTCTGATGAAACAAAAATTGAACTGTTTGGCCATAATGACCATCGTTATGTTTTGAGGAAAAGGGTGAGACTTGAAAACCGAAGAACACCATCCCAACCGTGAAGCTTGGGGGGTGGCAGCATCATGTTGTGAGGGAGCTTTGCTTCAGGAGGGACTGGTGTACTTCACAAAATAGATGGCATCATGAGGGAGGAAAACTGTGTTGATATATTGAAGCAACATCTCAAGACATCAGCCAGGAAGTTAAAGCTTGGTCACAAATGGGTCTTACAAATGGACAATGACCTCAAGCACACCTCCAAAGTTGTGGCAAAATGGCTAAAGGACAACAAAGTCAAGGTATTGGAGTGGCCATCACAAATCCCTGACCTCAATCTGACAGTTTAAAGGCAATGCTACCAAATACTAACAAAGTGTATGTAAACATCTGACCCACTGGGCATATGATGAAATAAATAAAAGCTGAAATAAATCATTCTCTCTAATATTATTCTGACATTGAAAAACTGTGTGTAAATGCATTTAGCTAAGGTGTAGGTAAACTTCTGACTTTAACAGTATGGGAAATCCTTCAATAGGTCACTTACTAATTTTTTTTTCACATTTTAGAATAATAGTAAAGTCATCACAACTATGAAATGGAAATATGTGAATTATGTTATGACCTAAACAATTAAAAAAATATCCAAACTGTTATATTTTAGCATCTTCAAAGTGGCCACACTTTGCCTAGATTTTTAAACAGTACTGAAGGAGTTCCCATCTATGCTGGGCACTTAGTGGCAGCTTTTCTTAATTATTCAGTCAAAGTCATCCAAAACTGTATTTTTTAAATAATAAAATACAATGAAAATATGTTGGCACAATTTTATTTTTGCTTAAAAAACAAATTTCAAACATTTAAGCATCCACATTCAGATCAAAAGATTTTTAAGATCATGAAAAACATTTCAGGCAAGTGACCCCAAACTTTTGAATGTTAGTGTATCGCTCTAATTAAATATATAAGTTATATTTAATTAAGAATTTCTGATTGCAAAATTAATAACATCTAATTGTTAAATATTAAAAAAAAATTCTTACTTAAATAGCCTTAATGTAGCTACTAACCAATTTTTTTAAAACAGCAGCTTGACGGTAGTTTAACTACTTAAGTTATGAGTAGCTTGTAGCTTGGGAAGCAACAGTTTCAAAGTATCTTTCCCAACACTGCAAAATATCTCCCACAATATTACAAATGAAAGCTTCTAAAGTGAAAAAAAAAGGTCACACAAATAACTGTGATTTCATGATCAATCATTGCTGTCAGTAATACAAATTCAACAGCACTGTTTTATGTGAGCTCCTAGATGGTAACTCAGATACTGACCTCTTCACTGGCACGTCACCGGTCTGTTCATCTACATAGTCCTGTTTGAGCTCATCGGGTACATCACCGTCACTGTCATAATCCTGATACACACTTTTCTCCAGCTCATCTGACTCATACTGCGGTGAGAGGAAACCGGACAAAAAAAGTAATGATAAGTGAAAGATAAATGAACAGAAAAAAGAAAATTGCAGAACTGAAATCAAATGTTTAAAACAGAGTAGAAAACTAACGTGAGAAAAAATTAAATAAGCATATTACAAAAAATAGCACAATTATTCAGCCTTTATTCTCTTAGGTTTAGAGCTGTCCTTGAAATGAAATGCCTTTGATATATCTGTGTAAAAGAAAAAAAATAGAAAAAAAAATGTGTGAATTCGACATGGATAAATAGGAAACCTAAATGATGATCCCTCCAGTATATAAAGAACATGTTTGAATGTAATGTTTATGAAATCCTGTTAAAACCATGGGTGGACAAACTGTCACATTGTCTCTGGTTACTAACAAAACAGTGTTGAATAATACGCCACTTTCCAGAATGCAATGCATCTTGTTCGCTCAGGGTAAAAGCACTTCTACCAAGGGCATTAGCGCTCTGTTATAAACATAAGAGCGTTTGTTTTCATTACAACGATATCATCAGATACAGCATGCAAATAAGAGCGTTGATAATGATGAGTATACTCCATATAGCAATAGTGCCCTCTGTCAACAGTTATAAGGACAATAAGCCACTTAATGCTTCAAAATATTTACTCACAATCAAAATCTCGCTCCTATTTATTTTCTCATTTCAGCAGTAACCTGGTGCTGCAAGCACAGATTATTGAATGTAATTTTGGTAAGAAGGCATCTGATAAACCCATTAATGTAAATTATAATAAAATCATCATATAAAAATAACATAACATAAGCATCTGATGTACTGATGAAATACAGAGGACACAACAGTTAGCGCTGGCATATAATTTGATTGGACAATCACCTGTGGCCTCATGCCTATGCCTGAATCAAAAATTATTATGATAATAAGTACAACAGCACGCTTGCTTGTGTGCTACTGCCTAATCAAAAAAACTAAATCAACTGTTATTGAACATGTAGTAACAATGTAATAAACATGTAGTTACAATATATACCCCATTAGAAGCCAGGACATCCTCTGTCTCCTCTTCTTTATTGTCTATCTGCATCTCAAAGGGGTTTCCATCCTGTAGGTACTGTTCAAAGAGAGAAAGCTCCACAAGCTCGGTGGATTCTGGCTGTCTGCTTGGAGATACTGATGGAGAACGACACTGACCCATGAACTTAAACTCCTGAATAAGAGGAAAAAATAAAAACATATTAATCGGATTTAAGTTTGCTTAAACTTTCGTATTGATCAAATACGTAACAAAGAAGTTGGTTTATCCTAACATGATGAAAATCTTAAATTGGCACAGAGGAGTGTGCCCGGAGCACAAGTAGAATGCTGCAGAAGACCAAAATTATAAAGGCCCTTGTAGATTCAGACCTAATTATGTTTCCACTTAAAGTCAATAGAGACATCATGCTTAATAGGATAGATTGTATGTTGTTTAATGGACAACCACACTCGCTGAGCATTTTATTAGGTGCACTTTATGTACACCTACTTATTCATGTGATTATCTAATCAGCCAATCGTGTGGCAGCAATGCAATGCATAAAATCATGCAGATACAGGCCAGGAGCGACATTTAATGTTCACATCAACCATCAGTATGGGGAAAAATGTGATCTCAGTGATTTAAACCAGAACATGATTGTTGGTGCCAGACGGGCTGATTTGAGTATTTCTGTAATTGTTGATCTCCTGGGATTTTCACACACAACAGTCGCTAGAATTTACTCCAAATGGTGCCAAAAACAAAAAACATCCAGCAGCAGTTCTGCAGATGGAAATGCCTGAGTTTTTAGGTTTGATTTAAAAAGTTTAATAGAAGGAGAAAACCTAATATAAAAAGGGGCAGTGACAGAAAAAGCTTGATCCCCTTTAGATTTACATGTAAATAGGCAAGGAAGAGATAAAAGCAGTTGATCGCTTGACCCATGCAATCTCAGAGCTGAATATTGCTGAAGAAGATCAGAGATATATTGTGGAGCAAGTCCATGTTGGTCCTTAAAAACAAAAGGCAGAATCTTAAAAACTATCCTGAGCTTGACTGGTAACCATTGAAGGGAGGCTAGTACAGGAGTGATGTGTTCACTTTTCTTGCTTTCTGTAAGAAACCTAGCTGCAGCATTTTGGACCATCAAGAGGGATGACTGAAGTAGCCCAAAATAAGGAGAATTACAGTAGTCAAAGCGAGATGTAATCAATGCATGAACTATAATTTAATGGTCCTTACGAGAGAGAAAAGACTTAACTTTGGCAATGGTTCTCAAATGATAAAAACTACTCATTATAACAGCACTGATCTGTTTCTTGAAATTTTATGATGATTCAAAAGAGACAGAATTTATGTACAATGGCAGACAAAAGTCCTAGATGATTACTAATCCCCACAGTGGAAGTGGGAGTACTGAGAATAATAAGTTTTATTTCCATTCAACTGAAGGAATATATTCACCATCCAACACATAATATCCTCAACACACTTTAGATTTTCAATGGAGCAGTTGCTAATGGGTCTGGCTGGAAAATAAAGCTGGGGATCACCAGCATGGCAGTGGTATGAGATGTTATAATTCTGACAGATAGTGCCCAAAAGAGACAAAAATAGAGAAAACCAAAAGGGCCTAAAATTGAACCTTGGGGAACACCAAAGGCAATGGAAGAAGATAAATTCCCTATACTAACCTGAAAAGCTCTATCTTTAAGGTAGGGGGCAAACCATTGAAGAGCTAGGCCTTGTGTGCCAACCATACATTCAAAGAGCTGTAAATGCATGTTATGATCAAGGGTTTCAAATACTGTAGTAAGATCCAAAAGTACCAAAACAGCACAAGATCCTGAGACAAGAGAGAGCAGAATATTGTTGGTGACTTTGAGCATAACAGATTCGGTGCTGTGTAATATTCTAATACCTTTAGAAATACCTTTAGAAATACCATTTCTAAAATTTAGAAATTTATGTGCAGAAAATACCTTTATTTTCTGCACATAAACATCATAAAAAAAAGCTCTATTATCATTGGAGAACAGTTTACAGAGTGAAAAGACCCTATTTAGCATACAATAATTGAAAGAGATGCATTTGGGTATATTTGTTGTATACTCTCGAATGAATATACTTTTCTCCAAGGGTTTTGAGACAGATGACACCCTGACAACAGGGGAGAAAACAGCTTATGTTGGAATACAATCAGTGATGATGCTTACCCTCATTTATCAAGTTGTCATGCCTTTCCTGATATTTAAATGGCATATGAAAGTGCCCCATAATAGCTAGACAGGAAAATGATCTACTGTACAGAGGGGGCCTCAGTTTTGGGTTAGAAACCCATCAACTGTGGATTTACTGTATCTCATTTCCAGCAAGGGCTCGCATAAAGAACACTTTCTAACACATTAACCTCCATTCATGTTTGATATGGAAGAATGTGTTAAAATATGCTGCTGTGCCACTGGCTTGTAGCCATCTGATGCTGGTTTTTGTAAAACAGGGACAGGACAAAAACTCAACTTTCATTTTTAAATGTGAAATTTCAGAAATGATGCAATGCCAGTTGGTCCACATTAGTAATGATTGTAAAATGTCACATTGCTTAATTTCGCTGGTGTCTTATTTGTTGAATTAGCACTTACGTGGAGCTGGGCAATACTAAAGTTGGACTTCACGGGGCACAACTCCCATGTCTCATTTTCAAGAAACATTCGCAGCTCCTCCAGTCGAGTTCTGTATGGATGCAAGAAGAAATTGCAAGAGGTCAGTTTCAGTCAATAGGTGACCCTTTGCCATTCAACTCATTCAAGATTAAATGTGATGACACTAATAGTTTGAGAAAAAGTCGATCACAGAGGCTTGAGGAAAGGGGGTAGTTGCGCTCTGATGAGTGTCAGGGTGGCCCGCTGCCAGACAAGGTCAATACCAGCAGCCTCGTACAAAATGTCAACATCAAACACAACGATTCACAATGAGCACTTCACGAGACACAAAGCTGAATATAACATTAAGTCTACCAGTAATCCTGACCCACATTTAAAGAACTAACCAGAAGTAGTAGTCAAATCGGTGTGGGTTTTATGGATTCAAACGAGGCACATCCTTATTCAACCACAAATTAGGGTGGGTCGGGTGCTTGACATTTGTCAAATATCAAACTCTTCTAGTCTTTCATTTGCAAAATATTTACATAAAATGTACCACTGTTTGAAGGAGAAACTGATGTAGAATATCAGTTTTGTCCTCAAAGCCAGAAGGCACAATATTTACTGTAATGGCAGAATGTGTTAATGGAGACACAGTGACAGCGAAGATCAGGCATTCAGCGGGCTGACACAATCGGTGCTTGAATATTCTGAAATAATTGTAAGATTATGCAAGAGATACAGCGCCCTCCCTCTCATCAAGCAGAACATGTGTTTGTGCTGCTGACTACAGCAACAAGGACAGACGGTTTGTTGGCTGTCCTCTTCCCATGCTGGTTATAGTACAGGGATCTGGAGAACACATTTCAGACATCTAACCAGTAGTTTAACATGTAATTCTATTGTACCATTTTAGTTTTATACTAGCACAATACTGAAGTTGAGGTAAAATCTACATGGAACTCCATTCTGTTAGTCTTCTAAAGGCCTATTTACACTTTGTCTTGATTGTTCAAACTGCTATCCGATCGGTATGCACATTTCATTTCTTGATTAATCAAACTGGTGCCTGATTGACTATGCAAATTCCATTTACACTTGGCGATATAAATGTCTCCATAAAACAGTGGTATGACATTGCACTTGATGTGTTTCATAAAGACTAAAATCAGGAGGTGGTGCAATTGCAGTACAAAAGGCAACAGCCTATAGGTGCCACATTTTCTTTTGCTGATGGATGGATTGCTGATGCAGTTCCATTGGGAAGCGTGAAGTTTATGTATGTGGCCTGAAAAACTAGATGCATTCACACTTGACTGAGTTACGTCTTCTAAGCATCTTTTATGCGCCTTGTATGCATCTTGTATGCGTCTGTTACGCATGTTAGGTCGTTTGAGTGATCAGACTTCTATCCATCTCAAATGGGTCCGGGAGATAATGTACCCTTGTTCTTTTCATGATCGGATAGCTATTCAATCAGTGAAAATGCATGAAGTGACCAAGTGTAACCTAGTGTGACCTAGCAGTGTTTACGAGAATGATGTCATCATATCATGCTGGGCAAATACAGTTGCAGGTAAAAGAATGTAAACCCTCTGCCACCTTTTTCAGCTTTATGGGTCAGATGTACTTCTTCATTCTGGAGTAAAAATAATTTTGAAACATCCGAGCAATGGTATATTGTTTGCGAACAGTACATTTGCATCAGCTCGCTAATACTGCATGCTGGTGTGTTCATGTTGAGTGATCTTGACTGACCGATCAACGTAGGCAACACTGGCGATTGGCTTAAAGGTAAGGAGGAGCTCTTGGTCACACCTACAGATGATGTGGACCAATGGCAGTAAGGTGTTTAGGATCTGGTAAAATGTTTTCCTAAAAGTGCATGCGTATGCAGTACACAGGCGGTATGCACGCTATGACTGATATGAGATACTGGACAATTTCTCCTCAGTTTAGACATAAAAAGATGTCTTAATATTCTTCAGACTCGAGTTATACAAATGCAGGTATCTCCTGACCTCCTCACACACATGTTCTTAACATGCACATCCACTGTTGTTTCCAAATTCGTCTCCAGTTTTTTTTTCTGGCAATTGTCTTCTTCTAGTGCTGATCTGTGACAGCAACTGCTCAAATGTGAGTGTTGCCACCTTGTGGACCCGCTAATTAGTGTAAATATTTCCAAATGCATGCACATTCTGCGAGTTCAAAAATGTGTGGTTAAAAAAATCTGGCTGTGAGTGTTCAGTGCTCAAGCACACTGTTGATTGCTAAATTTGTGTCATATGTCCTGTGCGCAAATGCCCTAAATATCCTTTGGGCTTTACACTGACAACATCCTCAGATAAAAGCCAAGAAGAAACTGAGCATTTAACTGACTGTGACTAAGCAGTTAACTTACCTGTGATGGTTCTTAAAGTAGTTTACACTCTGTCTCTTAATAGATTCCTGCAACACCTCTGACTTGCTGCTGCAGAATTCCTCTCCCACCTGCATCAACCTGTCAGCAGAGAGAGAACATAGTAATGGACAAGAGAAAAAGTGGAAATGAGTGAACAACCACTAGGCAGGATCAATGCAGACTGGAGGAAAGTGTTTCACTCTCCTACTTAACCCCAAAAAGTTACTTTGCATCATGTGTCCAGGCAAGAGCATAAAAATGGCACCTCTATTAGCACAAGTTAGTGACCCTGAGGCAGGATCAATACGGAGGGGCTATGGATTCACACACAAAATGGCCTTTTATATTATGCCCTATCAATAGAAACGCCCACACCACCTATCTAGTTGAGAAACAAGCGGCCTCATTAATGCCCCCTGCTCAATTTTATTGAGGGAGTTTCTCATGGGTTTGAAGGGAAGGGGCAACAGTGCTGTTGGTCCCCGCAGGCTATTCCAATTAGCGCTAATGAGAAAGTGGGCCTCTACCTGCTGATAACGTCCAGCACCACAATGAAGTCATCATACTTGAAGTTGGACATGTCCGTTCCCAGTAAATAGGCTTTCACTTTCAATTGTACGTCCTGTGGGCAAAGAGAGGGGGACAAGTGTTGGGAGCCCAAGTCATGAACCTAATCGATGTTAATGGTTCCTAAAGGAGAAATGGAGAACAAACAGAGAAATAAGCACGCTCCCTACCTGCCAGATCCGTGTTAAGCCATGTTCCAATTTCTTTTTCACGTAGCGACGGCCCATGGTGGATTCGTCCGAGCCCTCTTCACTGGAGCCATCTACAAACACACAATTTCAATTCAGATGAGGCTGTTATTAAAAATGCACTTGTGGGTAAACTACAGGTATGTTTTAGATTTGAAAAGGTTTAAAATAAATAAATAAAAAATGTCATGCAATTTAATTTAGTTCTTATTTATTTACCCCCAACTTGAAAAATAGATAAAGACGAATGAAAATGAAATGAAAATTAATGTAATTAACAAAACACAGATACCTAAATTTGAAAGATATCGTACCGGCACATTCTAAATTAAGTTAAAAAAAAATGTAATATTATAATACATTTTAAAATATATAACAATTATAACATCTTAAATCATTTATAAACATAAAAAATATATATTAAATTAAACATACAGTGTATATATATATATATATATATATATATATATATATATATATATATATATATATATATATATACATACACACACACACACACTCACCTAAAGGATTATTAGGAACACCATACTAATACTTTGTTTGACCCCCTTTCGCCTTCAGAACTGCCTTAATTCTACGTGACATTGATTCAACAAGGTGCTGAAAGCATTCTTTAGAAATGTTGGCCCATATTGATAGGATAGCATCTTGCACTTGATGGAGATTTGTGGGATGCACATCCAGGGCACGAAGCTCCCGTTCCACCACATCCCAAAGATGCTCTATTGGGTTGAGATCTGGTGACTGTGGGGGCCATTTTAGTACAGTGAACTCATTGTCATGTTCAAGAAACCAATTTGAAATGATTCGAGCTTTGTGACATGGTGCATTATCCTGCTGGAAGTAGCCATCAGAGGATGGGTACATGGTGGCCATAAAGGGATGGACATGGTCAGAAACAATGCTCAGGTAGGCCGTGGCATTTAAACGATGCCCAATTGGCACTAAGGGGCCTAAAGTGTGCCAAGATAACATCCCCCACACCATTACACCACCACCACCAGCCTGCACAGTGGTAACAAGGCATGATGGATCCATGTTCTCATTCTGTTTACGCCAAATTCGGACTCTACCATCTGAATGTCTCAACAGAAATCGAGACTCATCAGACCAGGCAACATTTTTCCAGTCTTCAACTGTCCAATTTTGGTGAGCTCTTGCAAATTGTAGCCTCTTTTTCCTATTTGTAGTGGAGATGAGTGGTACCCGGTGGGGTCTTCTGCTGTTGTAGCCCATCCGCCTCAAGGTTGTGCGTGTTGTGGCTTCACAAATGCTTTGCTGCATACCTCGGTTGTAACGAGTGGTTATTTCAGTCAAAGTTGCTCTTCTATCAGCTTGAATCAGTCGGCCCATTCTCCTCTGACCTCTAGCATCAACAAGGCATTTTCGCCCACAGGACTGCCGCATACTGGATGCTTTTCATTTTTCACACCATTCTTTGTAAACCCTAGAAATGGTTGTGCGTAAAAATCCCAGTAACTGAGCAGATTGTGAAATACTCAGACCGGCCCGTCTGGCACCAACAACCATGCCACGCTCAAAATTGCTTAAATCACCTTTCTTTCCCATTCTGACATTCAGTTTGGAGTTCAGGAGATTGTCTTGACCAGGACCACACCCCTAAATGCATTGAAGCAACTGCCATGTGATTGGTTGATTAGATAATTGCATTAATGAGAAATTGAACAGGTGTTCCTAATAATCCTTTAGGTGAGTGTGTATATATATATATATATATTCACACACACACACACACACACACACAACAGCAGACATAACAGTACAACACAAATGCTTTGTTTAAAATTATACAAGGATTTGCACAACTGCGTTTTAAATCTTAAATGACACATCAGTGTCTGACATTGCCAACAAAAAGCAGTGTCACTCTCAATGTTGAATTGCATGGTTTTAAATACTTCCTAAGCAGTAGCTGCATTACATCCCTAAAGTATATGTGTGTGTGTGTGTGTGTGTGTGTGTGTGTGTGTGTGTGTGTGTATATATATATATATATATATATATATATATATATATATATATATATATATATATATATATATACACACACACACACAAATTAGAAAGAAACAGTATGTGAACCCTTTGGAATTACCTGCATTTATGTATAAAATTGTCTTAAAATTTGGTTTGATCATCATCTGTTATAATAACAATTATAATATAATAATTATTAATAGAAATTATTAATCTGTTTTAATTAATAACACAAAAATTAATGTATTGTTCTTGTACATATTGAATGCATCATTCAAAGCTTCACAGTGTAGGCTGGAAAAGTATGTGAACCCCTGGGCTAATGACGTCAACAAAGGCAAATTAGAGTTAGGAGTAGGCAAACCTGGCATCCAATTAATGAAATGAGATTGGGGGAGTGGGTTAGAGCTAATCTGACTTGTAAAAAACCACTCAAATATTCTGAAATTTGCTATTCGCATCTACTGACATGGAAGAGTTATCTTGAAGAGCTTAGCTATTCATCTGTCCACAGTTAGACAAATTGTCTATAAATGGAGATGATTTAGTACTGTGGCAACTCTCCCTAGAAGTGGCCGTCCAGCCAAGATGACTCAAAGGGCACACCACAGAATGCACAATCAGGTAAAAAAGAACCCTAGAGTGACAGCTAAAGACTTGAAGGAATCATTGGAAATGGTTGACATCTCTGTTCATGAGTCTACTATACAGAAAACATTAAACAGGCACGGTTTCAATTGCAGGACACAATGAAGGAAGCCACTGCTTTCCAAAAAAAAAAAAAAAAAAACAAGGCTGCGCGTGAAGTTTGCCAAAGACCCCCTTGACACTCCACAACGCTTCTGTAAAAATGTTTTGTAGACTGATGAAACTAAGTTTGATTTGTTTGGGAAGGACATGCAGCACTTCGTATGGCGTAATAAGGGTACCAACATGAAAAAATCTTCCCATCAGAGAAGTACGGTGGAGGGAGCATCATGCTTATATGATTTAAAAACTTAAAATAATTATAATAAAATAGAAAATAATAATTGCATCTTGGAATCCATAGAGTTTTTGTTTGGCCATTCATATATCACCATAAACAAACTGTAAAGCCATAAATAACAACAGATGTTAAAAACAGCAACATGTTCTCCACACATATTGTGTAATTGGCATTTTTGGTTCCCAAAACCACTGGAATTGATAACCATCGCAAATTGTTACATTGTGTTTGTTTTTAATTTTTAGATGCTGCAAATGGCATTTAAAGGCAGCAGATCATAACAGATTGTGTTTGCACAAACGCACCAAGCGTTAAGTGCTCTCAACCACTGCAGCAGTCGTGGTTTGGATTACAAGGACCTTGGCACTGAATGTCAAGGATGCTCTGCTAATACAGGACAGTAACAATGACATTCTCTAACAAATCAAGCTGATAACAAGCTTCTCCAGCAACAAAATTGGTGTCACTCCTTGTGAGGCATAGTGTTTACCCTAACAAACTAAAGTGAGCTTAACCTAAGAGGACACACATTAGAATCAAAAAAGTGTACCACTTAGACATACACCATCTACACTGATAGCAGTTGTATCCATTATGTAATGTGTATCAAAATAAGCTGCTGCAAAATACAATGAGGGTTGAGTCAGATCCATTTTGTTGTTTGAAGTCTGAACAGCATAAAACACATGATCCAAATTTATAAAGCAGATCAATACCACATCCATATGTGGTTTGAAATCTGATTTAAATCTGAATAGTCAGAAAAGATTTTAAAGGAACAGTTCACATAAAATGTTAAATTCTGTCATCATTTACACTCCCTCATATGTTTCCAAACCAATATGACTTTTTCTCCTCTGTGGAACACAAAAGATGATGTTAGGCAGAACCTGTATTTTAGGGACTGACCGCCTCAGTCACCATTTACTTTCATTGTATCTTTTTTCAATATAAAGAAAATTAATAGTGACTTTGGCTGGCCATCATTCCGCTTAACATTTCCCTTTGTGTTCCACAAAAGAAACAAAGTTATAAAGGTTTGGAAACAACATGAAGGTAAGGTAAATGATGACAGAATTTTCCTTTTTGGATAAACCATCCCTTTAAGTCATTACTACAGCAACTGATGTCAATGAACCCGATACTGACTACACTGTCTGAACAAATGGATTTAAAAAAAAAAAATCTGATTTATGATTAGGGTGAGCAAAGCCATTGTGACTTCATGCAGATTTTTATTACAACAGCCATTATGCATCCATTTTAATGTAAAGAGAAGGATACTTGCAATGAAATTGATAATGCGAGATGATCACATTAGATGATGTGTTTTAAGAACGGCGAATGGGCAAATTATCTTAATGTCTATATTCTCAGGGAGTGCCTGAGAGAGACTAAATGCAAAAGCCCTTTAGGATTTATTCTGGCTGATTCTCCAGCAGGACCTTATACAAGATAATTTCAGTACTGTGTCATTGATGTAGATTATATAAGCAGTTTCACCTCAGCAAGCTCACCTAGCTGCAAGTCAAGTCACCTCTAGAGAAAAAAAAATATGCATTCACATTAAGGATGGGAGATTTATCAAATATTCACAATATATATTTGTAAAGATTTTGCTAGCGATATATGATCCTTACTTGTCTTGCAGCTTACATGAGAGTGTTAAGTCAGAGATGTCTCTGATTCATACACAATGCAAAGCAAACTGATTTAAAGCAAAAAGTGTGTTATACTTGGTGAGTTTGATTAGTTGCCATGATGGTCAGTTGATTACTAAATGTTCACGGAAGTCTCTGCGTGAGATATTTCATGCATCACAATGTTTAGTAAAACTATACAGGGGAAAACAGGGATAGTTGTCACTTAGGAAAGTTGTAACAAGCATAATGCCCCACTAACGATGACTTGGAGACATAAGTATTCTTAGGACAAAGGTATTTTTCATGAAAGTCAGGTTGAGACATGTGGTAAAAAAATGTATCAGGGCATATTAAAACATGCAGGTTGTTTTAAAGGTCTCAAATATAAACAATTTATCAACTGCAATATTGTGCAATGAATTTTGTCATTTATAATTGTTTTACTTTTTACATTTTGTTGAAAACTGTTCTCAGAAAAGGCTGTTTAATACTACCGTAGATTTAACTTGAGGTGTAGATTTTGTTTTGGTGGTCCTGATGGTGGGGACACGTTCCCCTGTTACCCCCCAATGTTCGTATAAAATCTTCGGCACTGGTTTAGTAACATAGAGTGACAATGTGCCTTGCTGTTGGGGCATGTTGTCAAAAAAGGTAAATTTGTGTTCAACAATTAGTTTTATTTTTGTAGCCAAGATTTTATGGTATGTGACTATGCAGAAATTGACTTTCAAAAATAAAACCTACTCTAAAAAAATATTCACTGGATTAAAAGTGTGACAACTGACCCCGGTCTCCCCTATGTAGGTAAATATTGCTGATTTTTTATTTACTGTTTTTAAGCTGGTGCATATTATGACAAATTTAATTCTTCCTTGTGTTCATTTATAAAGAAAGAAAGAAAGAAAGAAATAAAGAAAGAAAGAAAGAAAACCTGCATTGAGTATTTTTAACTAGATTTAACAGTATTTTACTTGCATTGAATATTTTAAATCTACTTGGCAATAATGGCTGTGTTTGGTTGTAAGGATCACTCCTCTGATTGGAAATAAATATATACAGTATATATAACCCTTCTCATTTATAAATATTAATATAGCTGCAAGCAGTGATTAACATGATTCAAGCCTTTAAGGTCCTTTCAGTGCATATGCAACAGATATCAAGAATTAATTAGACAGTCTGTTTGCAACTAAAACAATGTTAAAGTGCCTTAATGTTCAGAAACATCCGGTTAGGTAGCACAG
Organism: Moxostoma hubbsi; assembly: GCA_032164185.1. Classification (NCBI taxonomy): domain Eukaryota; kingdom Metazoa; phylum Chordata; class Actinopteri; order Cypriniformes; family Catostomidae; genus Moxostoma; species Moxostoma hubbsi. Next base: position 22,929,976 of record JAVLUX010000026.1, on the reverse strand, counting down.
AGATATGATTTTTGTTACATTTCTGACTGTTATAGGGGCACCAAGAGGCAGAAGTACCCATTTTTTTCATGTGTCCTCAGAATGACCTCCTACATAAGTGTTTTAAATTTAGCAATGATATCTCAATCCGTTCAAGAGTTTTAACCATTTAAAAAAAAAATAGCCACCCTCACTTGACAAAAGATCAAACTTTTGAATTATTGAGATTGGGACTCCAGAGAACCTTTCTGCACTAATTTGGTTCTGATCGGGTGAATGGCCTAGGAGTAGTTCAAATAGCTGCTAAAAGTGTGTGTACCAAATTTAGTGATAAAATCTCATTCCATTCAAGAAATATAACCGTTTTAGTAAAAGGGACATGCCAACTATGTGCGTTTTGACATACCATTTGACAATAAAAAGTTAAAAATGATTTTAATAAATTTTCATATTGGGACTCTGCTGAATATTTCTGCAGTAGTTTGTTTCCAATTAGGCAAACAGCTTAGGACAAGTTCATTTAGGATTTTTTTCAAACAATCAAAAATAGTGGGAAAACGAAGGGGTGGAGGCAAAATTGGCTACAAAGAGCTTAAAAGCTTAAAAAAGATTTGCCATGATGCAAATAATCACTGAATGTTGTTTCTAGCAAGAGTTATGGCCCAAAATGTTATTTTTTTTTTATTTTGTTCACTATATCGCCACCTATGGGCCAATTGCGCCGATTCCATCGGAATATTACCATCCGTGAAAGTTTTAGGTCTCTAGGCCTTACGGTTTGGCCTGCACGATCAATTTTAGGGTAGAATAATAATAATAATAATAATAATAAATATAGCTGCAGGCGACTATTGTCTGGGGCCAAGCACATATGGCGAGATGACCAAAACAAACAAATTTGACAGAATAGATCCTGTGGGTGCTGTGGACAGCTATTTTGGTGTGACATTTCACCTACTTTGAGCACAGTTGCAAAAATATGATTGTTTTAAGTTATAGCGCCTCCCATGAATCGTTATGTTACCTCAGAGTGTTCACTTGTCCATGTGTACAAATTTTTATAAGTTTGAAAACTGCACACAAGATACAGCCTCAACTTTAATGATAATCGGACAAACCATCTAGAACGAGTTAAAAAAAAAGTAGGTTTCTCGGAAAAATCTAAATTGTAAAAAAAAGTGTCTTGCGGAAATGGAAAATAAAGTGACCATATCATTGTGGTGCATTGGTGGATTCAGAGAAGCTACAAATTTGTATTGTAGCATATACGGTTGCAGAGTTATGAGCAAAACATTTGCTAATTATACCACCACCGAGTGGTCGACAGTCACAAAATGTAATATGCAGCTTCGAGTTGGCATTCTGCTTGTGTATGGTAATTTCCAAAATCCTCTGCAATTCCCAATACAATGTGCTGAAATTTGATTGGCCTATGGCACCCATTCATGTTAATTTGTCAATTAGATTTTTTAAGAATATGTTAGTATTTGAACCAAAGAGGATGCATATTTAATTTGAAATTTGTCGCTCAAACGGCTGCAAAGTTATGACATTTTATAGGTGTAATGCCCCTAGGGGTGGAAATGTATGGAACTTTGCTGACATCTAAACGCCCTATTGACTAGGTGCACCAAGTTGTTACATTTGGAGTTTGCAATGAGTAGATATTGAACAATTACTCATATCACATTAAACCAAAGGAATTATATCGTTAATATCTTTGGAACGATTTGACCTATCGAAATTCTTTTTGATTTTGTCAGGAGGGTCTGTAGAAGATGTATACCAGATTGCATGTTGATCAGACAAATGATCTATGAGGTGTTTGAAAAAGTATGTGAAAAGAAATCATGGACAGAAACTAAATCAAAGATATGCATTTAGTAGAGCTTGACTCAAGGAAAGTCATACACATGGAGTCAACGGAATTTCGATTCTAGCCCTTACGGTTGCAGAGATATGAGCCAAAATGTAAAAGGTTTTATTATAGTGCCACCTAGGGTCAGACAGATGTGCATTTGTGCAATTGTGCATTTGTTTCCATGACTTATGGTCTCTGATGACCAGACACTTTTAGGGCAGAAAAAAAATAAGAATATCAGTACAAGTACACAATAAGGTCCCAGCAGCTTTGCTGCTTGGCCCCCTAAAAATCCTGAAAACAAAAGGATTTCTAGCCCTTCAGGCTTGAACCTCTAAAAAGGCCAAAAAAATATAGAGAAATTGTGTTTTAGCAATATCGCCAAGCCCTAATTCCCTATTTCTACAACAATCACTGTAGGGCTGCAATAAAATCCAATTGTTCAAAAGAAACACTCCACCTGACTGGCTTACTCTATCTTACCAGTGAGACAGTGAAATGAGGAACAAGCGTATTGGGACTGTCAGGAACAAACTTGAAAACATCTGTGCCAACAATTTATGGGATTTTCTGTGGCTGCTCACCAAAGCCAGCAGACAGAAAGATGAAATTTAAAAACCACAGCTTTTATAAAGAGGGAACAAGTTTTTACATAACACTGCTCCCTTAAACCCCAGAGAGTCAGTCATCACTCAAGAGCCGTGTCTGTGCAGGCTTCTCGTCTCATCTTTGGACAAATGGAGAAAAGAAAATAATTTGGCTAGCGAAACTAAATAATTTTCACATTTTACAGTTTGTGCATGTAAAAGCAATTTTCCCTCATGTATACTTCAAGCATTGGGTTTGCATCATGCTTGCCAGATACGCATAGTATTCTGTACGGCTCAAGTTTTTTAGATAATGCCAGCAATTCAACCGAAACAGAACACACAAAACATTAATATTTCACAGAGGCCAGATCCACAGAACTCCAGGCTCCCTTTACCCTTTTCCTTGGTCAAGGCATGAAAGATTTTATGAAATCCCAAAAGAGCATTGAGACGATCATCAACGGACCATAGAGGTGAAAAGCGCATCTTAAAATTTATTTCTGTCCTGCTAAGTTTAATATCTTCAAGAAGGAAGATACTAAACTGGGTTTGAACAATACGAGGCTCATACAATTACGATAAGAAACAGAGTACCATCTCAATCCCTAACACTCAGAGAAGGGCCAGCAATTCAGGTAGGAAATATTGATAAGAATATAATCCCTGTTTAATGGAAAGAAGGGTATATGGGACAAAAACTGTTAAGGAAGGATGAATAGTGGTTTTTAATCATCGCTGTTCTACATGTGACCTCATTACATAGACTTTGAGAGCTTTAGAAGCTGCATTAAGAAGCTCAATGGTATTTGTGACCTTTAGGCAAAGAAGGGAATGGAGATAAATTATTTTTGTCCAAGATTATGTCTAATCTATAGTCATCCAGAAAATGTAGTAGTGGGAGCAGTGATATGCAATTAAAGAGTGACACCTGTATGATAGACTAATTCTCTTGAGTCCAGACCTTGACAAGTAATGCTTTAGTGTAAAAGGGCTGTTAGCAAAGGCAAATGTTTCTAGTATAGCATTTTTATCATTTAAACCATTCCTATAATTTAAGATTTTATCAACATAACATTCTGAGTGAAAAGTTGAACTGGAAAATTAAAGGTGAATGTGTACATTATGCTTTGAATAAAAATTCCCTGTACATTCCACAACATTTAGGAATACTGCCTAGAAATGACACACTTTACTTGTAAATAATAACAATTAATGTGGTCTCAGAAATTTAAGCTTTAAAATATGATTTTTTTCCTCAAATCCGTGTTTTAAGACTGACTGTTCAAACTGCAAGTTATATGTGGACAGGTCTGATATTTTCTGTTCAGACTGCAGTCACTTTTGCTAACACATCTATATTAGTCATCATAGTAATGATGAGAACTTGTGTATGTTCACCATGCAAGAGTGTTTAGCAATGGATATTTTTCACAAAGGCAGTATCCAAATACTAACATTCATCACAGACAACGTTTTAAAACTGGCATAATGTTTTAAAATTGGCATAAAAATATGCAATGTTTATTGCTGCTAGTGTTTACAACGGTCCTGTTTTAGCCGTAGGTCTCATATTTTATCCCATACGGGATGCCTATTGTCCTGTATTTTAGTGGGCAGTGAAAGGTCCCATATTAAAACATAAAAAGGGTTGTGAGACTCTTGATGAGGACCTTCTTCCTGTATTGAAGTGCTCAAAATGCTCAAGCACCCCATACTCGCGCGAGACAGTCAATGCCTAATCGATTGTGGTGGCTCGCAAACGGTGTGGGTTACCACACTTTAGCGTTTCTCTTTGGGCGAGTAAAGCCAACGTCTATATTATTTTAAAAGAGGCTTGCACTGCTCTGGCTGTCCTATAACATATACAGTGGCAAGAAAAAGTATGCAAACCCTTTGGAGTTACTTACAGTTATATATATATTTTTCTTAAAATTTGGTTACAATAACAAACAAACGCAATCTGTTCTAAATAATAACAAAAATTATTGTATTGTCCTTGTACATATTGAATACATAATTCAAAAGTTCACAGTGTAGGTAGGAAAAAGTATGTGGACCTCTAGGCTAATGACATCAACAAAAGCTAATTAGAGTTAGGAGTTGGCAAACCTGGCATCCAATTATTGAAACAGGATTGGAAGTGTGGGTTAGAGCTACTTTGAACTATAAAAAGCACTCAAACATTTTGAATTTGCTATTCACAAGAAGCATCTGCTGATGCGGACCATGCCTTGCAAAAAATAGATCTCAAAAGACCTACAATCAGAAAGGGTTACAAAGTTATCCGAAAAGCTTAGATATTCAGATATAACATTAACCCAGGCCTTAACCCAAAAGAGATGCTGTGGCATGACCTAAAGAGAGGTCCAAGTTCTGATTCGCAGCTAACAGAAACATTTGGTTATAAGTTATTGCTGCCAAACGGATCGACCAGATATAAATCCAAGGGTTCACTTACTTTTTTCACAGCACTATGAATGTTTAATGGGATGTGTTCAATAAAGACATGAAAGATTATAATTCTTTGTGTGTTGTTAGCTTTAGCACATTGTGTTTGTCTATGCTTGTGACTTTGATGAAAATGACATCACATTTTATGACCAATTAGCAGAAAACTAGCTAATTCCAAAGGGTTCACATAGTTATTCTTGCCACTGTACATGACACATGGGTGCATTCCATTCAGAAGTGATCATTCCTATCCCTATTCCCTTCATAGACTTAGGTCATTGAACTCACTTTTTAAGCCCTTTTTTTATTGAAACTTCTCTTGTAACGTTCATACAGTGTGGCCATCATTATTGTTTTTCCTTCAAAGTGTCCTTTGAAGGCATCATTTCAGCCATTTTGAATGCAGTATAATAAAAAAAATCAGATGCAACCATTCAGATTGAGCAGCTTTTTTTTTTAATCTCCTTTTCTCCCAATTTAGAATGTCCAAATCCCATTACTTAGAAGGTCATTGCGCAGTTACTCACTTCAATTCAGGTGGCGGAGGACAAGTCTCAGTTGCCTCCAATTCTGAGACTGTCTATCCATGCACCTTATCACGTGGCTCGTTGTGCATGACATCATGGAGACTCTGCATGTGGAGGCTCATGCTATTCTCCGTGATCCACGCACAACTTACCACATGCCCTATTGAGAGTGAGAACCACTATTCGCAACAACGAAGAGGTTACCCCACGTGACTCTACCCTCCTTAGCAACTGGGCCAATTTGGTTGCTTAAGAGACCTGGCTAGAGTCATTCAGCATGCCCTGGATTAGAACTCGTAACTCCAGGGGTGGTAGTAAGCATCAATACTCGCTGAGCTATCCAGGACCCTATAGATTGAGATGCATTAGGAAAAATCTTATTTTAAACAGATTCCAAACCACCTACAAATGTGGAAAGGATCAGGCTTTTTTTTTTTAATTTATATTTATATTTAACATTCTATTTGTACATTTCCATTCAAATATAATCAAATAACCCCTAAAGGGGGTTTGGTTACATGTCCAACTATGTCCAGTCACTGAAAATGGTTGAACTTTCTTTTTCTCATTAAACCTAGAGGATCTGGGATTCTGGAATGTAATCAAAGAGCTCCTTGGCTCCTGACAATAGAGTTGGACTTTCCCCTCATAATTTCAGTCCTGGAGGAGTGCAGCTATGCAAAGCCTCAGTGTAAATCACTGCAAACCAACTGCTGGAGAGGACAAGAAAAATATCATCTCCCTGGCAGCAACTCCTCACACACACGCACAAACAAAACGGTATGAACACATACTCACTCCCACACTAGGCAATATACTTTTTGCGTGCAAGGCAATAGCACATTTAGTAATATTTGGAAGGAGAGGGGCAGACTAACCGGACAAAGTGTTCAAGAAATAAGAAATGAAGTGAGGAAAATGAAAAACATGAACCAAGTAGCACAAGCCAGAGTCCTCTCACAAATAATTTCTAAAGTTCAGGAGTTCTACACAGCAAGAGTAGTGAATTTACCGAAAAGTGCCACTTTGTCTAAAATGTCATAACTCATAACATGTTTTTTGACATGGCTTTAATCTTGGCTTATCTGAACTGTTTACAAGCTGTTGTTAGTAAATGGCCTGTTTTCTTTCATTTTGCAGGACCTTGTTCATACACTCTAAATGCTTTAGCAATTTTTTTTGTTTGTATTTACTAATTTACCAATTTTACATAGAGGTCATAATTAATCTAATTTCATATCACAACAACTCACAATTATAAAAAAGGTTCATGGCCTTGTGTTTAACATGCATGCACCATGCAGAAACTATGTGCCATGGTGCTCATGGGGGAGATGATGGTTCACATATGGCACATTTTCCATCATTTTCTGTCACCTCTACATTTTCACCATCAATAAAATGGGCAAAATAAATAAATAAATTCTTGTTAATTGCATGAACATTTCCATGTGTTGAGTTAGCGATTCTGCAAAATTAGAGAACTGATAAATGGTCTGAACAATATTGCAAAGCACTTTAAATTTAAACACATTCACAAAAATACACAAAAAAGTACCATGAAATTACCATGTTTTTTGGGGGGTTTGCACGGTAATACCATGGTTTTTAGTAATATCCCATAGTTATACCAAGTTATTCTTTGAAGGACCTATGTAAATACCATAGTATTTATGGACCATATTTGTTAATCGTTTAGTATTGTGGCAGCGGCGGCGTACTCGATATGGGAGTAATTTAGGAATCCCAAAGCAACCGGTCCAGCCCGGTTGTTCTGGTTTCTAAGAGCGATGGGACTGTACGGTTCTGTGTGGATGATAGAAAAGTCAACGCGGTGTCTAAATTTAATGCCTCGTATTGATGAGTTGCTCGATCGGTTGGGCACTGCTTGCTTTTACTCTACACTGGATTTGACAAAGGGTTATTGCAAATCCCCTTGACACCAATTTCCCGTGAAAAAACGGCCTTCTCCACACGGTTTGGATTACACCCAATTGTGACACTTTCGTTTCGGTTTGTTTGGGGCTCCGGTCATGTTTCAGTGCTCATAGACCAATTCCTCAGACTGCATTCGGCTTACGCCGCTGCCTATTTAGATGTCATCATCATTAATTGCAATGATTTTCTCTACCCTCATGTTGTTCCAAACCAGTGTGAGGCTTTGTATTATGTGGAACACAAAATATGTTAGACAGAATGTTAAGGATTGACAGTCTCTGTCACCATTCACTGTAAATATATATATATATATATATATAAGCATTCACTGAAAGTAAATGGTGACTAAGGCAAACATTCTATCTAATATCTCCTTATTGCGTTGCATGGAAGAAAGAAAGTCATACTGGTTTGGAACAGCATGATGGTGAATGATGACAGAATTTCCATTAATAATAATAATAATAATAATAATAATAATTCTGTAATACATGTTAAATGTGTATTATGTAATGGAATATAGGGGAGTAAATGTCTATTATGTAATTTGTGAAAGTAACAAGTTACTCACTACTTTTTATTAGATACTTTCTTACTCAAGTAATTATTTATGTTATTACTTTTACTTCTACTTGAGTACAGTTTTTAGCTATTCTACCCACCTCTGAATACATATTGCTTTTAAAAATGTAAAAGTATATGTTGTAACTAACATTAAGTTCATTAGTTCATGTTAACTATGGTAATTTTGTTAAATAATGTTAACAAATTAAACCATTTTGTAAAGTGTTTCTGTAATTTTACTGTGTGGGCCATAAAAATATAACTGCACAATATAACTTGCAAAAGTGTGGCAAACTTTTTAAAAAATCAGTATCGGTATCAGCTGATCTTAGGTGTTAAAAAAAAATAAAAAAATTTAAACAATTTATATAAAAAAATATATATACAGTACTGTTCAAACGTTTCAGGCACTTGAGAAAAATAGTGAGGATGTCTTCAAAAAGAACACCATAAATACTTTTCATTTATCAATTAACATCATACAAATTCCAGTAAACATAAAAAGCTAAATCAATATTTGGTGTGGCCACATTTGCCATTAAAACTGAATTTGCCACAGTTCTTCTATCTTTTTAGGCTGTCTCAATTGCTTCTCTCTATTTATGTAATTCCAGACTGATTCGATGTTTAGTGGGTGGCACTATGGGGGCAATGCCATCTCTTGCAGAGTGCCCTGTTCTTCTATTATAATCACTTCTATTTGCAGAAGTAATTTTTGGGAGTCTACAATGTATTTTGTGTGTATTTCTGTTACACCCATGTAACAGATAAAAGAATGGGCGAGGAGGAGATGGGAACCGGCTGAACAGTCAACATAAAAGTTTAATAATAGAAATTATTACTTAAAACAATATAAAACATAAACGAACAGACACACATTGTTGATGAGAGGTCAACAGAGAATGGCCAGACTGGTTTGAAAGTCTACGGTAACTCAGATAACAGATATTTGAGGTGTGCAGCGAGGCTATTATCTGTATTTGTATCTGTTCAAATTACAAAAATATATGTATCTGTGTGAGCGGGTGTGGGCAGGACTTAAACCAGAACTGTGTCACCATTTTTAAATGTTTCTCTTACATTTAATATTTTCTATTAATAAAATATGCCTTGTATATATCTTTTCATAATAATAGCCTATTAATAATAATAATAGGGTATTATTATGAAAGGCTTATACAAGGCATATTTATTAATAATTATTATTATAAAATTATTAATTACATTATTTTAAAAAAAAATTACCAGATGAAGCTGAATTTGTAGGCTACATTAACAGCGGAATATGTTGTGGTTTCTCCTGGTATTTCTGATATTAATATCTGCATGAAACAGAATTTCCATCTGTCTGTTCATGTATAACAACATTATTCTGAAGGCATGAGGTGTCAAGCAAAATGTGAAATGTCAAGAATAAATTTTGCAGTGAATAATAAATACAAATTCAAACGCTATAAATCAATAGTCTACAAACAGGTAAAAGTCCCATATGTCTATCAGGATTGTTTTGATAGGACATCATTATTTATTTAAATAATAATAATAAAAATAATTATAATGTAAAATTTACATAGCACCTTTCCAGAGTTCAGTTTAAAGAAGAAGAGAAAAAAAAAAGATGGAGCATGTTTCAGTTTCTAAGCAGGAATTTTATGAATAGATATATAATAGATAATAGAATAGATGTATACTCTATGAAGCATTTAAACCTTTATGGATAATTTCCTTAATCGCTGATGTTGATATAATATGGTCAACTTTAAGAGACGGATGGATGAACTCCAACTTGAAATCATCCTTTCTGGTCAGTTATTTAACATCGCGCTCAGGTTTAGGCTATCAATAAATGCACGTGTGAATCATGTGATACATTAACATATATATTTCAAGTGGAAACTGTATATGATAGGTATATGTCATATCTTACTGACGTTAATATTACAAGCTCCAGAAGCACACGATCGAGAGCTGAGACACATTAAATTAACTTAATAGGAGTTTGAAAAGTGTGATAACTTTTATTTTTATCGCAATTAAATCACAGATTTTGAAAGTGCTAAAATTTTTACTCTAAATCTAAATATTTTCCTGACATAATTTATTTATTTCCTTCTTTGGAAAGAAAACAAAACAATATGCAACAATATAATGATTTATTTAAATTTTCCAAACAAAGCCTTCCACAGTATAAAGATAGAAATTCACTAATACAGTACCAATTCAAGTAACATTAAACGTTTCACAAAGTGTAAGTGGGAGGTTGAGTAATTGAAAGAACAAGTCCCCTCATACGTTGCATATTTATTTCAATGGGTATTAAATCTCTTAAACTCTTATCCTTCACAATATTAATAAGCCGGCAGACAGTGGCTATCAGTTTTGTTTCAGCAATTGTGAAGCCACGTTCATGATTCACATCAGGGCATCAACACCAGCATCAGTGCCGCTTTGAACTCCACATGAAAAGCGCTTGCAGACAAAAACGTCTCATTCTGCAATAAGGTTATAGTTGAGAATCTGCATGTTTCTGTGGTAATTAAAATGCACCTTTTTTAAGCTCAAAAATACTTGATTTCTGTCACAAATTTTACTTGTTTACTTGTTTTGTGCCAAAAATTGTGTTAAGAGCTCCTTTCCCCAGTGTGCTGCTGTGTTTGTTTCTGGTGTGTTTGTTTCTGGTGTGTGCATCAATGTAATGACTCCGGGTGGATACATTGCAATGATCAAACAGTGTTAACGCTGGATAATGCATTTGTTACAAAACAGACAAATCACTCTTTCGCAGCACAGAAACAAATAGTGAAATAAATAAAAACCATAGCTCTGCGTTCCTGAGATCAAAAGAATGACTTTGTACTTAAAGGGGGTCAAGAAAAAGGACAAATTACATGGTCGGTCTTCCTTAAACTTCCCAGTACATCTGTTTCTAGTCTGTGACCTGAGGGAGGCATTAAATAGAAAAACTGTTGAAATCTTTACTTTGAATGTTCTCCTTCACACGTGACAGTCTAATCATGAAGAATAATGGCTGAAATATTTTGATATAGAACCCATGTATGATTTACTGCCTCATTCAGAGAGAACATCTTTCCAAATTCTACTGACATGTTTAAGGACAATTGCTCCATTCTGACTCAACAAAGCCAAACCTCTATTCAGCACCACCGTCCAGGGTTACAACAGCTTTGTCCATTCTTACTCAAGCACATATAGTGGGGTCCAAAAGTCCACTAGTGAAACTTTTCTACTTTTCACAAATTTGGATTAATGAAATTATTTTCATTGCAAATTATACTAATAGCATAACAATTTGAGAGAAAAATCTACATGTCAGAATTTCATAGTATTTGGTATGCCCTCATGTAATTGTACGATGGCAGACACTGGAGCTGGCATGACTCCACAAGGTTTTGCAAAAACTGATGATCCATGTTATCCCAACATGATTTAAGAATGTTACAAAGGGCATCTTGGGTGCTTCAATGAAAGCAAGAAAATTTGACCTTTGCTTATTTGATTAGTGATATGAAAAGAGTGCAAAATTGTAAATATTTGTTTCTTAATTTTTTACATCATAACATTTCTGTTTAAATTATTTAAAATCCTATAACTTTCTATGTATTTCCAGTTTTAAAACTTAAAACTTTTGAACCCCGCTAAAAGTATGACTAAAGGCAAACAGCTATGATTTCTCAAAGCAAGGTTATAGACACCGTCAATCTAAACTGCAAACCAAAACCCAGAAGCGAACCTGCCAAATCTAATTCTAACATGGATTCTAATGGATATTACTTTCGACTGGTGGGCTACATTTTTCCACTCAGAATTGTCGTGATTATGCACCTTTTGAAATTAGATGGCAAAGCAAGTCACAGGCCAGTGAAGGCAATTTACCTGTTGATAGCCCTGCCAACTAACAGAAGAAAAGTATGTCATCTTGACACGGAAGGAGAAGAATACCGTACTCAGTGGTATGCAACCAGAGATGTAATTGTCAATTTGAAACAGGGATTGGTGCATTATTCAATGTTATGGACATATGTAAGAAGTTAAGCTTATAGCAGCCCCTTGATAACCTGCCTTCGTCGCATAACAGAATATCAACTAAAATATATCATGAACCGCACACAATGCCCTTTAAATGACCTTGGGGATATGCAAACATGTAATAGTATTAAGCTTTGAAATAAGGTTGCCATCAGGGCATTTAAAAAAATAAACGAGTCAGCACGGAAGAGATTTGCTTTCACCTTTCCACACTATGTTCTACATGTCAGTAACAAGGTTACTGAAAGCTATGTTGCAGTGTGTCATTTGTTCTGTCCCCCATGAATGCTAATTTATCCTAATATAGAGGCCTGGTTCTACTCTGCCACTGGGTGATGGCTCTTGAGAACCGATGGTCAATGTATTGTAGCAGGGTGAGGTATCAATAACAGCAATGAAAAAATATAGTGGTAATATTTGATACCTGGAATTTATTTTGAGGGACATTTTCTACGTTGAGGGCATATTTGTTTTTAAATAAGAATTCAAACGCTTCAACTGAATCAAATTACTTGATTAATACTTTACAATAAGGGTGTATTATAACATCAATTAATACAATAATAACATGGACTAACATTTTGGTTAACGTTAATTTCTACATAAAATAAATCTTTTTACATTAGAAGATACATTAAAGCTACACTACGTTACTTTTGGCCCTCTAGCGGTTGAAGCATAAAACTGCAAGTTACTTGCGGAGCAACATTGTTTTGGTAATTACGTAAGTTGGGATTTGACTCTTCTCTACTGTGCGGATGAGTCTGATGGTTTGAGAATTACTGGTGTAACCATGGTTACAGGTGATCATCTTATCAGAGCAAATGTCAATAACAACAACAAAACCCGCCCCCTCCCCTCAAAAATAAATAAATAACGAAAGGAAGAAAAAGATGGATATCCAAATAAATACGCCATATGAGCAGGTAAGTAGCATCTTATACTTATAGAAAACAGTTGTTTTAAAATAAATAGCATTACAAAAGTTAGGCAATGATGACATTAGATATGAAGAATGCTACTCACATCTGATAAAATCTAATGGTGGAAAATATTATAACTGAGTTAGCAGGTAAATAGACCAAGATAGTAACTAGTTTAGAGATTGGCATTGTTGCCAGTGTAAAAGTAAAATTTTCTTCCTTGAAAATGAAATTGAAAGCACTTCAGTATCATGATTCATAATCCCCATTAGAGTGGCTAACGCTATCTAACAAACTACTGCTCTAAGAGAGCTACCTGGCTAACTATCGGTCCAATAAAATATCTTACCTGTCCAGCAAGAATAACTCAATTTCTGGGTCTGTTGTAAATCCTTTAAGATTTAAGAGTTGTTGCAACCTCTGAAAAGCCAATCCGATGTTGTTTCATGTTTTATTACGGGCTTTACCTTTTTGCTTGCAGACTCTTCTCTGTTTGAGGTTTATTTATTTTGAAAATGGGTGATTCCCCAGAGGGTTGCCTTTTTGAATGATCCATGGTCAGTGTCACTCATTTGTTGTGGCTACAAGCTTTCAGTTTCAAACTACTACCATACCTATCAGTGCACATATACATCAGCTGTAGTAGCTGGACCTTATTTTCTTTACGGACATGATGTAAACACATACGGAGGAATGATGGGCATATGCAATTTCCCGCCAAATCCATCCCAACAGCTCTAAAATATAAAAAATTATTATAGGCTTACCATAGTGAATCGGGCTAAGGCAAAAACATGGTTTGGAAGATGGAAAGTAGATTTCAGAGCACTCTACTGTTTAATGCCAGTCTAGATTTTGATTTAATCACTGACTACATTTACATGTACACCAACACTCTTATTATTGCAATAATCAGAGTATAAGGAATAATTATTATATTAAGATGTTTACATGATTTTGGCAAACCTCTTTAAATCTGTTTACATGCAACTTGTCAATACTCTGATAATTTGCTGAGAAATTTGATGTTTTAATGCTTATTTATAAATTAATAATTATAAAAAAAAACATCTTGTTGCAAAAATGAATCTTTAAATACTTGGAATAAGGAAAATTAGTCCGTTTGTGAGTCTTCTGAATGATTTATTAAAAGAACTGGTTTATACGAGTCATTTTTGACGACTGGATGCACGCTGTTTTTGATTCATTAAAAAGAATTTGTTCATTAGAGTCATTTGTTTGTGAATCTGAATGCACATGCCGGACGTTATTGTGGTATATGGTCGTTTTTATCTCACCAACATTAATTTCAGACTGCAACCGGACATTCACAACTCGGGAAAATATTTTTTGTTTTTGCAGTGGGGCTGTAGATTGTGCAGCGGGGGAGAACAACTCCAGGGAAACAGTACAAGAAACTGCCATTTCACATGAAGCCGAGAAGTAAGTGCTTCTTTTTTGTGATGTTTTCGAACCTGTGTTTGAGTGTGACATCATCTGTCTGCAGCACTGGCACAAGCGCACTTTGGTCAAATTGGAAGAAATGCAATTAAAGCATTACCATACCAGTATAAAGCGATTAAAATAGGAGTTTTCCACATATCTTACTGCGATTATCTTTACTCTGATTATTAGCATAATCACAATATCATAATCACAGGATTCTGTTTACAAGAGCAACAGTTTAATCGCAGTGTTGCCTTAATTGCATTGTAATCGCATTATGAGTATTTGTACTTTGCTGTAAGTACTTTATTCGTGTTCAGTATTTTCAGAGCCGTTTTTTTTTTTTTTTTTGGGTAAATAAATAAATATATAAATAAATATGGTCAAAAGGTGTCTGCAGAGGCAATAAACCCATAGCACAACAATTCACTCAATCTTACCCACAATCGAGATGGCTAACCATCAAAATGTGAGAGGAAACAAAACCTAAAGTTTTGGGGCACTTTGCTGTATATCAATCAAGGGACAAATGTATGAACATATGACGAGTGAAGATGACAGAACAGTTTGCAAATCAAAGGTTTGGCTATTTTGTTCAAACTTTTGAGAATGAAGTGAAAACAGGCAGTCATCAAAACCATGACTGCTTGGAGAATTCATTTAAATTCATAGATATTTATTCTTACAAAGAAAAGTTTGGGGTTTAATCCAAGTTAACTCTATTGACTGTTTGTGGCATAATTTTGATTACCAGAGAAAATTATTTTGACTCATCCGTTTTTTCTAAAGAAAATTAAAAAATCATGTTCAACGAGGCACATAATTAAAGTAAATGGGTTCAATACACAAAACATTAACTAGAAATGTTACTCAAAAGTACAGCCTCGATATTTAAACATAATACATATTAACATGACTCCAGTTTCTGTGTAAAGTTATCTAGTATTTAAACTTTGTTGTCTTGAAGATGTAGCACCGGTCACTTTGAGATTTTTATGTTCAACATTGTCTTCTGTTTTTGAACAAGCTGTCGTGACATCCTGTCCATGGTCAGATGAACAAAGGATGGAAAATGTGGGTTTCTAAAACAGCTACTTCATGTTTAAAGAGCAAATTGCAGAACTTCAAGCAACATACATGTTGCTCCAATTATCGAAGGCAGACCATTCTGACGATTGATTCCGATCTCACCAGTGTAAAAGTTCACTCTCTTCTGTTCTATGAGTGCTGTTGAACTTGCAGTGGCCAGCAACCGCCATCACGTCTGCATGAGATTTTGAATTGTCTACTGTAATGCGACCTCACCATGGTGGATAGTGCAAAAGCCACTCTCATATCTATTCCATGCATGTTGTTGAACTTGCACCCATCAGGAACCACTGTCACATCTGCGTGTAAGTTTGAATTCTCCTCTGTAATGCAAGCTCATGCATGAGGCAATGCAGTGATTGGGTAGCAGCATTCTTTCTCATGAATAATGTGGAGAAACACTCAGAATCCAATAACGTATTAGTGTACTCTACTACCAATACCAATTCAGAGTTTACGCATATACCTCATATCTTATAATGTTGCTTCAAGTTTAGTTTTTAAACGTAATGGCTCAACAAAAAAAACACTTTACCCTTAACAATAAACATAATGAGTGCTACAATTGTTTTCAATGATGTGCAACCTGTACATATCCATTAACATCTAAAAAACATGTTTTGGGGTTTCATTACTTTTTCCTAACTGTGACAATTTCAATGTATCATCATTTCATTCATGCATTGGCCACTAACAGTGGGTAAGAGTGCCGCCACTGTCAAAGCAGACCCAAGGACAATGCCAGAGTCTGCGAGGATAAGCATGAGGAATCCTCATGGGACACTGGGGCAGCAGACTATGCATCATCTAAAAAATTTAATAAAGATATGAGAAAAATGCTCTGGCATTTAGAGCTGACTAGGAAGTAAAAAACTACTTAGCCCATTTGACTAGATTTAAAGTCACTGTTTGCCTTGGGTATTTGGATCCCAAACACGGCATACGTCTCTGCGCTGCAGTTATTGACACTTCGGGGCTTGTTTTTTAAATTGCCTAGCGTTCCATTTGAAGAATATTATAACTGGCATAAAATTAACATACTAAGAAAAGTACAGGCACCATTACAAAAATAAGCAACATTCAACTAAGCAAAACTGTAAAGGTACCACTAATAAATGATGTACATTATATATTTTTGAAAAAGCAATCATTTACACTTTAGACTGCTTTTTGCTTAGTGGGCTAAAAAAAACACCTGATAAAAACAGTTCTACTCTAGAACGGCTTCATGGGCAGATGGTGAAAATATACCTTCGGTAAGCTGGGTATACTAATTGATGACACAAGCAAGACTTCTGTGCTTATCCTCACAAAGACAAGACCTGACACTTGTGCACTGTCAGAGTGTCCTCTCCCTTTCTGTAGCCTACAGGACTGCAGATTAGTACAGTCACTTTGAGAAAGAGAGATTTATTGGAAGGTCAATAGGGAAATAAAAAAGATCGTGAGAAAGAGCAAGGGGGAAAAAACACTCTATGAAATCAAATTGGGATTTTTGTGGCTTTTAGTCCATGTCTTTTATCTTTGACACCATCTATATGCTAGCTAGTGCACTCCTAAAAGTTGACAAAATTAACCTTTAGCAGATATATGCATATATTTATAGTGTTTCTCTTCCAAGAAAACAGACCAAAAATACTGATTACTCATCTTACACTACACAGATTTCTGTCTGACAAAATGCTGTTCTACATTATTATAATGTCCCTTCCACTAAAACCACCTGCACATTTAAAAAAATAAAAATAAATACATTTAAAGGGACATCCACTTTTACAGTATATGTGCCACCCAAACGTCATGTTTCAATAGGACATATGTCAACACAGCAATAAAAGCATGGTGTGTTTAGGAGTATAATCATCTATAAGAACTGAAAAAGATCTGCTTGAAAAACAACATTGTATCATGTAATAAGCATATGATGTGTCATATGGACTACGTTTATGACCGTTTTACTTTTTGTCCTTTTATAGCTCGGCAGTATAATTTCTAGTATAATCTAGTTTTGTTGTCTGGAAAACAGCAGACATTCTGCCTAACATCTAATTTTGTGTATTACAGAGACATAAACAATATGATATCAGAACATCATGATGAGTAAATGATGAAATAAATTGTAATTTGGAGGTTAACTTTTTATTTATTGACTTAAAGCTAAGAAATAATCCTCAAAAGCTGAAGTGTAAATGAAACGATTGTAATTAGTATGCAGTCTTTCAAAGTTAAAAGATCTTAAAACTATATACTGTAGCACTTCTTATAGTTCTACACTTTAAAATATATTATTTGTGTTGATTTCCAGTAAAAATATCTAAACATCATTAAACAAGGTCTATTGACCTGAAAGCAAAATTGCAAAAGATATTGAGACTTTGATAATTTATATTGAGTGCACTTTTTTGTTTTGTTCCACTGACTGATTTCCATCACTTGTTTTAAAGAACTGGCCTAAACCTTAGTAATTGTATTATATTATTCCTTATATTCTAAAAGGCATTTTTTGCAGTGTAGATACTTGTGGTGCAAGTAATTGCTCTGTGGTAGACCTGGTTTGCAGAAAAACATGGTGCTGTGGCAGTGAATTGTGTTCTGTATATTGCTGAGTATACTTTTTCAATTTTGGGAGCTGTAGCATAATTTTATGAATAGGAACAACAGAGGATTGGAGTAACATGAAAAATAGAGGGATTATAAAAAGAGATTAAACAGAGGAATAGACACAAATAACAGGGGCTCAGGGCAGTAAATAGTGCATTAAACTTCATAGGGAAAAATACACAAAGAATTTTATGGGAAATAGAAGAATAATATTAATTTACCTCATTCAATATATTAAAAATCACCACAAATCAATTTCAAACAAAAACCTATAACCAACTATATGGCAAGAATGGCAGTCAGTAACATTTTAAACTAAATGTACATTGTATGCTTTCCTCTGTAGGGGTTATTAGGGTACTTTAGAATGGTTCATTGAATTTCCAATGTCAGAGCTAACCAAGAACAAGCACCAATTTATTTCAGCACTGCTCAGTGACCACAGAAATCGAAGGGTAGGAAAGGTAGAAAGGCAAACGTTACAAACTACATCACACTTGGCTATCAGCACAGAGGCCCATTCAATTACCTACCTCCTTGGCCACTTCTATACCAATTACAGCACGCCATTTCAAAAAGCCATTTCCTTATAGAGAAAGCAGTACCTCACACTGTAAAGTGCAAAATGTAATGCATATAAATCAAATCATCACAGGGTAATTAGCACTCTAATGAAATCCTAGCTATTTCTACAAAATGACACACTTCACATTTAAAATTAACTTTAAACGTATTATATAAAATGTTATGAAGAAATCTCTATAAGTGGTGGGGATATGTCCTCTCAGTTAAATGGATGCAACACCCAAACAACAGCATAATGTTGTCACATCATTTCAAATCAAATCCTCTGAAACGGGCCTTTGGTTAGACTGAAATAGCATAAAGACTTTTCTTTGTGACAGGTAGCCAAGGAAGAAAGTGCAAAATACTAAGAATGTGTAAATGATTTTGTCACATTGAGAGTCCTCATCAGCAAAATTGGTTACTATGCATATTTTTAGCATAGTTAAATGACTTATCTCACCTGCTGTAGGAGCAGTCACCTCTTCTTTGTAGTGCTCATCGTGCCACTGCATGGTTAGGTAGTAACTGAGCATCACCTCCCACAAGGCCTTACAGAGGTCTGTCAAGCAGGGGATGTAGCTGTCTGGGGTAATGTGCTGGAGGAAGAGATAAAAGCAAAGAGCTGCTTCAGTCTTACTCTATCAATTTCTACAAGCTCCTATAGTTTCAGCATGAGAACAGCATGAGTTAAGACTTCATTATTCCACCACATCAAAAGCTATATGCAAGCAAAGAAAAGCATAAGCTGATGATGGGCTTCATACACCTCACATCTGTCACTTACAAGAGCAGTATCAAAGAAAAAGTCAAATGTCAATTGAATGCATTTATAATAAATGGAATATGCTTTGATTTTTTAAGTAACTTCCGAGATTAATGCTGCATTAATATCCTTTGCGAGTCAGAGATGTTTAAGAAAATACTGCTGTGATGAAAAGGAAATGTATATGGTGTATATGGTAAAAATATAACATGAATGATTTTTTTTCTCTTTTCAGAAAAAGTACAGTGAAAGAAGGTGCTTAATCTTGAAAATGTTGATCATTGAGGCCAAACTAAATATTATATTACCTGTTTTTTTCAATATTTAAATTAGGTTTTCAGACCAGTTAATACAGCGTAAAATACATATTTGAGTGATTTACCTATTGTCTAAACAACAAAATTAAATATAATGTATAAAAAAAAAATAGTGCTGATTAAATCGCAAAAACTTTTTGTAGTTAAACGTGATTAATTGCAGATTTTGAAAGTGCTGAAATCTGACTCTAAATGTACTTCTTTTCCTATCAAAATTAAACAACTAAAACAAGGTGGCCTGGGTAGCTCAGTGGTAAAGATGCTGGCTTTTTTATTAAAGACGCTTGAAGTTTCTTATTAAATTTTGTTTACCGTTCAGTCGGTTCCTGTCGCCTCCTTCCCTGTTGATTATCTGTTGCAATATGTAATAGTTCTCAAAATAATAACATGGAATTTGAGCATCTAATGATTTACAATAAGTAATTGGACACAAAAGTGTATCCTATTTGTGTAAAGTGGCAATTACCAAAACATCCAATAGAGAATTTAACAAATCTGAGAAATCCAGTAGAGCGTGACATTATGCTTTCTCAGATGTTTATCTTTAAATCAACCTGAAGACATTTGGAAAACAGTAAATTTGACATTGAGGGAGCATGAATACACCAGAGATAATGATTGACCTGATGTGGACCTTAATTAATATTTACCAAGCGATCAATCTTTCAAAACCTCTGAGAAACTCAGACATTCCTTGGAACGCTATAATTAGAAATAATACTATAGAGACGACAAAACAAGCTTCTGTCAGGCCAGAGCCTGAGAGATGAGAGTCTGTATTTCAAGTCAGAAGGTGGGTTGTGTACAAAGTAAAATACAGTTTGGATAAACTTTGACTTCGGTGACACTGGAGTTCTCAGAAGAGCTGACATGCTCTCTTTGGTCATAGCGATTTGTGGGCAGGGAACTCTGACATAAACTTTACCATTTCTAAGACCACAACCTCGTCTCATCCATACACGGAGTATTCATCAATGCTGTCAGCATTGAAATGCAAGACCTCTATCCATGCCTTTTCTTTTAACCAAACTTGGAAACTCTGCAAACTGCTGGAGCCCAGTAAATTATGATCAGCCTGAGGCTCACCGAGGTTGTTTTGGAGAGAACGTGAACAGCACATAGCAACATGGCCTCCAGCTGTGGAAAAGCTAGCATTTTTGGTGCACAAAGAATAATTTATGCATTATAGTCATCTCTTTTCCCAGCAGAATCCCTGTGAGAGCAAGAGCAAGTACTACTTGTAAGTTTACAGATTGGTTCTGTAAATTAGGCCCAGCCGCTGTAATCTTTTAGTTTCTGAACATCTATTTCCAAACAAGAGGTAACCATATAAGTAGACTTTTCCCAAGCACTTTTCATTAATAATAATAATAATAATTGATCAATTGTCACACACTATACATACATTTCTGCATATATACAGTGAAATAATTTTTTTCACATATCCCAGCTAAGCTGAGGTCAGAGTGCAGGGTCAGCCATGATACGGCACTCCTGGAGCAGATAGGGTCATGGGCCTTGCTCAAGTGCCCAACATTGGTGTCTTGGCTTGAACCCCTGACCTTCTGGTCAGTAACCCAGAGCCTTAACCGCTGAGCCACCACTGTCCTATATTAGGATCAGCATTGGATGGTACAATGACTAAAAATAAGTGTTATAGATTTAATGAAGTTATTATAAATATATCTCATTATCTCATATATTTCACAAACAACTTAAGGTACAATTTTCCATTTCAAAAGTTTCAAGCAAACTTAAAGTAAGTACTACATCAATGATCTCTTTAACTAAAGCATGTCCCTCCCTTTTAAGAGATGCTTGCTTAAGGATATTGCTCAGATATTACTTCCAGTGCATGTTCAACCCATTGAGAATTTACAAATCAAATGAATAAAACACAGTCACTTTTGTATTAACATGCATATACACAAAGCGACTTGATCCTGAGCGGCTGCAATAAATCTAATTAAGACTGCGTTATACACAGAGAAAAGCACTGGGCATCCAGGGGTGATTCATCACTTATAGATGTTACAGATAAACAAGCACATACCTGTGTGAATCCATCCCACACAACTCATTACACTAGAGCGTCTCCAACTAATGCAATGAACTGGGGCTGAATTATTATACAGAAGGAAATGTGTAACATTGAAGAAGCTGCCAAAATGTAATACTCAGGGCCACAAGAAATATTATGAGCCATTTGTCTCATTCAAATTTGATTGATTGTTTAAGACAGCTACATCATTCTTTGAATAATGTTGTATAGTTAATAACATTGTGTTAAAAGAGATACTCAGGGGTACCGAGACAATCTGCTGGATTAGTACTGATCCAATGGCTACCAGACAGGAAGTATAGTATTCTGATTGAGGTCTAATGACTCCTGTTGGTGAGCAGAAGGTGATGTCAGCCATCTCATTCAACCAATAAATTCCCCATCTTCTCCAGATGACTTCCTGCTATGGGGCTGGAGATGAGGCATCGTTGCCTGGCAACAGAGTGTTGGTGGAGGAAATGGATGATAAAAGTCTTCCTGATCTCAAGAGAGTGATATTAGACAGACGAGGGGTAAGTGCATATCACGCCATGTGAAGATAGGATTCAGGCAGATAGACAGAAACAGTATCTGCGTCTGAATTATCATACTGGTGCAGTATGCACTGAATTTGATGAAGAACTTCTCAACAGAAGTTTGGGTTTAGATGATATGAAGGTGAGTAAATGATGACAGTGATAAACACTCCAGGATTACTATAGTTTTGAAGTTCTGATTAAGATTTCATTTTATTCTATGTTGAATTTTACCTTTCAATTTAATTTTGTTTCCATTCGTTTACACTCTAATTAGACTTTTATATGTAGCTTTTTTTTTGTACATTTACCTCCATTTCGTTTTCTGTATTTAAGGTTGCCAATGTTAATGTGTTAAGGGATATTTTTTTTAAATGTTTAACGGTATCTCAGGGCATCTGGTGTCATTTCTATGGAGAAGCATTGTCCTGTTTAATATGCTGTGCATTAAAAACTAAAACTACAATTATGTTGTGGTCAATTTTATTTTATTTTAGTTAATTTTGGAGTCATAAAAATGTAATGTAATGTATTTTTATTTGTTATTTTATACTTGTATTTAAGTTTGTGTTTTTCCAATTTTGTTCATTTTAATTTTTATTTCATTTTCACTCAAAAACCCCATACAATCCTAGACATACAACAACCACCATGTCGGCATCGACTGGTATGTACCCTTTATGAGATAGTTAAGTGTTCACTGGTTGCCCATTTCAGAATCCATAAGTCATGTGGGTCATGCTTACTGTATCATAAATAATGCATTTTTGGACATCCTACTCATTTGACGGACTACTTTTTGCATAATGTGTAGCAGGGAAGTACACATAGTTGAACAAGGGAGTTAAGAAACATTTTGACTGAGGTCTGTGATGACTTCAGTAATGGAGAGCCTGAGATCCAAAACCATGAGCATGTTTTTCAAAGTGCTCCTGCTCTTTCTCCCTAGTCTTAAAGCCATCACAATGGTTTGTTTCAGTGCTACTTTCTATTTGCAGTGATGGATGAAGGCCAAGCTAAGATTCCACCTTCTTTAACTAGCAGGCACTGCAGAGTACACTGCTGGGCAGCAGAGGTATCCACCTTTCTAAATGTAGGTGAATCATATCCATTTTCAAATGTGATTGTAGAATATTCCTTAGAAGTGCAAGAGAAGGAAAACAAAGTGCTGCTGCAGTCAGCAGGATTTATGTGTGTAAAGTCAGCTAATCTTTGTTGTGTCTTCACTATGAAAAGCAAGCATCAGACAGACAGACAGACAGGATAGAAAGACAGACACAATAGATAGAAACAGATGAACAGTTGGAAGGACAAAATTGAGACAGACAGATAGATAGACAGATAGACAGACAGACAGATAGTTAGTAGGGATGTGCGAGACTAGTCAACTAAAGGGTTCTGATTCTGATAGTCGACACTGGAATATCTAGTCAGTCAATATTTGACTCAATTAAAAGTTTCGACATATTTACACATTTATGTTTAGCTTTAAATTACATGTTTATGTAAGCATAATGTCATGTTTATGTTACATTTTAAATATAATTAATACATTTATTAAAAAAAGGATATGGAGCATATGTATACAACGTTTAATTTAACCTAGGGGCTGCATGTGCTTCCTCTCTCTCTCACTCACGGCTCCCACAGAAACATGTTCTCTTAGAAGACAAGAATCTATGGAAATCACTTCATGGTCATGGTGATGGAAGAGAGGATGTGAAGCAGCTAACGGACTGGTGTAGAGCCAACAATCTGTCTCTGAATGTGGACAAAACAAAAGAGACAGAGAGACCACTCTCCGCTGAACACCGATGGCTCCTCTGTGGAGATTGTCAAGAGCACCAAATTTCTTGGTGTTCACCTGACGGAGAGCCTCACCTGCTCTCTCAACACCAGCTCTATTACCAAGAAAGCCCAGCAGCGTCTCTACTTTCTTCGAAGGCTGAGGAAAGCACATCTCCCACCCCCCCATCCTCACTACATTCTATAGAGGGACTATTGAGAGCATCCTGAGCAGCTGCATCACTGCCTGGTTTGGGACTTGCACCGTTTCGGACCACAAAGCCCTGCAGAGGATAGTGAGAACAGCTGAGAAGATCATCGGGGTCTCTCTTCCCTCCATCAAAGACAATTACAAAAAACACTGCATCCACAAAGCAACCAGCATTGTGGATGACCCCACACACCTCTCACACAAACTCTTCACCCTCCTGCCGTCTGGCAAGAGGTACCGAAGCATTCGGGCCCTCACAGCCAGACTGTGTAACGGCTTCTTCCCCCAAGCCATCAGACTCCTCAATACTCAGAGACTGGACTGACGCACACACACACACACACACACACACACACACACACACACACACACACACACACACACACACACACGTGTCCTGAGTTGCACTTTAATTTGTCACTTTATACATGGCTGCTACCTCAATAACTGCAATGTCCATAGAACACTATCTCATAGTATTTTGTTTACATTTGGCATTTTTAGAAACTGTCATCTTTTTGCACTATTGTGTACTGGTCGGCGCTGCACTGTCTTTCACTGTGCCTATTGTTAATTTTTAGTAATTTATTGTACTCTCCCGTATTTTTTGCACACGTTTGCACGTGCACTTTATATAGGTATGTTATTTAGTGTGTGTAGTCTCATGTGGTTCTGTGTTTGTCCTATGTTGTTTTATGTAGCACCATGGTCCTGAAGGAACGTTGTCTTTTTTCACTGTGTACTGTATTAACTGTATATGGTTGAAAAGACAATAAAAACCACTTGACTTGAAGTGAATTTACGAAATGTTGGCTTGCAAGTCGCTTTAAAGTCTTCTTTAAATCTGTGTGTGCTTGCCACCGAGCAGGCTTTTTCAAGTGCAGAATAATCACCTCAGGCGAGTTAGGTCCCGCCTTTCACCGGACCATTTTGACGTTAATTTTGCGAATCAAAAATTAATGCTCTAAGTTAGTAGACTAGACAATGACTATTTTAGGCTAGGTTTGCAAATAATTTTTACCCTGCTGATCAAAAAGTCTATTTTCAACGACGTACCGACTGCTTAACTGCTTAGTCTATCTTTCATTCTGTGTGCACGTCATGTTTAGAACAATACATACAATTTTTTATTTTTTTTTATAAATCGTAAATGTTATTGGTTACCGCTCTTAACCGAACAGCTATCATATAAGATCGTAGACAAATACACGACTTGAAATGCGTTCCTTTTTTCTTTCTTGTAGATTTAGCTTACCTGTTAATTATTTTCAACAATCCTGACTGCTGAAAATGTAAATTAACTTTTACTTGGTGACTTACGTTTAGAACAGGCCATAAGGGTTACTCTATTTGTCCTTCACTATTCATTCAATTGTTTTCAATAAATATGCCTGTATTCACTAATGCAGATTAAATTAATGCATGTCATGTTCTATACAGTGCATTCAGAAAGTATTCAGACCCCTTTTTTTCACATTTTGTTATGTTGCAGCTTTATTTTTTCACATAAATCTACACTCCATACCCCATAATGACAAAGAAAAAAAAAATTTTTTTGATAACTGCTAATTTATTAAAAAGAAAAAACTGAAATATCACATTGACACAAGCATTCAGATTTCCTTTGCTATGACACTTGAAATTTAGCTCAGGTGCATCCCATTTCTCTGGATCCTTTTTTAGATGCTACTTTGAATGGAGTCCACCTGTGGCAAATTCAATTGATTGGGCATGATTTGGAAAGGCACACACCTGTGTGGTCTCACAACTGAAAATGCATTTCAGAGCAAAAACCAATCCATGAGGTCAAAGGAACTGTCTGCAGAGCACAGAGACAGGATTGTGTCAAGGCACAAATCTGGGGAAGGCTACACAAAAGTTTCCGCTGTATTGAAATCCATAATTCTTAAATGGAAGCTGTTTTGAACAGCCAGGACTCTTCCTAGACCTGGTCGCCTGGACAAACGGAACAAACAAAGAGAGGTGACCAAGAACATGATAGGACTCTGATAGGCAGACCAACGCTCCACAGCACTGAAATATATGAAGGTGTCAGTGAACAACCTTTTGTAGAGATAGACATTAGAGGCAAAGGCGAAGAGGGAACTAAAGAGAGATACTAAGATCGAGATTTTAGATTCATAACACAACCTTGCCACTTATAAAGTGCTCATGTTCATCTCTAAGGTGAATATCCACTATGGCCATTCAAGTGTCCTCTAGAAAAAAGGTGTTGCACTGAAACATACATTGACACTAATGTAACTGACTATAATGTAACTGGAAGAGAAGCTTATGTTCCACACTGAGCATGTAGATAAGCTTCGTCTTTGTTGGGAGGCTTCATCAAAATCCCATTTGCACATGTGAACGAGTAGGGCCTGTTGTGTTCATCTACCTCTCTGGAAGCATCATTCAGCACTCAAAGTTAAGTACAGAGACTCTGCTGGAGATATCTGCAGGGACGGGATAATGACGCTTTCATGTAAAATTCATGGGGCGCTCTGCATTATGATGTGACCTTTGGAGCATTCCAGTTACACCACATTTTAATTCCCAAGCCAAGGTTCAAAGTTCAGGAATGAAGTGATTGTCATTAGCATACCTCTCATTGTGTTTATTTTATGAATACACACTCAGGAGACATGGTTTGAAGCCTAGATAGTTATCAGACAAATTCATATTTAATATTTGTTATGCTGTGAAATGAGCGAAAAGTAAAATCTAGAGAAATCTGACTTGCAAAAATCCAGATATAGGATTCATTTTCTTCCGCCCTAGAAGGATTAAAGGGCAGCATTTCCAAAACAAAAATGAGCAATGCTGCATTGGGAAAAACAAGGCTGTAATTTTTAGCATATAGTATGTTTCAAATCAATCAGCCAGGTAAGGAAATTCAAAAGGTTTTATCATCCGAGTTGTCGACTCAGGCAGTGACAAGCAAATGACGCGAGTTAGACGCATAGCGCAAGTTGCTCAATTTTTTTACTCCACAAGCAATCATATTAAACCACAATCTATCAACGTGGTCCATTTAAGGATGACATGTTGAGTCAAAACAAAAAAAGTTTGGGAGGGACAGTTTAAGTGTCAAAGGAAGTCTAAACATGGCAGTGACCTGAGACTACATAAATCATGCAAGGTTTAAACGATCTCCCTTAGGTCAGACCTGTGGTGTACAAAGATATACAATCGCTAATGGAGGGAATTTAGGCCGCTCTTCAACAAGTTAATTTATTTTTCCTTTTCATTAAGGAATGCATTAAATTGCATTAAGTAAATCTGGGATGCTACGGTAGATTTACAGAAGGGTTAGAAGTAGAGATTTTGAACTAATCATTACGCATTTAAGCCAGACTTTTTTTGGTTGAAACAAGTCACATTTCATCTAAAAACGTACCGCCCGTTTCCTAATGACATAGTTTTCAAAGTGGTATTAGAAGACGTATAGGTGGTACTATCCAATGCTACACACAGAGAAATTGCATAATAAACGTCGCCATTTCTAATCATTCACTTTGCAAAGTTACACCAGTTTCACACACTAACCTGCAAACACATCAACATAACTTTGTTAATTCTTGAAGTAGCACAAAAACCTTTGTTATTTTGGACTGCCATCAGCTTTTAATGTGTGTGTGATATCTGTGCCTTGTCCATAACGTAACTGGCTTCATTAAAAGTTATATCACCCTCTTATGGTCTCCTAAAGCTATTACATCAGACTACATTGAATGGAAGCAACTGATGAATTAAAAGCGCACAAATTATTGATGCCTCAAACATTTATCAATAAAATAGCATGTCAATCAATAAGCGATATATTGATATTTTTAGTGGATGTGGCATTAAATGAGAGTGAAGAGATATCACACTAAAGATTCTAAGTCTCTTTTAAAGCCTTTTCTTTGCACCACAGAAAAAGTGTCTTAACACCTCTGTTCTGTCATGACAATCAGCGCTCATTTTGTTTTCTGTCAGCTGCACATGAGAATTAACAATCTACATTTGACTGTGTAAAAGGAATTTTATTCCTTAATAAATAAGTTTATGACGCCAACGTACAACATATACGCCACTTGGATGTGGCCTTAGTGATGCAAATCTAACCAGAACATCAATAAGCGTGATTATATGCACAATCTTGCACGATTATGCTTAGTAAGCCAACAATGTGTAAGGTCATGTAGATGCTGCGGAAGGGTCATAAACTGTTTACGCAGTGTATTCACATCTTTACCGGCATTCAGGCAGCTTGTCCAATGTGCACGTGGGTGTGTGAGCATCTGTATACGAATTGATGTCAAAAACAAAGAATGAATTCTAAAACGCGTATGGACACTTTTTTAATGTTATTGATAGTTATCAGCATATTGCTGTTCATGTAATTGTGCCAATTGGCTGAAAACCCATGGTAAGTATGCCAGTAACAAAAAGGGGTACAATAAAGCTTGCTTTCCAAATCACCCACATCCAGGTGGCATTAAAGTCAAGTGCATTCATTTCTCTGCAAGCATCTGCTGATCATACCAGCTGAACCCCTTTTAACACTCAAATACACTGTATAAAGACCAGGTGCAGCAAAGCCTACGCCAACTATTTGAGCTCCGTGCCAATAGTAGATCATATAAAAACTCCACACACTTCAACACTAGGCTTGGAACACAATGCACATATCAATTACGGCATAATAGAAATGTGGAGCCAGTACTATTCTTAAGATTGAGGTAGTTTTAAAGAGGGAAAACAAACAGGATAAAAGAAGGGAATAACATTTTACAAAAAAAATTATAGCTAAAACATGTTAATTAAATATAAAATTGATTTTTAAGTTAAACAAAAAATCATGTTGAAATTATCATCATCGTTAGTGCTCCATCTACTGGAAGATTTTAATTTTATATATCAATTATATAAACCTCCAACTTGTAATTTTAAGTAATAAAGTAATAAAATGACCTAGAAAAGATTACTGCAATTTTGTTTGTGATCTGAGAGTTCAGTGCTTCGATAGAAATGCAAATTAGAATTAAAGTATTCATTTTGTGGAGAATTGCTACAAGGTGCTGAGCAGAGACACCAATCTTGGCTGTTAACTGAAATTAATTGCTTCATGACTTGCTCATGAATGAGATTGGCTGACCCGTTCACAGCGCAAAATGTTTCTCTCTCACTACAGCTACACAAATATATGCCATTTCCAAAGACAGCAATATAACCCATTTTACACCTGTCTAGAGCACAATAAGTCTGAAAACAGCATATAATTTCATGCAAGAATGATGTATCTGGCTCACAGAACATTTTGGAAGTGTCCTCAGTGTATACTGCCTTTTGTATACTGTGAGTTTATCTGATATTGCGACTCCTTTATGTAAGTGTTGGGGTATAACTAACTAAAATAAATGTAGTGACACTACTACTGTAATTATACTACATACCGTAGTTCACATAGTAGTTCAGCTGTTTTCAAAATAAAGCATAGTAACAAGATACAAGATTTTTCCAATAAGTAGTGGTGTAGCACAACAAAGCGCTTATATTCAGTATGCAGCTTTAGGGGTCATTCACACTAATGCATTTTTGCATCCAACTGCACTTTTTGGGGGGGTGGGGGTACACCATACATACATTATGTACGGCGTGATTTTATAATGTAAATTAAATAATGTCAATTAACCCTTGTATCATGTAAGTTTTTGCTAAAACCTTTTGTGTTTCTAGTCAAAAATGACCAGACCACTAAGATTGTTAATAAATCTCTCATATTGCATATATCATCCCAATATATTGCATTAAATCTTTTTGTCAACTGCTTTTTTAGAAATTATGTCATGTTTTTTCCTTAACATAGACGATAATATATCGGAACTGACAGCAAACTATCCCAAACACAACATAATATGATAAGTAGATCTTGAAATATTCCTCAAAGAGTGCACATGGATAGACAATGTACAAAAGGGCACTCAACACATGTTGTGTGTGCGCGCACGCATGTGTGTCCACATGTCCGAGGACTTTGTGGGTGCAAACATATAATCACATACACTACCAGTCAAAAGATTTGAAACACTTGATTGATATGTTTCTCATGATCTAAAAAATATTTTGATCTGAAGGCATATGCTTAAATGTTTAAAATTAGTTTTGTAGACAAAAATATAATTGTGCCAACATATACATTTATTTCACTACCAAAATAAATTTTTATTTAAAAATAATACGTTTTTGAAATGGATGACTTGAACCAAATAATAAAGAAAAGCATCTAATAAGTGCCCAACATAGATGGGAACTTAAAACAATACTGTTTAAAAATCATCCCAGATTGATACCTCAAGAAGTTGGTTGAGAAAATGCCAAGAGTGTCAGCATTGCCAGCACACAACTCTACGTATCCCATATATATATATATATATATATATATATATATATATATATATATATATATATATATATATATATATATATATATATATATAATAAAATAAAGAATGAGTGTGTTTCAAAACTCAAAAAAGTTCCTGAACACTTCGGAATTATAATTAAAATAAGAATTTGTTACATTACTTTAGTTCTTTTCTAGACACTCAAAGCACTTTACATTGTATAGGGGGAACTTAATATTTCTGTATTTTGTAGTCTACTCCATTAAAATCCAATGGCCGGACACTTTAGACTGGGGGACACCACGGGTGTAACAAAGTGAAATAAAACCAATAAACTTTTATGAAAATGACCTAAAACAATGTGTGTTTTCAGATGCCCTGTGTAAACAAAGTCATGAAATTTTATTCCAACTGAATGAAATAAACTACGGTTTTCAGAAAAACAAAATTAATCTGTCAGTTTTGATTGGAACACAATATAAGGGTTAAATATTAATTTGAGTCCCTGTGCAGCATATTTAAGTCTTTTCGTAGTAACATTTTTAGTTCACTTGTATAAATTAGGATTTATTCTATTTTTTTTTATGTATTTAGCGTTAATGTATTTGTTCAAGTCATCCTAATTAAAATTGTTTTCAAACACTCATTTTTGTGCCAAAACATACTGCTCTGATTCAATTAAACATTATACTATACTACCCCTTTTCCTAAGTTCCTTAAATATAGTTTGCTACTTTTGTTAGAAGCTTGCATAGCAGCAGTAGTTTAACTACAAACTACTAAATTATTTATAGCTTGTGGCTTGGCAAACCACAGTTTTCGATGTAGCTTCTCCAACACTGCTGGCAGTCCATAGACAGGGGGTATACAGTAGGAGGATTAATGGGGAGTGGGCATACCGTGCAAAGATCCTTGTACTGCATCTTCTGGAACTTGGTGTCAGCGTTGCCAGCGCACAACTCTACGTATCCCAGCACCACCTGGAAAACAGTGTTGTGGATAGCCTGGGTGAAGTGCATGTGCAGCTGGTCCATGGCTGTCTAAATGGAAAAAGTGGAGAAAAAAAAGAGAGCCAGTGAGAAGGTTTGTTCAAACTCAAGTGTTGCGTCTGCACCACTAGCTTCAACAAATGGAATTGCAAAAATAATGCCTTATTCAAACAGGTTTCCCAAACACTTCCCCAGTCTATTATTGGTCAGCAAAACCAACATAACAGGCCCTAAACTCACACCATTGGATAATCCAATGTTTTTATGCAAGACTGATCAGGATGCTCAAAGCAACAAAGTAACATTTTGATAGTGGCACAGAGCCACAGTGAAATGAACCTACAAATGTCTATCTCAACCACATTAACTTGGATAGGAGTTATTTTAACAGAAAAAAAATGCACACATCAGAAAGACAAGTCTTTTTTTATCCATCAGACAAAATCTTAAAAGGCATATTCACAAACCAAGCATTAAAGCTATTACACAAAAATCAATATTACAACCTACCAGTCCTTTGTTGCATTGCAAATGCCAACATACCATGCTTGTAAAATGAACACCAATGTTTAACAACTGGCGTACTGATTTTGGGAGATACCTTTAACAGCTTTAATTCAAATTGCTACATAGAAATGTTTTGATGCTTGTGTTTATTCTTCTCACAAACACTAGATGCTTTCCTCTACAAAGCAACCAAGCAGGAGACCTACTTATACATTACAAACAAACACCCATGCAACAATAAATAAAAAACAGCTTTCACATAATTTGACAGCATTCATATCCAATCATAGCTCCAGGCACACTTGACTCTGGAACAAAAAGCAAAAATAACCACACATAAGCAATTATGAAAGAAGCCCTATTCTATTAAAAGGCAAAACAAGTTTACTAAAAGCCCTGAATTCCTGAGAAACCAGTATAGTTGCAGACCCCTTGTGGCCTTTCACTGAGAAACATCTAACACTGTCTCAGGAAGTCTGTTTGAAGGTAAAACAGTGTGCCGGCCCACACTCTCAGAGGAGATGATTCATTCCAGAACTACATAGCAAAGCTCAGTATCGTCCCAATGGAGAAAGAAAGAGCTTTGCTGCAACTTAATTACACTTCTCCGCCTATCTTCCTTAACCTTGAATGTATCTCTCCCTCAGCTTCTGCAGAATTCAATCAAAATGGCACAATACTTGCATTCTCATGCAAGTACGGACATTCAAATAAGGGCAGTCAAATTACTTTTTGAAAAATAGTGGAATGGACAGTTATCATCTCCTCCTTTATCCATTCTGAGAGGAAAAATATTTTAAAAATGAACCTGAAACAACAACCAGTCATCACGCATCTGAAGGAAACCATGGTGGAAACATTAGTTGCAGTTAAAAAAAAAAAAATATGTAGTTACATACATTAGACAATTTAATGACAAGAAAAACTGTGAAAATTAAAAGATTGAAAATTAGCAGTGTAGACATCAGGCTAATTAAAGATGTCACAGCCAGAGCGAGAAGCACCTCGTTACAGGAAAAACACTCTCACTTGATAACTACTCAGCAAATCGTCTTAGTCTTGAGAATGTAAATGAATTAATAGAACAGTTCACACAAAAATCACATGATAGTTCATAGTGACTGCATGCTGTCAAACTCCAAAATGGACAAAAAAGCACTTTAAAAGCACCAGAAAAATATTCTGAAGCCATTCGGTAGCTTAGTGTGATGGACAGACTGAGTAGTAGTTATTAACTGATAATATTCCACTCTGCAGCAGCTCAATAAAATATTGGGCAGGTTTGATGCCAGGATCTATGGTCACAAGACAAGTAAGAACCAATAACCAACCTGTGTCACAGACGCCATAGCGTATGTGATTTGAGAGCTACCTAATGATTTGTGTGAACACTTTGATCTGACAGTAAAAAAAAATTAGTATGGGCAAAATCCACGTATGTGGACATCATGTTTATCAGCAGGCTGAAGTGCGAAATATTTATGAATTTTTTAAAGCGGCATATCAAACTAAACAAGAGACACTTCTCTTTACACCCAAACAGGTTTCAATAAAAAAAACAGGTTTCTTACCAGAGGCACTTTGGCTGGCTCTGCGGCCGTAAAGCATTTCAAGGAAATCGATGCCATGCTGTTGTGTCATTCATTGTGGCAGAAGTCTAGCCCTTAAATGACAGTCATGTCATAGGAACAGTTATGAGAACAATATTCGGTCGGTTTAAATTAAATTATGCATTGCATATAGCAACGTTAAAGCATGTGGACACGGGGTCGCACAAGGTTACACATCACAGACAGATGCAAAAACATGTTTGATGTGAATGGCCCTTTACAGTAGAAGGTAGCTGTCTGCTATATCTAGACAGCAGGCAGCAAGGCATGCAAGCTCAGTAGGTTTTGAAAGAGAGCTGTTCATGACACAGAAGGGCACACATACCATTGTTAAAATCATCTAAAAAAATGTACAGCTTAAATTTCAGGTGTTTTATCAAATAGCTGTTGAATACAGAAAAAAATCTTGACAGCAGGAGCCAATACTATGAGATCTCTATCTAAAGAACACTGTGTTTTATTTTCTTTCTGCCTATTTGTCTTCTTATTCGTTTCCCTTGGTCCAAGACTTCTAAAAAAGCTACGCAATCATGCGTGTCTTATATTGAATCTTGAAAAATGTGAATCTTTGACACTGTGGATCAACGACAAGCAACAATAGCGGAAGAAATTTCGACTTGCACAACATTTTATAAGGGGACGGGAAAGGCACCCAGGCAGGGGTAAGACTCAGCAGGTAATAAAACCAACAATGAGAAATTCTTCCAGGATTTCGCTTTCAATCACAGCTTTGCTTTCTGCTGAACAAAGAAAGGTAAAATAAAACAGGACACTCTTCCCTTCTGGCAAATCCTACAGTAGGTATGAATCATCTTCCCATTTTGAGGGGGAAAAAGGAGGAAAAGTGGAGGCTGAGGGGGGAAAGGGGCAGAAAGAACTCACTGCAATGACTCACCTGTGTCTTGCCCAAAAGTGTATATGCCAGTTGAACTTTGGTGTAGTGAGAGACATCAAAGTGCTTGCAGGTCTTGGAAAGTGCCACATCTAACTGCTCCTGCATGGACAAGCATGAAATTAGCATGATCAGCAACAGATGGAGATGTTCACAGGTTCACCCACTTAATTCATCTGTTAATGGGACCCATGGTTATTCACCATTTTGAAATAAATTTAGAAATTCAATTCCAACAATACAATAGAATTAAATTACAACTAAATTCTTTGAATTGAGATTTGAATTTAAGTTTAAGGAAGTACAATTAAAATGGAATGATATTAAAATAAATTCATATAACTTCTGTAAGTGTAGTTTTTAATAACACATTTGAATTTTCAGTATAAATTACCCAACTTTTTATCATATCCAGTGCTGGTTAGATTACTTCTGAAATGTAATCTGGTACTGATTGCAAATGACACTGTAAAAATGTAATAATTAGTGTACATTTTTTACATTACACTTTTTAGGCAATCTAATCAGAATACTTTTGGGAAAATGTCATGTTCAGTAAGCATGAAACTAAACAACAATTTGCTTTTTATCTCAAATCCTTGAAAATGGTACAAAACAATCAAATTCACATTTTGATATCAATATTTATGTTTTGTTGGCAGTGTTAATTATTTTGACATTACTAGACTTAGTTTACATAAATGTCTAATAAAATGTATTCTACACCAGGAAATAAATAGACATTAGTCCAAATTAATGGACTAAATTAATTGGCGAGTTCACAATATAATTTGAGTTTAAAGATAAGCATTCATATTCCCCAGATTACAGCATTGAGAAATGCGCTGTTACAGAAATAGAAATGCTGCACGAATCACTGTACTTCTGGTGGCAGCCTTCATAGTGCTCCGTACAGGCACAGGCGTTGTGCTATTAACTAATGTGTGGAAGAATGGAAAAGATAAAAAGATGGGGGAGCAAGAGAGAGATATTAAAAGAAAAACATGAAAGGAGAAACAAAAAGAGAGCATGAGTAGAGGAGTTGTATGCAAGGCTGGGTGCCATCCAATTTAATATGCCATACAGAAATCTCTGCATAACACAGCAGATGCCATCGACAGAATTTGTGTGTGTGGCTACGTGTGTTTGCACTCCTATAGGCTTGAACACAGCTTCCAAATCCTGAAAGGCAGCGATTAATTTAATATAAAGTCAGTCCATCTGCCTAAGGGCCTGGGAGACTAAATGCCATCAGACTGACCCCCTGAGCATCACTTTTAGATGTAAAATGCATGGTCAAATGTTCCTTCTGATCTGTTTAATTCATATAATGTTGAAGCACTACACTTGAGGCAACTGCTGTTGTTCAATCTGGCAAGCTGTGTGGGTGCTTCCAAAGGGAACTGGGTGGTCTTGTATATGGAACTAAGGAGATGTCTCCTTAGAAAAATGTCTGATTTTTTATTTATTTTTTTAAAATCACATACCTCTATTTGCTCCAGAGTGTCTTGCAGTTTGGAATTCAGCTCACTGAGGAAAGAGAGACCATTTTGATCAGTTTAGCAAGGATGACAACAGAAACTGTGAACTAACAAAAAATCATTCCGCACCACAGGTAACCATTGTCCTCTGTTTGCAATGCAACATAACAAACCACCAAGCACAGTATAGAGGCATGTTGGAGAAAAAGCTTTCTTTCTCAGAGAAATGGACCATCAGATTGAGAAAGTCAAAAATAGAATTGATATTTGAATAGCACAAAATGCATTGTACAGTTTACCAAACATGTCAGATATGTTTTGCTAGTATCTTAAAGGTGTAGTGTGTATTTTTTCTATGGTAAAATACATGTCATGCATCCACTGAGACAACTATAAGTATTTTGCCTAAGGTGTGTGTAAACATTTGACTTCAACTGTAGAATTAAAATATAAACACTTTAAAAGAAACATTGTCATATATTCAACAACAACAGATCATCAGCGATCGCTTCTCATAAATGTCCGGTACTCAGTGATTGCAAACCTCTCTGAAACTGCTGGAAACACTGTATAATGAGACCGCCGCGTGCTTGAAGAATGTGCAAAAGTGCTGTGTTTCACTTTTGAACATGCTGCGAACAGACTATGTATTTATTTAAGTAAATCGTATCCTTTTTAAGTTTAATAATCACATTAGGCCATTTTGTGATTCCCGTCTTTCCGTCCCCAAATTTAAGACCTCTTTCAATGATAATGAAGAATTCTTTATACCTTTTAAGATATTTGTTTTACAACCTTAAATTTCAGAAAACTGATTTAAAAATGTTTTTTACGACTTCAAGAGCAAGCATGAACCCTGCACAATCAAGCTCCCTGTCATACTGACCAGCGCAACATAAAACAATTACAGAGTGCACCTTTCAAAAAGACCCAATGCTGAGAAGCAATCTTTGGCTGCTATGAGACCTTCGAGCAACATACTACAAGCAGCTACTTTGCCGGTAGAAAAGCATCACCATGATCCGACAATTAAGAACGACTGCAATTCATTTCACAAGCTAACTCAGCTCGACAAGAGGGATTTCACAGTCCCATAGGACAAGTATTGTTAAAAGATGAGACAGAATTCATAAAACTTTAATTAAACTGCCTCTTCCTTCCCTTTTTCCTAATTTTGCACTTGATGCAAAAGAGGTGTTCCAGCAGTTTCTCCCCATAAGCACTCTCATTTTGCCATTATACATGATTCTGGATGCATGACTATTGCCAATGCATGAATATTGACAATAGTTAAAATAGTAATTTAGCAAATAACAAAATCATTCAAAAAGCAGCATTACCATTAAGATTGTTGAGATGATCTCAAGGGTGAACTTTAGATTTGAAGGAATACTTTTATTGGTTAGACTAAGTTTATAGACACACGATAGCGGCAGTACGAACAAATTGATTAATTTCAGATTATTTTACTCTGGATAGGGGCACCCAGCAGGGTTGCCCTCTTTCCCCATTATTGCTCTGTCTTGTCCTGAAACCATTAGCAGCCACAATAAGAAGGGAAGATATTTTCCAGGGGTGGTGGCAGGAGGTGTGGCGCATAAGCTTTTGCTTTACACAGATGATATTTTAATATGCATCTCCAACCCCCATTAGATCCTGGTCTTGCCTTCATAGAATTATTAATTCCATTATTAATAGAATTATTAAAGATATCGGGATACAGAGGCAATTGGTCTATATCCAAAGCTTTGGCTCTGACAGCGTACTGCCCAGTAATGGCTTTCCAGCCGTGCAAGTTCAAGTGACCCATACAGGGCATTAATTATTTGGGCATTTTATTCCCAGCAAAGGGGATAAAATCATTCTGATTTATTTATTTTGACACCTTAATAAAAAGGTTTTCGAGCGAAGTGGGCAGGTGGTCTTCATTACATTTATCTATGACTGGGAAGGTTATTAAAATTGTTATTCAAATTAATTGTATTCCAAAATGTAACTACCTGTTACAATCTCTCTCTGTAGATGTCCTCCTCTCTTTAAGCAATTTGATAGCATAGCGAAGTACTTCATTTGGAATGGTAAGCATCCTAGATTAAATTAAGGGGTACAAGACCTACCCAAGATTTTGTTTTATTATTATGCATTCGGTCTGAGACATTTGGCTCATTGGTTTTGTATTGAACGGGATATTATTGCCCCTATTTTGCCATTGCAAAGCCTTTCTATCAAACTAATCTGAGAAGTTACACCCCGTTATCGCGCATTTGCACTCAGTATAGGCAAAAGTGTCCAGAGTATTTAATTCAGACATTTATTTAAATGTTGCCTCAAGCATATGGCTGAACCCTACATTATGTATTAATAAGTCCCCTTTCTGCTGGTCAGAGTGTATTGTGAAGGGGGTTACTACACTCAGTGACTTATAAGAGAGTGGATTGTTAAGATCTTTTGAAAATATGGTTTAACATTTTGGCATTACAAAATCTCAGTTCTATAGGTATTTACAGCAGTGTCACCTGCTACATATTGTTTTGGGGAGTAACACACACACCCTTAAAGTGGCAGATACTCTGGGAGTGGTGATTACTGCTTTTGGAAAAGGTCATGAGGCATCAGTGTATTACTCCCTGCTAATTCAGAGTCTGGGGCAGGGAGCTTCAACTTCTCACAAGAGATTATGGGAGAAAGATTTAAACTTGGTATTGGAGGATGGAGTGTGGGCTAGGATTCTAAAAATGTTAAATGTTGTTTCAATGTATATATGTTGTGTGTTTTTATATATATATATATATATATATGTTTATCAATAAAATCAATAAAAATGTTAATTGAAAAAGAAATATGCAATGTTGTTTTTTCTGTTGAAGCAGAAGACCAGCAGGACAGCACAAAAAAAACAAGACGATTATGACCTTTCTTGAATAAGCTTATTCTTTAGACACATGCATTTGAGGGCTGGTGTTTGGAGTTCTTGGCAGTTGAGAGACTGCAGTAGCTTGTTGATCTACCTCCATCCATCACAGTGGGCTCAGACTCAACGTGGGTCACTCGTTCCCTTTGTGCGCCTCAAAGGAACCCCAAAATCACGTTGAACATATCAATTACTTCCAATTCGCTTGCGGCATGTCACCGTTGTGCCTCCTCAAGGCTCACCATTTTCTTCAGGGAGGCCACGCAAAATCACATTTTAATGAGTTTTCTCAACAGGATCCGTTGCAGAATGAAAACATTTAAATTCAAACAGTTTCTTATCATTACCATGCCATTAGTCAAGAAAGCGCAGGGAGGAAAGACAAAGACACAAACCTAACTCTTTCTTCCAGAACATAAAACCAGGGTTGCTAATAGCATGGGGGCGATGGTGTTAGATGTGACTAAATTAAAGATTAGGGCTGGATTTGAGGGCAGTGATTGTTAAAGCCGAGTGTGCAGGGCTGCAAAACTATGCTGCTGGGCCATTTTTCTGGCTTAGGTCTCTCAGAAATTAACTTGGCTGTCTGGCACCTGAACGAACAGACAACTGAAACATCTGTCACTGCCAAAGATTAGTGCTGATATAAAGTACCTTACTTGCCACAGGAAATGGAAAAAAATATTTGACAAAGTCTCAAAGATATCCTCAATATCCAAAATAGGTTTATCTGCAGTGCAAATGTTTGCACATCAAAAAAGTATTGGAGAAGAAGCCCTGTGTCTGCCAATATGTGACATGTAACACAATAGGGTATTTTTTTACACCGAAGTGTTGCAAATATGGGGTCAGGGTATGACTAGGCTCGTGCACCCAGACCTTCAACTAAAATGGCTGAGATATACACTCACTGAGCACTTTATTTGTAACACCTGTACACCTACTTATTCAAGCAATTATCTAATCACCAAATCGTGTGGCAGCAGTGCAATGCATAAATGCGGATAAAAATCACGCAGATATGGTTCAGGAGCTTCAGTTAATGTTACATCAGTTAATGTTACATCAGTTAATGTTACATCAACCATCAGAATGGGGGGAAAAAATTTTATCTCAGTGATTTCGATCATGACATGATTGTTGGTGCCAGACAGGTTGGTTTGAGTATTTCAGTAACTGCCGATCACCTGGGATTTTCACGCACAACAGTCTCTGGAGTTTACTAAGAATTGTGCCAAAAACAAATGCATCCAAGTGGGCAGCAGTTCTGTAAACGAAAACACCGTGTTAATTAGAGAGGTCAACAGAGAATGGCCAGACTGGTTCGAGCTGACACAATGGCCATGGTAACTAAGATAACCACTCTGTACAACTGTAGTCGGCAGAATAGCATCTCAGAATGCACAACACACAGAATCTTGAGGAAGATGGGCTACAACAGTAGACCACATCGGACACTTTATTAGCACCATTGTGTTCCTAATTAAGTGCTCAGTGATACAGTGATACTCAACACAAGAAGTGGGGTAAAAAAATATTTTGATCAGCCTAACTATTTAATATTGATGCACTAATCTCCGGGAGCTATTGCACAGAAAACAAATGGAAAAATAGAGGAATAAATGCGCCTTCTGAGGCTGAGAACAGTTTGTTTGGTTAACAATTGCCAGTTAGGCCCTACTGAAGATGTCATAACTACACCATCTGGTTACATTTGTTTAGCTAAAATAGGTCTGTGCTTACCAAAATTCTAAGCACTGCCCCAGTGGCCAAAGTAGTAAGTGTTTTTCGGCATATGGGTATGCGTGAACTCCACAGAGGGGCGCCAAATGCGAGTTGTGGAGAGAGCTGTTTTCAGCCGTACAGGCTGCAATACACTGAAGAGGAATGCATATTTTATAAACTGTACCCCCCCATCCCAAACCCCAAATCTAAACCTAACCATCTATTAAAGGGGAAAAAATACAGCCTCTGAATCGCACTAGTCGCTGATTGTGCAAACAACATTACTTTCTGCTTTCAACGCAGGATCCGAACCTTGTTCTCCCATGCAGCAAGTGTAAACATGCTAGTGCCATTGCAAAATTCTAATAGTAGATGCCATTTTTCAGTGGGTCAGCGCAATGTGGCCACACCTAGGGTACTGGAACTCTCTGAAACAACATGCCGACTTCCCATGTGATCATGTTGTCCAAAAAGCATTTTTTTCTCCATAAAAGGTCATTTAAAAGTTGCAGTGTATTCTGACGAAAATAGTTGTTTTGCAAGCAACATATAACTTAAAAATATTTTATTATAATATAGTAGCTGTTTGACCAATCCCCTATTTTTATTTAGGAGGGCTATTAAAAGCATGAACTAGTGAAGGGTTTAGGACTGTGCATGCTCCTGTGGTGCAATCAGCCAAACAGCGTTGGCATGACATTCTTTTCTTGGAGTCTTAGAGTGATTAAACACATGGCATTAATGTCTCAGGCGACTGGCTCAAAAATGTCTATGACTCCCATGAGCAAAGATGGCAGATTTCCAATCACGTACATCCGGAGGGTCGAGCATCTGTCATTGAGATCAACAGGAATGCTAATGGATAGCTCTCTCCGGGTATTATGGATCTTTTTGGTTGCAATGGCACAAATTCATGCCAACAGTGCTGGCACCTGTTATGGCTTTAAAAATGCCGCTGTCATCAGCTATTTCAGGGAAAAAACAAATTTTTAACAATGTATTTATCATTTCAAACAATCAAAATTATATTTTAATTTTTTAGGTCAATTGGCAACTCATTAACACTAGCAATACTTTTGATAGTCTCCCTAAAGACAGAATGTGACATATGGCATTGGCCTGCAAAACTTTGGAAAATCTGTGGGTATGCTTTTACAGAATACCCCGTAAAATTCTAATTTTGTTCGGTGTGTTAAAACGTTGGCTTAAAAAAGGCATGGGGAGACACAGATCTGAAATTAAAGCATTACATGACCATGGAATTTCAATATCAAAGGGTAGAGATAGTAAATATATTGCTAAGGAATCGCCAAGTGTCATTTCACACCATGAGATTGATAGCAATTGTACTACTGAGCGTAGACTTACAGACCAATACTATACGTCCCTTCTGAAACTCCTATGTTCTGTTTTAGGCAGCACCCCCCATAGACACATCAATACCCACCTCCATAAACCTCCCTGTCGCTCAGCCCCTCAATGCATCCAAATAAACATCTTATAACCTTTCCCTGCAGGGACAGAATGAGAAAACGACAGTGCTATCAACATAAATATAGTGAGATTCCATTATACGGCTTTTATAAACAGAGGTTGCGTCTCTTGAATAGCACTCCACTCTCCTGGAAGAGTCTGCTGAATTGTAAAACAGGTGGATGAGTTTGCAGTCAAAGGGAATGTT
This sequence comes from Moxostoma hubbsi, assembly GCA_032164185.1. Taxonomy (NCBI): domain Eukaryota; kingdom Metazoa; phylum Chordata; class Actinopteri; order Cypriniformes; family Catostomidae; genus Moxostoma; species Moxostoma hubbsi. The sequence goes on along the minus strand of JAVLUX010000026.1, from coordinate 22,887,552 downwards.
TTAGTGGTTCTACTGGCAGTGGTCCTGTCCAGACGCACTCCGTCTTATTAGGAAGACAAGGGAGGTGACCAAGAGCCAGGTTAAAGAAAATTGATTTTGCAGCAGTGGCATACCGCAAATCTTGGTGACCTCCCTGTGAATCATTAGACAGGGCTCTGCCCACATGTGGTAATGTCATACATTAGCGTTTGTATTGGGGCTAAAAAAGTATTGCTGATGGAGTCAGATGAGATCTTATTTTGAAAAATTTTGCCCTCTCTTTAATACTTGTCTCTATATTTATCCTTTTATTTGCTTCTGTTCCTCTTTCTACATTTGTCATTTAGGAAGTGTAAGAGCTGCATCAACAAAAACATTTCAGCACATGCTTGAGTATTAGAGGTAAAATTGCAGCCTTTCACTGTCACGGTTTGTCAAGAACCAATCAACCTGACTCGTGAGTAATGAAGAGGCTGACGTTGTACTCTACGCCGAATCCATTTTCACCTACCTTGTTGCCTGTTAGAGACTAATTACCAGTCAACCATACAGGGTAAGGAAAAACAACAAGGGCAACTGATATCACACATCCATTGCTGTTACATCCTGAAGACTACGTCAATGTCAGAGTATTAAAAACCAGCATGGCAAGGCGACAATGCCTCTGACTGTAACTGGCTGCTAGGCTAACAAACAAACACATGAGAGCACATTATGCATCATTACAAGGAGAAGTAAATGAGGCAAAAACACATGTAATGGTCTCCAAATCAGCTCCATGTTGTCTGGCAGCATATTGATCAAGAAAGTCCTTGTGGTTTCTGCTGTAGAAGAAGCCATCTGAAGCCATCTGTATGCTAGTGTCCTCCTAAAAGTTATGTATATATGCAATATATTTCAACCTTTCTCTTCATAGGAAATAGACTAAAAATTTTAATAACCCTTGCTGCACTTCACAGATTGTTGTCCTATCAAATGCTTTCTAGAATAAGAATGTGCCTCTCCCTGTAACAAAGCTGCAAGTAGCAAAGCGTGGTCCATGGCTGTGAAGTAACTAAGTGGGGAATTCACCAATAATGATTTGCACCCAATAAAAGCACAGTTTTTTTTTTGCCTGTGCTGTTTGCGCTCGTTTAGCGACCGATTCACTAAAGGAATGATGCAGGTTAGGAAACGGTGCAAATGCACCCACAAAATTGCTGCTGAACGCAATTTGCATGAGCAATTCTGACCTTGTGGGCCAATTCAGAGCACGATACAGTGGAGGGCACAGTGGACGAATGTGACATGAAACACTTTGTACAGCTGTACAGTATCACTAGCACTACTGTGATTCATTTCTGAATCATCTCTTTAAAATATGAAAGTGCTCATCTGCACTGCGCATCCAGATATTTATCAGGCTATAACACTTTTATTTATTTATTCATCCAAAATTTAATAATTATTTGATTAATTTTGGCTGATATGATCAGTTGAAAATGTTTACAAACATCTCTTTTAAATAAAATTAATTTGACTACTTTTGTAGTAAATTTACTACAAATGTACTTAAAATTTGCGGTAATAGCACGATTTAAATTATGCCAGGCAATTTTTGTAAATGAAGCACAATCTACAATGAGCCTAATTTACATAGAAAGGAGGAGTGTTTGTGTGGAAAGGATTAACAATAACTTCCTTTAAAAGGGCATTCAGTAGTTCTCTAGCTAGCGTTAGCATATACTTTAATTATCTATACAACAAGTGGTGTTACGATTTAAAAAGGGGGGGGGGGGGGGGGTGAACAATTCGATATGTTCTGCTCAAACTTCCTGTTTCTATAGGAAATATGTAAACTCAAGACAGAAAACTGCTAGTCAAGCCATTTCATGGAGTCTTTAATTGTTGCAGAAAAGAGTGTATAATCCGACAGAGAAAATATCTGCCTGTTTTAGTAGTCTTGAAGCTTTCAAGGTTGGAAAAGAATGGAGAGAAAGACACTTCCATTTGAAAACAAAAAACTAACGCCAAGCACAATACCTCAATACCTGGTCTGGAAACATGAAAAATGCCTGAATATTTGTTCCAATCTAGCATCAAAGGGAGAGAATTGAAATGGTCCAAACAGGAGGAAATTGCATTTGGGCGCGTGTCCATGCACTTGCACATGCACAGATATCTCTGTGTGCAGAGTGGGCTGGCTGGAGGCTGATCAGATAGCAGTAACTTCCTGTGCCAATTAGATCCAAGCAGCGATGCAGAGTTATGCAGAGTTATGCAGAGTGAGAGAGAGTCTGAAAATCGGTAGCATCCTTTCACATGAGCCATTCCGAATTAACCCTCCCTGTCTCTTAGGCCACATCATTATGAGATAAACACATCCCACTAGTGTGAGTTCTGGCATATTGATCACAGGACACAAACAGGTGTATTTATTCATGCATCATATTGGCTGATGAAACATCACAAGTTATTTAAGTCCCATATACTTTAAGTCAGATTTCAGATTGTTACGCCAGCTTCCGCACATACTGAGTAATAAAATCTGTGTAGTTCTCCAAGGTGATAGCATGACTGAATCTTTGGTACTTGACATTTTTGAACAAGCAATCATTTCTGTTCCCAAAGAGTGGAAGTAAACTCTCCTACAATGCTTTTACAGGCACTAGAGACTGAATTTCAATTTCTGTAGCTCAAAGTTTCAAAGTGGGAGCACTGCTGCCAATTCCTTCTGTACTGTTCTGAGAACAAAAGCACAAGGCTTATCCTAGTCACTGTACCTGAAATTAGGTTGTGTTAGAAACCGTAGAATATATATGTTGCCTTCAAAAAATGATCGGATGAAAGCATCTTAACAGGCAAGATGTTAAGCAAATAGTGGATTCAGATGTACCTTAAAGGGATAGTTCACCCAAAAATGAAAATTCTTTCAACATTTACTCACCCTCATGCCATGCCAGATGTGTATGACATTCTTCTGCTGAACGCAAAAGATTTTTAGAAGAATATCTCAGCTCTGAAGGTCCTCACAATGCAAGTGAATGGTGCCGAAAATTTTGAAGCTCCAAAAGGACATAAAGATAGCATAAAAGTTATCCATAAGACTCCAGTGTTTAAATCTATATCTTATGAAGCGATATAAGTGTGGGTGTGAAACAAATCAATGTTTAAGTCCTTTTATACAATCAATCTCAACTTTCACTTTCATATGCGTCTTATTTTGTTTTTGGCAATTTGCATTCTTCGTACATATCGCCAGCTACTAGGCAGGGAATAGAACATATAGTATAACAAATATTGATCAGTTTCTCACCCATCTTCTCATCTTTGCTTGTGTTAATCAGAATAAAGACAGACAAACACATCTGGGGTGGCATGAAGGTGAGTAAATTATGAGAGAATTTACATTCTTGAACTATCCCTTTAATGACTTAATTACTTATTACCTTCACGCAACATCTGCAAAGGCAGTATTTTTCAGGTTTCAAACACAGCCAAAACCTCACAAATAGATACTACATCTGAATTAACATGTAATAAAACTGCAAATAATAAAGATCTGAACAAAAAGTTAGCATTCATATTTGAATTCAGATTCAAATAAATCCCATTATATTTCAGGGCATGCTACTCAATTCTATGAGTTTTAGGCACAGCAGTTCTCCACAAACCTTATACAGTTGTAGTGCTTGAAAGTGCTGGCGGCCTTCTGGCATTCTAAACACAACTGGATCGCACCTGGGTAGTCTTCCTCCTGTAAAACAAACAGTTACATTTTATCTGAATATTTGTACAGGGTCAAACTATGAGCTAACGGTTTAATGAATGATGTTACATTGCTAATGTGGAAATGTAATCTTCCAATGAGACAATAAAGTTCATTTTGCATGAGTATTTTAAATTTAGAGGACATAAACAGACTAAACATTATAATAAGTTGGGTTGGGAGATCCAATTGGAACCAAAGCATTTTCATGGCATTCAATGCTGTTAATGTTTCTTTAATGTCTGCATTCTTCCGCCTCCATACTAAAATACTCCGACAGTGTTTCTTGCACTGCTAGTAAATCTCTAGTCTAGGTATAATATAGTTAGAATCAGTTATTTCGTACTTCTTTTTAGTACTAAAAGTAGTGGGTGAATAGAAACTCAATCAAAAACATCTTTGTCCAACTAATACACATACATACATACATACACTCACCTAAAGGATTATTAGGAACACCTGTTCAATTTCTCATTAATGCAATTATCTAATCAACCAATCACATGGCAGTTGCTTCAATGCATTTAGGGGTGTGGTCCTGGTCAAGACAATCTCCTGAACTCCAAACTGAATGTCAGAATGGGAAAGAAAGGTGATTTAAGCAATTTTGAGCGTGGCATGGTTGTTGGTGCCAGACGGGCAGGTCTGAGTATTTCACAATCTGCTCAGTTACTGGGATTTTCACGCACAACCATTTCTAGGGTTACAAAGAATGGTGTGAAAAGGGAAAAACATCCAGTATGCGGCAGTCCTGTGGGCGAAAATGCCATGTTGATGCTAGAGGTCAGAGGAGAATGGGCCGACTGATTCAAGCTGATAGAAGAGCAACTTTGACTGAAATAACCACTCGTTACAACCGAGGTATGCAGCAAAGCATTTGTGAAGCCACAACACGCACAACCTTGAGGCGGATGGGCTACAACAGCAGAAGACCCCACCGGGTACCACTCATCTCCACTACAAATAGGAAAAAGAGGCTACAATTTGCAAGAGCTCACCAAAATTGGACAGTTGAAGACTGGAAAAATGTTGCCTGGTCTGATGAGTCTCGATTTCTGTTGAGACATTCAGATGGTAGAGTCAGAATTTGGCGTAAACAGAATGAGAACATGGATCCATCATGCCTTGTTACCACTGTGCAGGCTGGTGGTGGTGGTGTAATGGTGTGGGGGATGTTATCTTGGCACACTTTAGGCCCCTTAGTGCCAATTGGGCATCATTTAAATGCCACGGCCTACCTGAGCATTGTTTCTGACCATGTCCATCCCTTTATGGCCACCATGTACCCATCCTCTGATGGCTACTTCCAGCAGGATAATGCACCATGTCACAAAGCTCGAATCATTTCAAATTGGTTTCTTGAACATGACAATGAGTTCACTGTACTAAAATGGCCCCCACAGTCACCAGATCTCAACCCAATAGAGCATCTTTGGGATGTGGTGGAACGGGAACTTCGTGCCCTGGATGTGCATCCCACAAATCTCCATCAACTGCAAGATGCTATCCTATCAATATGGGCCAACATTTCGAAAGAATGCTTTCAGCACCTTGTTGAATCAATGCCACGTAGAATTAAGGCAGTTCTGAAGGCGAAAGGGGGTCAAACACAGTATTAGTATGGTGTTCCTAATAATCCTTTAGGTGAGTGTATGTCAGTGATCTGACATATGTATGTATGTGTATTAGTTGGACAAAGATGGTGAATATGTGCACAGCATATTTGAATAGATCGCTGTTAAACATATCAACTTACCTCCAGCATCTCACTTAGTCTGACATCAGTTCTTTGCTGTAAAGACAGAGACGGAAAGATGGCATGTGAGACTGGACAGTAGCAAATTAACTCTCATAGAGACTTGCTCTGTATAGCCATTAACCATGCTGATGAAGCGATTACCAGAGTCTTTATTGTCCTCAAAGACTTCAGCAATCCTGTTAACAGCTGTCGGCGTCTCTGATTGGCCAACAGCCCAAGACTGGCTTCAGTGAAGCCCTCTTTAGCAGAATGAAGCTGCCTGGAAGCAAAGGACAATAACAGCCTCTAAAAATTTTAACATCTGCACCTTTTATACAACTTATTAAAATAGCGACATTTTTTTGTTTTAGTTGTGAGATCTATCAGCATATATGTTAGGTAGACTATTATTTTATAACAAAATTAACCTAGCATTAAAAACAGCTAATTTTAAATATGATAAATGTGTATATCTGTCCCTTCAAAATGTGATTTTTCCTGTCCCATCTTGGCTTATAAGCTGTATCAAACAATTAAAATAATAACATACTGCCATAAATTTTACATATTGATAATCATTTTAAAATTTAAGTTTAATGTTGTTGTTTTTTTTGTTTGCTCGTTGCTGTAAAATAATGTAATCCAACCAACCTGTTTTTTTTTATTTTTCTGAAATCATATATCCAATATGTTGGTAACAAGGTTGTAAACTTGGTATAAAAAGAATGGACAATAATTGACTCATATAATATTTAGTATGACCTCCTGAAGTTGAAGATTACCATTTTCTGAAGATTAAGCACGTCCTTTAACAGACAATTTGTTGAAAGAAATAAAAAAAAGTCTTTCAGGCTGTTTTGCACCCTATTTCAAGAAAGTTTCAAGAATTTTGTATTTATTTACAGTGATAAAAGTTCTCTGACCTTCGTGCATTTGTGCAGATGACTGCAGCCAGTTGCAGGTTGGTCTGCAGAGACGTCACTCTCTCAAGTTCCTATGATACAACATTGATTTGAAAGTTTGTGACATAATGTTTCCTGAACATTACACAAGTGTTACTTTGAAATCCTTTGCAGTAGACACCAAAACCGAGACGCAACCTTTCTTCTTTGTAGCTGCTTGGATATAAGCTCACATGGATAACAGTTCTAAGAGGGTGTACATAAAACTCATTCTAGCATTTAAATCATCTAGAATGAGCTCAACAGAATTGAAAACACTGCAGAGGTTTGAGAAGCATTTTAAAAGTCCACAATGGCCACAATCCATCTGAATTTGAATGGGTGTAGTGGAGGTGCTTTATATGAGATGATTTTAACCCTATAAAGCCTAGCGCATCATATTAGATATTTCATACTTTGTATGATCAACATTATCAATACATTGCTAAAAACCTTGTTGTTTGCAACATACTAGATGTCATTGAAGACCTCTAGTAGAAGTATTAGACCTTGTAATATAATTTCCAAAATTACTGCCTTTATATTGTGATGTACATGTCTTCTTGCCATGAAATATTTGCTGATTTTGATAAAGTAAAAGTAAAAATAATGTATATATTGTTACTGATATTTCAAATTGAGTATTTGCTGAACTGAAGCACCTTGTGCTTGCATACATTATAGGACAAATTATGATAAAATGCATGTATCAAATATGATATACAGTATTTATCATATGGCTTTTGAGATATATCTCTCAATTATCATTGCATTACATTCATAGAGTTTTTAAAACACTGACATCTAATTTTTATAAGTAGCTATTATAATGCCATTTTACTATAACATCCTGTGAAAAAAAGGTTTTATAATTTAACTTCTTTGAATGTTAGTATAGTGTATGGTCCATAAAAACCATATGATAATAATTTGGGTCAACTTGAGTAAAATGTTTTGGGTAGCCTTCCACAAGCTTCTCACAATAAGTTGCTGGAATTTTGGCCCATTCCTCCAAACACAACTGGTGTAACTGAGTCAGGTTTGATGGCGTTCTTGCTTGCACATGCTTTTCCAGTTCTGCCCACAAATTTTCTATCAGATTGAGGTCAGGGCTTTGTGATGGCCACTCCAATACCTTGACTTTGTTGTCCTTAAGCCATTTTGCCACAACTTTGGAGGTGTGCTTGGTGTCATTGTCCTTTAGAAGACCCATTTGCTATCAAGCTTTAAATTCCTGGCTGATGTCTTGAGATGTTGCTTCAATATATCCACAGAATTTTCCTTCCTTATGATGCACCAGTGCACAAATGCACCAGTCCCTCCTGCTGCAAAAAGTTCATTTTTTGTTTCATTAAGCCAGAGGACATTTCTCCAAAAAGTAAGATATTTGTCACCATGTGCACATGCAAACTGTAGTCTGGCTTTTTTATGGCAGTTTTGGAAAAGTGGCTACATCCTTGATGAGCAGCCTTTCAGGTTACGTCGAAATACGTAGGACTCGTTTTACTGTCGATATAGACCAGTGTTTCCCAACCACTGTGCCAAAAAGATTGACAAAGATTGTCAGGTGTGCCGTGGAAAACTATCAATTTCCATAAAATAAATAAATGCATGAAAAAATTTGAAATAATTTCAGGGATCCAAACTCCTCACCTCCCTGAGAAATTTGCCATTTTGAAACCATAATCGGTCACTTTTGTGATTGTGAAGAGCATTAAGGGTCTTTCACATGTCTTGCGTCAGCACTGCAGAATACATTGAAGTCTATGAAGTGACGTCACTTTACACCAAAGTGTTTTTCACACACAAGTTTTTGCTTCACCAATAATGCCTTTGAGAGTACTAAGCAACAAGAAATATTTAAAAACTGTCCAAATTTGTGAAGAGACATTGAATGTCTCATCATTTCTTTTAATTAAATATTACCTTATCATTTACGAATATCAGAGACCCCAGTTATTGAACTAATTAAATTCACCAAGAAAATGCTTAGACCTAAACATAAACAAGTCTTTTTATTACTTTCCAAATACATGTTTTCAATGTTTATCGTGCACACCTGCAGATTTTTTACGTGGCAAACTCGCAAAATGGTCCTTCTGTGAAGCTTTCTGCTACTCTTGTCATGTGGAGGGCAATGTGGCGCTTGACGCTGGTGCTGAACAGAACATTGCGGATATGTCCGTCAATGATCTCTCTCTCCTCGCACCACCATCTGCCATCAGCCTTTATCCCTCTCGGAGGCTTGATTAGCCTGATACGGGACCGGGTGTGTATCATCATGACCCGGCCCCGCCCTCCGCCCTGCCACAGACGCCTCGAATCAACTCATGTGAAATCTGCTTTATAATGACGAAAGAACATTATTGAAACTCAAAATTATTATTATTTGTCTATTAATGTGGTCTTTTCTGATAAAAGCCATGCTCAGCAGTTTAAATAGGCTACTGTAGGGAAATGATACCGTAGATCTGCTTTGTGTTTATAATTCTTATATTGAAGTCAGTAGATTTTTAGTCATGCAAGTTTTAATAAAGGAGAAGGTAAGGACATTATTGAAACTCACTATTATTAGACTATTATTGTTGTCTTTTTGGATGAAAAATAATGCTCAGACTGAAAGAAGACTATATATATGCTTTGTTCTTTTAATGCTTAAACACTATAAAGTCTCTTGGTAGATTTCAGTCATGAACGGCTCAGAATGATTCACTGACACACTCACAGTACATAAGACACTGATTTGTTGCCATCTAGTGACATTTTTAGAAGGGGTCATTGAACTACTCAGTTAATAAAATTGAACAAATTAGTAAACTTCTGACCAACTGGAATTGTGATATATATTAAAAGTGAAACAATCTGTTACTTGTGTCATGCACAAAGTAGATGTCGTAAACGACCTGCCAAAACTATAGTTTGCGAATATTAAATCTCAGTAGTATAATGATCTATAAAACCTGTTGTATCAAATATGATACAATAAGCAATCACATATTGAAAGATGTCATCTATAGTTAAAAAAAACGCTCCATTTAAAAACTATTATTCCATATGTCAGGCTTTATGGGGTTAAATGCGCAACTACGATTCTGGAATAGACAATGGCCTTGGCATTCCTTTCATATAGCTACCTGGATATTTGTAGAGAATGACTGATGTATTGGCCAGAAACATTGAATATTTGGCCATTTTGAGATTATTGGCATTGGCCAATCACTTGGCCGAACAAAAAACAAGTCTACCAAAATGTACCACTGCCTTTGCTGATGGATAATATGCAGTTCCTGTTTTAAATTTTGTATTTAATTTATATTTTCAGTCTATTTAGATTACACATTGTGTAAAAATGTTTATTTAATTTCAGCCTGTATTTGTAGAGTGGCTATAACTGCATTGTATTAGCCTAAATCACATAAACATCTGCATTTTAACAGCTATCAGCTGTCCTCCATCCTCTAATTATGCACTGGCCACTAAAAAAAATCCATACAACTATTTATTAGCTGTCATTAAGAACTGCTACTCTTACCTCAGTCATTAATTGGTTCAGGCTAGAGGAGATACCCTTTCTTCTATAAGTAATTTCTTCAAGCTCACAATGAATGATAAGGTATGAGTGAGAGCACACTGGTGAAAACAAGCTTTCGTTATTAGAATGTTCCTAGACTAATAAAAAGTTGAAAGGGCTTTTTGCAAGGTTTTTTTCCCCTCACAGCATTGAAGAGCATGGCTGTCACAGACCGAGGTATATTCACACTGAGTGACCAAGTCTTTCAATGCACATCAGCTCTGGCCAAGACAGAGCGCAAGCCTTCAGCACAGAGACACATTAAAGATAACTATTTGGCATAAGAATACGAGGTGGAAAAAATTATATTCCACGGAGATGGCAGGAGAAACAAAGGCTCCTTATGCAAAGTATCACAAGAAACATACTTTCTTCAAAAGACGAGCTACAGGAAATAACCCTGAGAAAGTTGGAAGGCTCCATGAGATGAATAAACCACATTGAGCTTAAAAATCAGTGCTTGAGTTGGCTAAAATACATTCTACAGACTCCACAGCACCATCATACAAATGGAAGTACAAATAGGAATAGAACAAAAGTGTAGTGTTTGATTTGTTTTGATGTTCAGTCTACTGATAAACACATAGAAGGTGTGATGTGAAAAGGGTGTCAGTGTTAAGCAAACATGTCTAATAAACTGATCTGTGAGACAGGGAGCTCTGAAGTACCCTTGGATTCGCTCTACCTATAATGGGATGCTGGCCGAGTTATAGCCCCTCTGAGTCAAAGGCTACTTAAAGGATCCAGTGGACTTCTAAGCTTAAACAAGTTGACTCACAGTCTCTAAGAAGCTCAGCCTCTACTGGTGTGATTTGTGGTTCAGAGCAATCTTCCGGTTTTAAGTTTTGACTGACACATAAAGAGAGAAAAACAACAGGCAGCATCCATGGCTGAAAATCTCATCTAAACTCCCACACAAATTAGAATAGTAATTTGTCTTATTAGTTCAATGATAACCCTGCATCCTCAGTTTCAGTCAATGAGGCGAGTGTTCTGTGCATTTGGGCTTCCACACTTGAAGTCCGGTTGACCTCACCCTCCCTAATCTGTACTGCTGACCTGAATACCAAAAAATGTACAGTTAATATTTTGGAGGATCAGCAGTCTGTAAGTTGTCCACACCCGTGACACATTGATGTGCATCTAATTATAATACTTTTGTCTCTATTCTGACCATTGACTAATCCACTTATCTGTCTGCGAAAGCAACACCCCTACCACCTAACAACCATCTTTGCTGTGGCATCAAATGTCTAAAAAAAAGTTATATATATATTATAAATAAAAAGATATTACGTGGACTATAAAAAAGCATAACAGGTGCATTCTATGGCCAATGTTAGCATGCTATTTATACTGTGTATAGAATATAAACATTACAAATTATCTACTGCATTTATCTTACTTTCAACTATTATATGGTAATAACAGCTTATTTACTCAAGTTGTTTGCACTTCTTTTTGCACTTCTTTTTGCACACGTACAAACGTGTGCAAAAAGTATAATAAATTACTAAAAATGAACAGGATAATAGGCACTGATTTTACTGATCTCATGTGGATTCCATTAATAAAATGAGGCAGAAAGCATGAATAGGTTCAGTGACAGATGCAGAACTGTTCAAGTATATACAGACAACAAACCTTTAAAAATACCAGAGATTGCTTGGAAATTATAGACAAACCATGCATTCTTAATCATCTGTTTATTCGCGACATCTCTCCTCAGCCTAAACGTTATTATTACATTCTACACTGTGTTTATAAGGATAATTAAAGGTGCTAACCCCAGTGTCCTGGCCAAATCTGCCCATTGGCCTCTATCCATCATGGCTTCTAATAATATACTTTATATATGAATTGGCTACATCACTCTCCTCTCCTCTCCAACAAGAGCTGGCGTGTGGAGGGCATTCTGGTGTAATATGTCTGCTGTCGCATCTTCCAGGTGTATGCCGCACACTGGTGGTGGTTGAGAAGATTCCCACTATACTATGTAAAACGTTTTGAGTGTCTAGAAAAGCACTATTTAAATGTAACAAATTATTATTATTTTTAGCTAGCTGACTTCATCGACATGCTAATATGACACATAAGGTCAACCATCTACATCACTTCCTCAGTTGACATCTTGCTTCAGCTATTTGATTATGCATGGTGTCATGTATACTTGGAGAAAGTGAAGAAGACTTTAGCTTGACTGTACAAAACCTTAGTCTGAACTGTCTAATTCTACAATTAATTTTCTCTTTCAAGTCAACTATTGTTATGGCCGAGCAACAGTTAAAAAAAAATATTGCTGAGCCAGTAAGTTGAAGTCGATATTTTTGTAGCAACTTACCTGAATAATAACACATCCAGTTTAACACAGGCACAGACTTTAGAAAGTAACTCTATCACCCCCTTGAGAACCGAGGTTTGTTACTGCCTCGGTATAGCAATACTTATGTAAAGTATGTTTCTGGCTTTTCTCTGGATTTTGAGCAATTTATGGAACAATGTGGTAAAGTCAACAAAAATCTTGGTTGGTAACTTAAAGATTGTAGGTTCAAACCCAGCAAAGCATTATCCATAACGCATCATAGTGCCTTCAAGCCAGACACCTTGAGCAAGCGCAGGTTGTTCCAGGGAGGTTGTGTCTGTAGTACAGTTGGTATATTGTTAGTTGGTTTGGATAAAAGCATCTGCTAAATGATTACCTACCTAGTAAGAAAATAATAGAGAGATCCATTTCTGTGATGTGATGCACCTATGTTTGACTATTTCATTGATGGACACAGAACAAAATGAATCCCAATATCCAGAAGGCATAGAGACTATAATACAGCTCAAAAGCATGGCTGAAATCCCATCTTATCTCTGAAAGGCTTGGAACAGACACAAACCGCTGAGGTGTAAAATAGCTTGTTGTAAAGCATCGGCAGGCTTATAGGGAAAAAGGCTCTTCAAAAAGGAGGAACACAAATAACCATACTTAAATTCTCTCTACATCTGGAGCCTTTTAGTAGACAAAGGCCAGCCTAATTTCATAAAATTTACATGACCACATCATTTCGAGTCACTTCTATGACTTCTTTCGTCTCAAGTATCTGCTTTCGTGCTTGACTGGTCTTGAGCAGTCCAACACTCAAGAGGTGAGTACCATAGAAGTTAATCAAATTGAATAAGTATGTAAATGTATGTATGTCTGTCTGTCATAGAAGTATTAAAATGTATAGTTTATCAAATTATGCTTTAGAGTAAAAGTGTTTCGTTTTCATAACATTGCAGTGTAACAGAGCAAAAAAATAAGTGTTTATAAAGTGATAATCAACTGTTGTGCTCATGATTTGTGAGAAAGTGTATAAAACACACAGTTGTTGCAGCATATCTTGTTAATTTCACCAGGAAACTGCGGTGATACGTAGAATGTGGCGCGTAAAATTCAATTAGCAAAAATCAAATTACAGAAATGTTAATTCTATGAGACTAAGTTGCCAATATCAGTTGTTTGAGTCAACAACGGTATAAAAATAGTCATTTTGTTACCCCTGGGTCCTGGTCATTGTATTTATGAGATAAATACATTTTTAAACTACACAGAGTGGATTTCATGAAGCTGTTGTTAACTAAAGCTCTTGGTATCTTTTCATGAAGGTTACACTGGTAAAAATGTACTCCTGTTGGAAGAGCCTTCATAGGGCTATAAATAGGTAAAAAAGGATTTATTTCAGCAATGTGGGTGTTTTGAATTCAGGAAGCATTGTAATGTTGTATAAAAGCATCTCAGACAGCACAGGTATGTTACAGTCCACCTCAATAATAATACAAGATGAATACCTAATGCTTTTTGTGGTGGCCTACAATGAATCTTAGTGCAATTTGCTGAGATATAATAGAAGTAGTAATCTTTAAATGTTGGTTCCGCTGTCCATTACAGGTTATGCGATTCACGTCAGAAGATGAATATCTTCATTTCTTCTTGGAGTAGGAGACGTGACATGCTTGAAATGTGCAATGTATAGGAATATCTTCTGCACCACTAAAAGCATCAAACGACATTGTGTTTATCATCGATAAACTTCACCATTAAATATAATACAACACCATGCTATGATTTTATTTTATTTTTAGGATTAAGTTAAGAAATGGTTACAAAAAAAAAAAAAAAAAAGCATTGAGGACACGAGCAATAAGGTTAATGGTACACAGATCAACTGTGTCATTAGTAAGGTTATGGAGACCATATCAAGGCTAAAGTCTGGCTAATGCTCTCAAGAAGAGTGCTACTGGCAAGAAAAAAGCCATGTTTAGGTCACAAAATGACACTATAATAGAGTTTGTTTGTTTTCCTGGAAAGAATGAAAAATGACTGTTGGAACTAAATGTAGTCTGCCAATGGCAAACTAGGGTTTCCCCTTCATTCATCTTGTTAGATGATTCTAAATTTATTTTCTTTTGCTAAGCAATTCAAATAAATGTTTAGAGGCGGTGCTTCATAGCAGTTGTGCATTTCTATGTTGCCTATGCCACCCCTCATCACACATACACAAAATGCGTTGGACAGGGATGGGACATGAGAGCACCTTTCCATGCTTAGAGTTAATGTCCAGCACGACACATACAGCAGAATTTAAAAGGGACATGAAATAAAATGTAGCTGTAGTTTTTAAAGCATGTAATGAGGATTTTAGATTTGTAAAAAAACCCTGAAAAGATTGTGACTGAGATAAGCTGCACCATTTGATGCATCGAAAACAGTTGTGATTTTCTCCTAGCAGAAAAGACATTTCTTTGCTTCAACCACCCACTCCACCCCTAATTTATTATTTAAAACATAGAAATGAATATGCGTTCTTAAGGCTTTTGTCCCATAATCTCATTTTGAACAACTTAAGGCATGGGGAGAGAACTCAATGTAGCATACTTCTGTTAAAAGTGTCAAGAGACCCAGAAGGAAAAGATCAATAATTGCTTAAGTATCAATTAATTATACAATGACTGCAAGTGTGATATTTATTTTATACAAAAATGTTCTGTAAACAAGAAGTTATAAGTTAGTAGGTAACTTTTATTTTATGCATATAAGTTATGCAATACGTCCAGTTAATTGGTTTATTTTTGCTCAGCCAATTAAATTAGTTCCAAAAAAAGCCAGAGCAGGCTAAATCGTTGAATGGCGCCAAGCACCACATAGCTGTAAGCTAGCAAACGCAAGCAGAGCGATACAATAAGTGAAATGTCCCAGTATTACACAAAATATCAGCACTCTTAGAAGTCCCCAAATTCAACGACTGACAGTATTTGTCAATCTAATCTCATTGAATGAAAGTTACTATAAGTAAATTTTTTACTTTTACTTTGTGCCGAAAGTGTCATAGAAGTGACACAAAATGATGTGGTTGCTTCAGAAAATTTTCTTTTCATTTCTCATTTTGTTTATGGACACTCTCAGTTAGATTTAGGCATTGGTTTAGGGTTAGGGTGTATGTTTTGTGTCTACCACTCATTTAATTTTAGATCACTATTGGTTGGTTTAATAGGTTAAAGTTTTAGGTTAGGGATGTTATTGTACTTTATGTCTTTCCATAACACACATCTAATATTCACCTTAAAAACCGTGCCTGATTACAAAACCATTTCACTCCCCGCTGGACATTTCACTGGGAAACTGCAGCCAAAAGTGCAATAATGCAAGTTTTTTGTTTCGCAAAAATTGTATCCACAGTCAAGTAATGTTCATGAAACCAGGCTGCTATTTGTTGTATAACATAATCTATTTTAGTTCTGGTCCTCTATTTGATTGGCCAAGGACTCGTGTCTACAGCCAAATCACAGCCATGCTGATATTCAATACTAAAGCAATCTGGCTGATGTGATATTGTTCAATTATCATTCAGTCAATCAGGCTTGGAGATTACCCCCGCCTCCACCAACCCTTCATGATGGAATCCAAACACACCAAATGACTATGCAACAGGCACAAGGTGAAAATCCTGGGTTTTCTAGATCAAAGCTCAGTGTGTCGAGTTGTGAATAACTATAAGAGTGAAGAAATTAAAGAGTGATCAACTTCAAAGAGATTCAAAGTGATGTTTAAGGATGATAGAAATATGATCAGAGGCAAGTGGACTGAAAGCCTTGGCTCTTTCCTCTATCTCAGCTTTGAACCCAAATCACAGGGAAATCATTCAAGATAAAAACACACAGTATCTTTAGCCCATCGGTCAGTCTCATCATCTGTGAAAAACAACACATTGTCTCACAAGTAAGCTGCTCAAGCCTTATTTTAGCAAATACATTTAACATGCACAGTAGCATTTAAATATTTTATCACAATGTAAACAATGACGCAGGTGAAACCTATATCTGTTATTAGCAATTTTACTTCAGTAATCTGATGTCATTTTGAGTTATACAGGATTTTCAACAAGAAAAGTAAATAACCATATAATCTGTAAATTAAAAAGCAGATACATCCACAATCACGAGAGCTTCACAGATCTTCTTTAGTGTGTCTGATATCAACACAGATGACAAGCACAAACACCTCAAGCTCCTTTAATACAGGAAATCCACTAAAACATCGGATAAATCTGCTTGATATGGTGCATTTATGCTTAGACAAAATTTCAACAGCATCTGGGAGAAACAGTGCTGCATTTCTTTTGCAATTTCATTGTCTTTTCTGACATTGTTGCACTTTAATATCATACAATAACATAGTAAGTGACCTAGTAATTGATGAATGTCATCATGAAACAAGAGACCCTACCTTCCAAATC
Source organism: Moxostoma hubbsi (assembly GCA_032164185.1). NCBI lineage: Eukaryota > Metazoa > Chordata > Actinopteri > Cypriniformes > Catostomidae > Moxostoma > Moxostoma hubbsi. Next base: position 22,870,811 of record JAVLUX010000026.1, on the reverse strand, counting down.
AAAATACAAGTGGTCAGAGGAAACACATTAAAGCAACCGATCACATGGTCACCTGACCATGTGATCGGATCACTCAAAACGCATCTTAATAACAGGTAGAAACTGGATCATAGTTAAACCGGATGTGACAGATTGCTTACCTTAACATAGGACGGCTGTTTCTCCAAGATGAGGTCTGCCACTCTTTTAGAAACCTGTAAGATGAGAACACAAGCTAAAGGTTAACATCTGTTCAACATGTCCAGTCAAGACTGTTTAATCTGTTTGTGCATTTAAAGGGATAGTTCACCCCAAAATGGAATTTCTGTCACCATTTATTCACCCTCACATTTATTCAATCACACCCTGTTGTTCCAAAATTGTATCAGTTTCTTTCTACTGTGGGACATAAAAAAGGTCTAAGGCAGCATGTTAATCTCAGTCAACATTCACTTTTATTTTATGGAATAAAGATGCAATGAAAGTGAATGATGACTGAGACTAACATACTCCCTTATACCAACTTTTGTGGTCCATGGAATAAAGTAATTTTCATGTTTTGGCATGTGTTAATAGTGATGAGATAAAATCAATTTTTCCACCACTAGAAAATAAGCCAGGTTCACATTTACACACACAATTTAGGTTTGTATAAAAAGGGAGAGATAGTTCACTCAAATATGAAAACACTCTCATCATTTACTCACCATAATGCCATCATAGATGTACATGACTTTCATTCTTCTGCTGAACATAAACAAGATTTTTAGAAGAATATTTCAGCTCTGTAGGTCCTCACAATGCAAGTGAATGGTTACCAACATTTTGAAGCCCCAAAAGGACATAGTGGCATCGTTAAACGTTAGCATTAGCACTCTCACATTCTTTTTTGCCGATTTGCATTCTCCATGCATTTCGCCACCTACTGGGCTGAGAGGAGAATTTATATTAAAACAGACTTAATATTGATCTGTTTCTCAACCACACTTATCATATCTCTTCTATAGCTATAGATGTAATTAATGGAGTATTATGGATTACTTTTGTGCTCTCTTTATTTGCATTTTGGAGCTTCATAATTTTGGAGACCATTCACTTGCATTATATGGACCTACAGAGATTAAATATTCTTCTAAAAAGTTTGCATGCACATCTGGGATGGAATGAGGGTGAGGAAATGATGAGACAATTTTTTTGGGTGAACTTTCCCTTTAAGAAATTACATTTGTAACAGGGACAGCCAGCTTTTATCGAACAAAGTAGGAAGTAAACACTTACATCTTCAATGGCAGGTAAGTTAAATAAAAAGATGGATGAATGAAAAAAAAATAACAGGAATAAATAAGAACCAAAAATCAAATATGGGAATAAATATAAATTATTGTAAATAAATAAATGTATACAAATATACAAAATGATTCCCATTTTTATGTTTTATTTTTCCTTTTCAAAGTTAAAATCAGTTCTTCTTAATATAAGGATCCATTGTTTCTATTTTTTAGAAACAATTTCAGATTTGTTTTTTTCTGTTTCTTTTATTACCCAGGCAGATTTGTATAGTTCTTAGTTCAGTTTACATGTACCTCTCTATACGTGATCCTCTGCAAGCTTATCTGTGATCCACGGTCAACATTGATCCACTTAAGATGAAGGCGGTGACAATCTCTCACTCATGTTTTAATATTGCACTGATAATACTGATATTGCCACAAATAATTTTGAATTTTAAAGGGGACTACACTGAACTATCCCTTTAATTTAACATTTTAATCAGTTGATGCATTAGTTGAAGCTGGAAGTAGAAAAGGGAAGACTTTTAGTCCTTTACATCTGCAACAGCAACTTCTTAACAATGTAATAAATATTTTGCTGCACAAAAACACCCAGTGGGTGATAATGGCTCCACAGAAGGTCAGGCCGTAAATCTAAGACATGCTGTGGCATGCTCAGATCGATATGTGCGTCACATGGCGGGGCTGTCAGGAGTGAGAGGTTGGGATGGCTGTGAAGTGCCGGTGTGTCATTGAGAGTTGAACAGATGGCAGACTCAGCTGAGCAGTGGTGTATGTTAGCTGAACCCACTGTGTGAAAAGCTGCGACTGACTGGCAGGAAAGATGTGTGTGTGTGTGTGTGTGTGTGTGTGTGGGTGATAAAGACAACTGGAACTGACATTTTCGAGAGCACCTCAGTCTGTGACCTATTCTTTTAAGCTAGATTTTTCTTTGAAAAATGCATCACAGCTATGATTAAAATCAAAAAGCTGAGTGTAAAAATGGAACAGAACAGTGTTATTAATGCTGTGAGAACCTGTCATTTATTTACTGAATGACTGAAGGAATTTTCACATAGTGCACAGATGACCAAAAGAGACCTTGACACAGGAGGGGGGGTCATGATTTTGAGAAAGCTCATTGCTCCACCTATTGGTCATTAATTTCCGTATAAGACCCCGCAGGACAGACAGAGGCCAGAATGAGAAAACATGAGAAAATAATATTAATTTCATAATTTCAAAGCAGAGATGGTTATGACATTATTTGCTGTAATCACTTTGAACTAACATATTGGTTTATTATTGTGGAGTAATTGATTTTAGGTTTACCCGCCCCCAAACATCAAGTGCAAAAAGCAATCAGCGTTTGAACTGTAACCCTAATATTGTCATTACTGGAAAAATCTAGTTGTCTTAATTAAACATTACTTGATATGTCAAGTTTTGGGCTCACAACTCAAATATCTATGATTCTTGAACTTATTTTTCTTAGAAATCAATATAATTTTAAGTCTCAACTCAAACTATTTAGTACAAAATTGAGGCTATGGGCTATACCCATAATGCCTTGCGCTTGAATAATTTAATTACTTTTCCATGATGAAATGGAATATACAGTATGGGGACATTTAAATAGTTGATTTAAAGAATTCATAGTGATATTGGATTTTTTTGTAATATTACTTGTTGTTTTGTTGGTTGTTTCGTGTGATGTTACCATTAAGGTGATCTGTGACCCCTTTGGTCAAGTTGGACCATTTTGCATCACTAGGTAATCTTTATTTAAGCCGTGTTAATGTATGACCTAAATTTGAGGCCATTCAATTAAAATTATTAAGTAGGAACAACATTTAAAAAGCAAAACTGAGTTAAGTCTACTTGTATCTAATTACCTTAACATAAAATGTTAAAGTTCATTCTACATGACTACCAAGTGGAATGAACTTAATTACACTAGTTTTGAAGACACCATTACTCCGTTCAATTGAGGAAATTAGTTTACTAGTTTTCAAAGGGCCCCTTCCTGTCTAATTGGGCAGTGCTTTTTAACAGAACACCACAATAGTTTAAGATTAACTACAATTAAAATATATATAGTATTTCTATATATTGTTTTTTTTTTTTTTCCGTATAGTGTCAGTTAACTTTTTTAATATCGGTCTTATTTTTTGTTAGTTAAAGGGATAGTTTGCCCAAACATAAAAGTTTGGTGGTCATTTACCTTTATGTCTTTCCATAACACTTTAGCCTTAAGCCCTGTTCATACCACCAGCAGAATCGTGTGAGAAAGTAACATGATCCCATTCATTTTCAATGAGAGCATAGTAACTTCTGGTGACACGAGCTGCCGCGGCCATTGGTGAAAGAGTCCGCTGTGCAGAGCAACAAGACAAAGTTGAGAAAATGTCAACTTTACGCAAATGACAAGCGACATTCGCGAAGCTCAGCATAGCTCACATCAAGGGTCTCTTGGCAGACTGGAGAAGTTTCAGTGTTGTGAGGGATTTTTACTGTTCTATATCATTTGTCTGTAACCACATGCATGGATATAATAAAACAATGATGCGTGGAAAAGCGTGTCAGAAACGGTCTGCATTCTGAGTGAGTTTGATTCATTCATTCTTGATAATTTGATAATCTTTTTCTTTTTCTCCCCCCATTTCTCCTTAATTTGGCATGCCCAATTCCCAGTGCGTTCCAAGTCCTCGTGGTGGCATAGACACTCAATCTGGGTGGCGGAGGACAAGTCTCAGTTGCCTCCAATTCTGAGACGTCAATCCACGCATTTTATCATGTGGCTTGTTGTCACACTATTCTCCGCGGCATCACCACGCGCCCCACTGAGAGCGAGAACCACATTACAGTGACCACGATAAGGTTACTCAGAACGTGCTGGATTAGAACTCGCAACTCCAGGTGTGGTAGTGAGCGTTTTTCCTTGCTGAGATACCCAGGCCCCCGATTGATCGTCTTTTTTTTTTTAGAGACAAGAGAATTGATTCCTTGTCAAATTGTAATGATATCAAAATTTTAGGTCTTAATTTCATTTTCTCAGCTTAATTAGGTCTCATCTGTGATCAAATTTTCAAAAGCAATGGCCAGACGTACAGTCCTTCAATAACGTTCCAGCGAAAACAGTAGGAAGGACCACTAGCGACACCAAACGACAAAGTCTCTGGCGGTGTGACCTGGGCTTTAGTCACCATTCACTGACTTTCCTTGCATCTTTTTTCCATAGAGTAAAAGAGAATGGTAACTGAGACTAGGCCTGCACAATTATGTTTAAAATCATAATTGAGATTATTTCCTTTAATATTGTAATTTTGATTATTAATTTCAATTCATAGAATTTACATTAAAATACATAATTTGTGTGGGACAGTTGCATGCCATAATCTTTATGTAGGCTATGCATCAAAACAACTTGAGAACTGTGTTCCTGAATTGCTTTAATATATTAATTGTATAAAAAACAAAGTGTTCTTAAAATTTTGCATAAATTGGACATAGAATAATTTAGATAGTGAGCATTATTGATATCCATTTAGACAAATTTAAACACGTCAAATGTACCTTTGCATTCATGCACACAACTGCCCAAAAATAGGTTGCAAATAGATCATTGTGGCTCAATGGGAGTGCACCTAAATGGAATGCTGTAATTTACACTTTTTGGGATTATATAATTGTGACAGCTGTAATTGTAATCTCAATTATTTGCAGCCCTAACTGAAACTGAACATTCTGCCATCTCCTTTTGTTTTCCAAGAAAGAAACAAAAGCATGAGTACGAGTAAATTAAATTAATTTTCATTTTTGGCTTATTTTTCCATTCACTGCTGGTTTTTGTCTTGGTAATAGTTTTAGTTAATGCTAATAATAACCGTGCGTCCAGCAACCAACTGTGACTGATTCCTGCCTGGGTAATAATGCCAATTAGAAACCTATTAAACAGAGCTTGTGCTAGAGCAGTAAACAGCCAGCAGTTTCCTCAAGCACTGGTTCTATGAATCCAAATTACACCAGCGAGGAACTGTGGAAAAACATTCAAACTTATTCCACCTTATTTTCCATTTATGAAAGTCTTTCTTACAAGAACACAAATACATGGTCAACAACTCTTTCCTTAACTTTTAACTAGAAGTGTATAGCCTATTCTTTCTAAAATTAATAACATAAACATTCCTGTTTGTCAGCCCAATTCAGCAAAATATCTTAGTGTGAAACACATAAAAACACCCTTCTGAGAATCTTGTCAACACTGAGATCTTCTTCCTGCCTACATAAACAAGAAAAAGAGAGCGGTTTATTCTGAAAGACACTCGCACCGCAGATAAGCAATCAGCTCAGTGATGAGCTCAAGACGTGTCAGAGCTGCCTATTAGCAGAAGAATAGACAACCACCTCAATAGACCAGATGAATCACCAACTCCACAATAACCAACATCTACCAGTGACACATTCATAGACAGTGCACACGGCCAGTCCAGAAAGAGCAATTTCATATGGGCAGACATGGGCTGTGTCCGAAACGTTAGGCTGCATCCGAAACAAAAGGCAGCTGCTTCACTGCCCAGTCAATGACTTAACAGGCAGCGTTTTGTTTCTGAAGATATCTCAGCAGGAAACCAGTTTCAGACCTGCTTTCAAGGCAATATAATGCATGTCAAATGATCCAAAACAAATTCAAGTGCTTTAGGCAGGGTTTCCACACCTTTTACCAATGAATGTCCATTATTGTTCTTTGACTTTTCCAGTCATTCATAATTACAGTATGAGATTTATTTTTAAATCACTTAGAGATGCACTCATATAGAGCAATTTCTAGCCGATGAAATATTCTGAAGTTTAGCATAACTAGAATTATCTATAAAAATGATATATGTGTTTTTTTAATATATGTGTTCCCAGGAGAACAGCAGTTACAGAAATACTCAAACCAGCCCATCTGGCACCAACAATCATGCCACTTCAGTTCATATTCTGATGTTTGATGTGAACATTAACTGAAGCTCCTGACCCATATCTGCATGATTTTATGCACTGCACTGCTGCCACACCATTGGCTGATTAGATAATCGCATGGATGAGTTTGTGCCAGACGGGCTGATCTGAGTATTTTTGTAACTGATGATCTCCAGGGATTTTCACACACAACAATTAATGAGAGATGTCAACAGTGAATGGCCAGACTGGTTTGAACTGACAAAGTCTACTGTAACTCAGATAACCACTCTGTACAATTGTGGTGAGAAGAATGCTAATCTGAGATGCAGGTTGGAGCTGTTTTGGTAGCATCAGGGGGACCAATACAATATTACGCAGGTGGTGTTAATGTTGTGGTTGACTGATATATATACATATATAAAACCATAAACAAAACCATAAATATTCACAATATAACTTTATAATTTTATAATTATTATTAATTTACCTTTTTCAAAATCCTGAAAGAAATTCCCACTAGGGATGGCTATCAAATTGCAATATACGAGTAATATTTTTACCTGTCGATTATTTAAAGCTGAACGAGTACTTGAGTAATCAATTACTTGGGCACATCCCTAATCCACACTATGTGTTTATGTTTGCTCTTTTCCCTTATTAATATAGTTTTGAGAATCACCATCATTGAGGTTTAAAAATATAACTCCTTTTTCACTGCACATCTAGACAGCAGTCTCCTTGACGATCATGATTTCAAGCTCGATTACACTTTCTATAGCACCATCTAGCACTCTGTGCATGCTTGAAGTTCTAGTAAGTGTAGTCAAGCTTGAAATCATGATCATTCCTACAGACTGCTGTCAAGATGTACAGTGAAAAGGGAGTCACATTTTGGTCTCTTCTCCACCAAAACCAACTGGATAGCGTCAGAAGACATTGACATTGATTAAACCACTGGAGTCTTATGGATTACATTTATGCTGAATTGTTTTCCTTTTTGGAGCTTCAAAGGCCTGATCACCATTCACTTGCATTTTATGGACATACAGAACTGAGATAAACATCTTTGTTTGTGTTCAGCAGAAGATAAAAAGCCATACACATCTGGGTTGGCATGAGGGTGAGTAAATGATCAGAGAATTTTACATTTTGGATGAACTATCCCTTTGAGGAGGGTGTATGTGTGACCAAATGAAAGTGGACACGTATACTCACACAATCCAACGAAAGTGAAGTGCTGACTGATTTGATCTTTGGCATCAGTTTGTGATGTGCAAAAGGTTTGCTTGCAGTATCCCAACAATAATAGTGTTTAGCTTTCATATTATTACTACATAAAACTCGCTGTGTGATTATGAAGAATGGATTACATCAAGACGTAGACTGGCAAGCAGGTGTGAGGGACTTCATATACTGTAATAAAATACATACTCCTCTCTTTCACTGTTGTCACATGCCAGTAAAAACTCCTCTGTGTGCCATAGATCGCCGACCCCTGACATTGACAATGAAGGATACATCTCTGCCTTTCAAAAACCGACCACATGAAGGCATCTTAGTAGCAGGATGTTAAACACACATTGAATTCGGGCATGCCTTGTCACCTTCCTACCTTCGTATACTACTAGCAAAGGAGAATTTCTCATATTTTGGACACAACCATGGCTTGAGAGAGAGAAAACGCACCATTACTGTCCATTAGGTCATGTTCCCTCATGTAAATGACACCGGAGGTGCTTTTATAAATCATGAATAAAATATCACGCCATCTGAGCATGCATTTCTAGATTAGAAGTAATGGCATTCAGTGGGAAGTCCGCCCCACACAGAACTCCTCCACTGATGCCTGCAGCTGTCTGCATTGACCCAGAATCAGCGATGGGACCGCTGCATTGCCAGCGAACAGTCTGCTTATGGCAGGCAACAACAGATAGCTTCAGCCACTGTTATCTGGTGTCCGGAGGAATCCCAAAGGCTTCATGTTCACACAGTACTGGTCTGAGAGGACAGCTGTATGTATGCAGGTCTCTCAAGCAAAAAAAAAAGGAAAGAGAGAAGGTGACATTCCTCTTTAAAGCAACACTTTCAAAGCTGCAAGGAATGAACGGAGGCTCACCCCAGATCAAGGCAGGATGTACTCACACACAAACAAACCCCCTACAGCATGGAGTTTGGATGTTGTAATCACACTAATAAACATCGACGAGTGCAGTAGGATGAAATATGGGCTGTGAGATATGAAAGAGTGTCAGTTATAATGCAGCAGATGCAGCAGTACATCATCCGTCAAGTAATGTGACAAATGGGCGCTCTCGCTGTTCAACTGAGCAGCTTTTGAGAGAGCAGAGAGATGTTTATTTTAAAGATATCCACAAATAAGATACTTACAGCAGCTTGCTGTCTTTTCAGCTTATCTCTGTACTCCTCCAGTTCTTGAAGGTTCAGATCCGGGGGGAGTTTCTGTTGGGCACAAACAAACTTGAATGGTGAATTTGAGAACTGAGCACCTTATGAAATTCTGTCAGGGCACTGTGTTTAAATTTCTGTTTAGGAGCCCGGTCATAGACGTTTTTTAAAAGGCTGTAATGTTAATGTGTCATAATACAACATACATGCAAAAACAGACAGAAAAACGAAATCACTGAAAAAAATTTGGATTACTATGGAATTCAGAAACATAAGATGTAGGCTACTTTATATGTCCAGGTAAAACACTAACTTTCAGAATAGGTTTGCCAAGGTTTTCGGAAAGTTATGGTTACGAACAGCAAGCGATCGTAGTGTGAAACATAATTACTAACACTTTACAATAAGGTTCTATTTGTTAAAGGAATAGTTCACCCAAAAATTGTAATTCTCTCATCATTTACTCACCCTCATGTCATCCCAGATGTGTATGACTTTCTTTCTTTTGCAGAACACAATTTAAGATTTTTAGAAGAATATTTCTGCTCTGTAGGTCCATACAATGACCAGAATTTTGATGCTCCAAAAAGCACATAAAAGGCAGCCTATTAATCCATAAGTATCTAATCGATGTAATCCATAAGAGTCCAGTGGTTAAATCCATCTCTTCAGAAGTGATTTGATAGGTGTGTGTGAGAAACAGATCCATATTTAAGTGGATTTTTACTAGAAATTCTTCTCCCTGCCCAGTAGGGGGTGGTACGCATGAAGAATGTTAATCACCAAAAACATAAGAAGAATGTGAAAGTTAAAATGGAGCCTGACTGAGCAGGGAGGATCATTTATAGTACAAATTAACTAAAATATTGATCTGTTTCTCACACACCTATCAAATTGCTTCTGAAGACATTGATTTAACCACTGGAGTCATAAGGATTACTTTTACGCTGACCTATGTGAATTTTGGAGCTTTAAAAACTTGCATTATATAGACCAAAATAGCTGAGAAATTCTTCTAAAAAACTTAATTTGTGTTCTATAAAGAAAGAAATTCATATACATCCGAGATGACATAAGGGTGATAAAATGGTGAGAGAATAAAACATTTTGGGTGAACTATCCCTTTAACATAAGTAAAAATATTAGGCATCATGAACTAACAAAACACAAAACAAAGAGTATTTATTAATCATAGTTAATGTGGCATGGGGGGGGCGTGGTCATGTGATCTGCGGGAGAAGGAGAGGGTTGAGAGTACTCTAACACAGGTCTCTAATTATATTGATGGTTAAGGGACACCTGAAAAGGCACACCAGAGCATCAGTGTGGGAGAGAGAGTTGCTGAAGGAAGTGGTTTGTGTGTGTCTGGCAGCACCATAATAAGAGACTACATTCATATTTGAGTCGGCTCCTGTGAGCCTATTTTTTTTTTATGTGTGTGTGTTCAATAAAGACACACCTCATCTGTTCACTGTCTCCTGACTCCTCCATCGCCCACAAACTTAGTCTTATCACAGTTAATTTACAAACGTTTTGTTAGTTCATGTTTTAGTTCACATTAACCAAGATTAATAAGTGTGGTAAAATTATTGTTCATTGTTAGTTCATGTTTACTAAGTTAGATTACTAATGTCACCAGCTTCAAGTTTCTGGGTGTCCATATATCTGAGGACCTCTCTTGGACCCTCAACACCTCTACCCTGATCAAGAAGGCTCACCAGCGTCTCTTCTTTCTGAGGAGACTCAAGAAGGTCCACCAGTCTCCTCAGATCCTGGTGAACTTCTACCGCTGCACCATCGAGAGCATCCGCACCATCGAGAGCATCCTCACCAACTGTGTCACAGTTTGGTATAGCAACTTCTCTGCCCATGACCGGAAAGCACTGCAGAGGGTGGTGAAAACTGCCCAACGCATCACCAGTTCCTCACTCCCCTCCATCGAAGCCATCCAGGGCAAACGATGCTTGCGTAAGGCACGCAGCATCATCAAAGACTGTTCCCACCCCAACCACAGACTGTTCACCCCACTCCCCTCCGGGAGGCGTTTCAGGTCTCTCCACACCCGAACCAGCAGGTTCAGAGGACCTGGTTCAGCAGGTTCAGAGGCTTCTTTCCTGCGGCTGTCACCCTACTGAACTCTAGCTCTGCATCCCGGTCAATTTGCACTACCCTATCCCACCCATTCTGTTCTATTTACATTTACATTTATGCATTTGGCAGATGCTTTTATCCAAAGCGACTTACAGAGCCCTTATTACAGGGACAATCCCCCCCGGAGCAACCCGGAGTTAAGTGCCTTGCTCAAGGGCACAATGGTGGTGGCCGTGGGGTTCGAACCAGCGACCTTCTGATTAGCAGCCCTGTGTTCTAGCCACTATGCCACCACCACCTCATTTCACTCATTTCATATATATAATGAGTGGTTATATAATGTTACCACACTGCACATAGCTGTACATAAATGTCTATATGGTTCATACAGAATATCCATATTTATTCTGTTTTTATTTTCTTATTATATATTCCGCTAATACAATGCATATATCTATATTATTCTTACTACTATTTTAATATCACTGCTACTATATTGCACATATCTGTACATGTTGTTCATTAACACTATTCATATTTATTCTGCCCTTATAACACTGCAATATATTTCTTGTCCTGCCTATGCACCACCTGTCTACACTTGAATATCACATTGCACTTTTCTGCTTTTTTTTACACTTCTGGTTGGATGCAAACTGCATTTCGTTGTCTTTGTACTTGTTCTCTGCACAATGACAATAAAGAATCTAATCTAATCTAATGGTAACAAAAAAAAACTTTTTGTAAAGTATTAGGCTACTAAATAATTTTCAAATAAGGTTAGATGCATTAGGGAATTTGTACTCTAATAGAATTCATAAGTTTTATCAGCTGTCAAATGTCACTGTGTTAAAATATATATATTTTGCTATATATAATAAATATATTTACTATATATATGTGCAAATACTAGTAAAATAATCTGTCCACTTTTAAAAAGCTCCCTAAATAATAGAAGCAGAAATGCTCAAACTAACTTTTTCCTCGATTAAAATGCTGATTGATACATCTGTAGATATTTGCTGATTCAACCCCACTTTTATTATAAAGAAATAAACAATCAACTCCTAATGCCGTATACCCAAACAGAGAAACAATAAAAACTGAAAAGCCAGGCCTTGCATAAGAGTAATTACTTTCCACTTGGCTGAAATTATCATTTTGTGCAGATTTTGCAATGCACCACCAAATCTAATGAGATTTCACATACGCTGTATGCCATTAATCCATCAATCTGGGGTCGGTTGCAAGCTGCGCAAACAATAAAGGCCCCTGGCTGTCTGCACGACTGTCCGAACCCTGCACCCTGATGCTCACAGGGACATGATGCTCAAAGGAGAATTTCTCCAAGTATGATCTGATCATGCTTTGTAGTGGTGAAGCGAAATTGGATGCATGTTACTACTAACATGCAAAAGTCATATGCTGGATGTTAATATAAGATGTGATCAAGGCCATATACACACCTCTAGCTCATATTGCACCATATCAAAGGAGTCACTGGAGAAGTATACTTCCTCTATGCTTTCAATGATTTCCTGTTCTGCCAGTGGATCCGTGGGCAGCTCTCTCAGTTCCCTCAGTTCCTCCTGTGGAAAGAAAAAATTAGAAATGAGAATGCGTATCGGCAGCGAAATCTCTTGACATCTAAAGTACCGTTATGGAGAAGAACAGCCGTTGTCCTAAAAACAGCATATGAACATTCATTCTTTCTTGCGTTTGGCTTACAGCACAGATGAGTCCAAAGATTAAGTGGTCTAAGCTTCCATCCCTGAGGAATACCATTCATGAACCTTAATGAGGATCAGCATAGAACATCAATTTCACTAAAAACAGCTTGGAGATACAAAGCTTTTCTTCTCCTTTGAAGAGAGTTGCTGAGAGCCTCATCACACATGATTCACATAACATGATGAAATGTGGTTAAAAAAAGCTCAGCGACCAAGACGGAGATAAACGTATTGAGCTATATTGAATTACAATAGCAGATGTTGAGGCATTGAGCATTTTAAAACTCTTTAATTACAGCCATCAGCGACATTCACACAAAGTGGATCACATCAATAAACTGGTTATTCATGTTTGAACCTTTTGTTTAAGGGATAGTTTAACCAGAAATGACATTTCCCTCATTATTTACTCACCCTAGATCGTTCCAAACACATATGCTTTTATTTATTACATCAAACAGAAGTGGAAAAATTTTTTAATAATTGATATTCAGTTCTTGCCATATAACAACACTTCCTAACTCCAAAAAGAAGAAATCATAAAAGTAGTCAATATGACTCATGCACTATATTTCAAGTCTTCTGAAGCCATATGTTTTATGTCTAAGGAACAGACCGAAAATTGAGGGTGGGTAAAAATATAGATTTTTCAGATGTTGGTGATCTTCATTTGAACGATCTCAATATAGATTCTTAAATCCCTAGATAGTCAGTTGTTGATCAAAAATGTAAAAAAAAAAAAATTCTAATTTAATTTAATTCTAATTACACAAAGCAGGAATGAGATAAATTTATTCAAGTCTCTCTCAATAGCATGCGCTTGTTTACAGGCACTCTTTACAGAAATGCAGTTTTTTTTTTTAAAGAGACAGTACCGGTTTTTACCAAATCAATGTAAATACATTCGAATATTGCAAATTATGCAATTAAACATAAAAATGTAACAAAATATAATATATGAAAAATGAAATCATACTTCATTAGTTGAATACATTGATTTGTTAATTTTTAAAAAGCTAAAATCTGATCAAAATAATGAAAAACTAATCAAACATAATTAGTAAAAATCTATATTTTCCTAATGTACCAAGTTAGAAGATCCCCTGAATAATTAACAGCATTAGCTGAGAGAGAATTTCTTTCATATGTTAGCAAAAGTAACATTAGAACTGAAATATACCTATATGGACGATACTGAATCAAATCAATATCCAAATCGAAAGCTTGTCTATCAGCAATCTGCCGAAAAGTTTACAGAATGGCTATCCAGCGTTTATATCCAGAATTTTACAAAAAAAAATGGCGGCTCATTACAAATCCCGTTTTCGCATCAATGACATTAGCGTGCAATTTCTGAATCTGGACACAGTCTAGATGTGAGCTTCGGTGGAGGTGAAGATTATTAGTGAATAACATCTTACATTTTGGCCTGTTCCTCAAACAAAGCTTACTTGTAAGGTGCTTTTATGATGGTTTTGTAAATTTTTAGAGTCTTAAAACCCCTTGTAACTGTGCAACTACTAAAAAATAATAGCATATGGGTTTAGAACTTGTAAATAATGACAGAATTTAGATTTTTGGGTGAACTATCCCTTGAGTTGGACTATTTTACCCATAAAGACCGAAATTTGATGTCATTGACATAGGAGCTGAGAAATGATTTGGCCTGATCTAGCCTTATCTACCTCAAAGACTCTCTGTGCAGTGTGTATGCAGTTTGAGCTGATGCAGGCGGAGTTGTGAGAGTGCGTGGGTGAACTCGCTGAGAAACAACATCAGCATCAGCAGGGGGGGTGTGGTGCTATGAGTCATACTCCACTTTTACATGCACAAGAAGAACAAAAGACAATCTATGGGTTCAGTGATTATTATTAGGATTAAAGACCCTATAAAAAATGGATTTTTGTGGCTTTTAGTCCATCAATATGATAGTGTACTCCTAAAAGTTGACAACTTTTAAGCCGATATGCTTTTAAAATGTACTGCGCTTCTCTTCTGGCAAAACAGACCAAAAATATGTATTACTGTCTTACATTCAAGGGCATTTAAACATTTTTGTAAAATGACATGCTCTATAGAATAAGAATGTCCCTTACCCTAATACTATTTATTTTTGGGTAATCTTGTACACATAAACATTTTATATGATCAATGTTTATATTTGTAGGCAGGATATGTACAAAGCTAAATTAATGACCTGACAGGGCCAGCAGAAAAAAAATCTGTATTATTAAGTCCTGTAGTCTATTGTCTTTATAAACTGTTACAAACAAATTATAGTAACAAATTAGGTGTGAATGAAGTCTATAATCAAATTCTATTCAAATGGTCACTTGGAAACTAAAACTCTATCATGCTAATTAAAATGGTTGTCAAGCCTTTGTTTAATTATCTTTCCATCCTATCTCGACTGAATATGCTTTTTTAAATTACCACCTCTCATCCGTTTATTCCCTGTATGCAGAAACAGAGATGAACGTGAGTCTATTTGCACATAAAAGTGTGTGACTCAACGTGCTGTACATCAATCAAAGCATAAGATGAGTGAACTGAAGGGTTATTCAATGATGCTGATCAAAAGCAGAACAGAACGCTACTTAGATGTGTATTAAAAATAACAATAAGCATTTGTGCACGTGGACTGAGATGCGAGGTAAGAGATGGACAGCTGTTGTCACGTTGAGGTCACGTCCATTCCCAGATCAGTCACAGCACTTCATCTGCACACTCATCATTTGCAAGACTCTGTGAGATCACCTATCAAAGCCTAACGTCAATAATTATCAATTATTTAAGATTGCAATACCTGTGATTACTGCAGATTGCTGATTGTGTGATCAGATGAAAAGTTGCTTGTGATGAAATAATACGTGACTGTAACTCTCCACTGAAGCCGTGACATCTATGTGAGAGCAAGCCCATTCTTGAAAAGGAATGATGCAAATGTAATATTGATGATGATGACTAGTCTAACGACATAAAGAACTGCATCAAGATTCTCAGATTTGCACAGCCATTCCTCATGAGATGTTCTCACAACCGCCTGAGAATCTCTCCATTATGTGATTATTGTGCCATCTAGAGGACATCAGAGACTGAGCCAGAGAAATGGACAAGTTAAGTGATTTTTGGGCACTCAAAATATCTCAAAAGCATAATTTAAGATATTTAGGCTAAAGTTCACCTTTTTTCACACAGCTTCTGTGTTACCAAATTCAAATTACAAACGTTCTGAATGAACCACAAAGACGTACAAGGGAAGTGACTGAGCATTTATCCTGTACGTACTAGGCAGGAAATAAACACCTGCCAAAGCCACTTTTTACTCTCATTTGGCACTTGGCGAGTGGTCATTTTTGACTCTGTGTAGAGTAAATAAAATGGGATTACACAAAAAACGTTGCTGCTTGTTAATTCTACTTAACTAAAATTAACTAAAGCAACACAATTCTAGAACATTTTGTCCCAACTTGATTTCATTGCATTCTATCCATTTTAATTTGTAAAATGGAAGTTTACTTAATCAATTTGATTTGGGACTACATGAATACTTTCTGTGGTGTTACTGTAGCATTGTTTGAAACAGGGCAAAGGGCATTTCCATTTTTCAGCATGTTTTGCACGGGACTCCATAGTGAGAGAAAATGTTCAAATGAAGTGTTACTTTGTGTGTTTTTGTGCAAGATGAGTATAACGGGTGATACTTGTTAGTGTTTAAAGTTTTAAGTTTCTGTTATGTTGGAGTTTTGGGGGATACCATTTTGGTGAAGAGTGGAGTTTGAGCTAACGATGAGGACAGGTAGATGTCACACATGTACTTAGCATTCTAGCATATACTTTCACAAGTAAGTACATAAAGAAAAAAGGAGATGTATTTGTGTTACATAGATATATCTAATTCTGTTGGCTTTACCTAATTCAACTAGGTTCTTTCTACACAAAGTATTTGCGTTGAGTTTACATAGTGATTTTAATTTAAGAAAACTCATTTGAAATACATGGAACCACTGTCCATGATTGAATCAAGTTTAGCCAATGAGCTATTTTGTGAGTGACACAGGCCAGCTGACTGGTAACAGTTTTAGAAGACCATTTTCACAGACTTAAGACACATTTCCGCCTTAATTTAGCAGTACAAATCTAGCAAATTTCACATTAAAATTATTTTTTTTTTAAATTATTATTTTATTTATAACATAAATGCATAACATTGTACTTTGTGTCATATTACCCTACCAAAAACATCAACACTGCAGCTATGGAGGTTCAAATACAGCTGCAGAGGGATTGACAGCAAATCGGTCATCTTTATTTCTTAATATCTCTAATTGTTTTCCTCTTAAGGAAAGAAAGTCATGGAAACATACAGTGGATTTTTCCTTTTCTGTTAAAGCAAATGGAAAGGCGCAAATAATGTACTGTATTAGAAGCTTAAAAAAGCTACAGTATATTTCCACTTTCCCAACCTGGAAATTGAACAGGGTCCATTGCAAAACAATGTAGGGGGCTTACATCACAACTTTAAAATTATTTGACCCTTTTTATATTTAATTTGGCATTACATGAACAAATCGAATCAATTTAAGTAGATACAGATAATCTAAAAAAAAAAAAAAGCTGGGCATCGTCTGACAACTTCCATATATATATATATATATATATATATATATATATATATATATATATAGTCGTAATTCCAGTTGTGCCTTTAGGATATTTTAGGTGCTCAGAATGCCAGATTGTACCCATTTCTCTCACAGTCTTTAATATTCAAACAAAACACTGCAAAAACTCCCACTGCCACATGAGCAAAAATATTTTTAAAGAAATAATGCTAGGTGGTAGACATTTTCTCAATTCAACCTCCATTGGCAGATGTTAAATAAACCTAATTTTGGATCCTGCTTGTACGACTTCCATCCCCCCCCAAGTGACATTGCCTTAAAAATGACATATGATACTTAAAGACTTAAGTCACATTAATAGGCTGCAGTTACAATTATAACAAAGAATGATGCAGAGATCAGGCTCATCAATCAGAAACACTTTCTCATGGTTAACAACATATGTATATGCTACTATCACCCTAAATGTGGCAAAACTGGCAATGCCAGAGAGAGTAACTAGGGGTGCATGATATATAGGTGGCCGATAAATTATAGGCCGATAACTGGGAAAATCAAAATATTATTATCGCGCTGATAATGGAATTACCACCGATATTTAAATTGTTACGGTTTATTTGGTTGCAGCAGAGAATCTCTGAATGCCTGCAGCGTCTTTCCTTCGGGCAGAGACTCGGGCAGCCTCATATGGGAATCGTATGGGAATGTTATCTATTCCCATAATGATTGTTGTCTTGACTGATAAGGATGAGTGCTTTAGTAAGAGTCTGTGAAACACAAATCACCACTGCACACACAGTCTGGCTGCTATCATAAATGTTAAATCATGTATACAGAGTTTAGGGTTTGTATTGTGCATTTTGTTGTATTAATATTTGTTACATGCTGTTTAAGACAACATACTATTTATTAACTCATTTTGGTTTAATGCATTCTCAAAGGCACACAGGAGGAGGAAATAAGATGACTGTCAGGTGAATAGTGGAATACAAAGGTGCAATGTTGGGTCTTCCTGTTTCCTCAACACAGAGATTAATATCCTGGAAAACCACAACAGGAGAACCAACAGATAACAAACCCAAGTCCAAAAGCAAAGATTTGACTGCAGGGCTATAAGGATGGCTGTGTTCATATACATGAGGTTTTATGCCTTGCAAAACTTAAACAAGAATGCAAGAATGACTTTGCAAATAGCACATGCACGTCTCAGAGATGTCCGTTTAAGATCTTTGCATCTGGATGGAATCAAAATCTAATTAACATCTGCTAAACATCTTAAAAACATCATATTTACAAACATTCTATGTCATAAACATCTCAAAGACACCTACTGAATGTCTTATTGGCATCCAAGACATACTTATTGACACATCTTTCAGACTTATTGCAGAGGAGCAAACAATTAAAAAAATATGTCTTCCAGATGTAAACACACACATCAAATAGACGTCTGGGTAATGTACATTTGCTATCAGGGATGTGATAATATTGAGCATAATGATTTAATAATGTACATGGGTTCCACATGAATCAATTAAGTTGCATCAACATATTTTTCATCTTGGTTTAGATCATTAAGTATTTGTCAGAATATATCATTTGTTCATCATATTTTAACAATGTTATAAGTTATTTTTAAATTACCCAAGCCTCAAATAATATTTGTGCCCATAACATGATTAATTTCCTTAAGTTTAAGAAAAAAATGCATCACATAACTGATTAATGTCATTAGGTTATGCTCATAATCTAACTTTTAGCTAGCAAAAGCATTCATTAATGTGCTAAGTGCCAAGTAGTTATGGCTCCTTGAGTAAAGCATACAACATGTTGTATGAGTACCCATTCTCAACCGATTCAAAGCAAAAGCTCTATTCTTTACCACAACGGTAACCCAGCACATCCGAATCGGTTCTAAATTACAAAATAACAACATTAAACACTATTAAGTCACCCATTTTTTCATCTTACTCAAAACTTCATCAAATAACACTTAAATTCAAAATTTTTACTCTCACATGAAGTTCCATGCAAAGCATCCTTGGAACTAGAAATCCCCTGCTCAAATCCCCTTTCCAATGTTGTTAAACATACTTGATTGTTTCACATTCACCTTACATAACGTAAAGTAATAGAGTGCTGATTAAAAAAAATACATTAATTGAAAGCAAAGAAAAAAGTTTAGAAGAGAAACACAATTGTATGCATCTAGTGCAGTAGTTAGAGGGAAGCTGCATGCGTGCTTCCCACCTGCTTGCTAACCATTCAATTACAGCCTGCTGCTGCTTGCTAGCCCTTGTGGTGAACAGGGAAGCAGCCTTATGCGCAAGTCTCCACCTGCCAGCACACAGCCTCTCCTTCAATAAGACTCCTGCCAGGCCTCCCCTGGCCACACATGGTAACCCCAGGCTAACTTTGGTGAGGGATGTCGCAGCTGCAGTGGTTCCCAGAGGTTGTTCATGGCCAGCCACTGCCCTGCTGCCTTGTGGGTAAGTCTACTGAGACAAAGGATAGGGGAGCACACCTTGAGAGAAAAACAATATGTTGGCGGCACATGTTAGGCAGTCCTTCGACAGATTGGAGCTCCGGCAGCCTCCTGCAGCCATATTGGGGGACTAGCCATCCTGGGTTTCCCCCTTGCCACCGGGATTTACCTCATCATGGCGAAGATAGTGCTAGTGGGGACTGCGCACCCTCTGTGGCACTCTAAAAAAAACTCTGTGTAGGTTTCCAACTCTGACCACAGTGTACAATATCTTACATCTGGTTGAAGTCTGGCAGTAATGGGGTGCCTGGTGACGGGAGCAGCTGCTTTCGGCAGACCCCAGTGCGACTGAGCAACCCTATTTAGGGACCGCACTGCTCACCCCCAAAAGGGGAAGGGCCTAGAAATGGTGGCCTAAAAAAAATGCCCACTATACCATGATCTAGGTAGGTTACCATGCTTACTGGAAATTCCATACTGCAAACAAAATAAGAATAGGATCCCCTTCAAATTGGCAACATGGAATGTCAGGACTCTCCTGGATAGCAACGGAAACAGACCTCACTGAAGGACTGTGCTAATTGCAGAGGAACTGAGGTGTTACAATGTGGACATCGCTGCGCTTAGCAAGACAAGGCTCCTGGGTGAAGGTTCTCTGAAAGAAGAGGAAGGAGGCTACCCACCTGGTGGCCAACATCAGCATGGTGTGGTACTGGCAATCAAGAACAGCCTTCTAACCAACCTCACTGAAACACCCACTCAAATAAGTGAGAGGCTGATGGCCCTCCATATCTCCTTAGCAAAGGCATGGTATGCTACTCTGCTAAGTGCATATGCGCCAACAGACAACAGTGTAAAGGACGGCTTCTACCAGAAACTAGATGGCACCCTTCACTGTATCCCAAGGATTAACAAATTTTTCTTCAGGGTGATTTAAATGCTAGGATGGTAAGAAACAGTGATATAGGGAGTGGAGTAATGGGTAGGCATGGTGTTGGGCAGGTCAAGGTGAATGGCCTGAGGCTGCTAACACTCTGTGCAGAGCATGACCTCAGCATTACGAACACACTGTTTCAGCAGATGAACAAATACAAAACATCTTGGATGCACTCACAATCCACACACTGGAAACAGATTGCTCACATTATAAAAAGACCTGACACAAGCGACGGACATGAAAGGTGCAGAATGCTGGATGGATCACCCCCCCCCACACACACACACACACACACACACGTTCTCGTCGGGGGGGGGGGGGGGGGGGGTGAACTTTGATGTGGAGCTTGGTCATGATCAGGTGATCCATCCAGCATTATATATATATACACACACACACACACTCACCTAAAGGATTTTTAGGAACACCTGTTCAATTTCTCATTAATGCAATTATCTAATCAACCAATCACATGGCAGTTGCTTCAATGCATTTAGGGGTGTGGTCCTGGTCAAGACAATCTCCTGAACTCCAAACTGAATTTCAGAATGGGAAAGAAAGGTGATTTAAGCAATTTTGAGCGTGGCATGGTTGTTGGTGCCAGACGGGCAGGTCTGAGTATTTCACAATCTGCTCAGTTACTGGGATTTTCACGCACGACCATTTCTAGGGTTTACAAAGAATGGTGTGAAAAGGGAAAAACATCCAGTATGCGGCAGTCCTGTCGGTGAAAATGCCTTGTTGATGCTAGAGGTCAGAGGAGAATGGGCCGACTGATTCAAGCTGATAGAAGAGCAACTTTGACTGAAATAACCACTCGTTACAACCGAGGTATGCAGCAAAGCATTTGTGAAGCCACAACATGCACAACCTTGAGGCGGATGGGCTACAACAGCAGAAGACCCCACCGGGTACCACTCATCTCCACTACAAATAGGAAAAAGAGGCTACAATTTGCAAGAGCTCACCAAAATTGGACAGTTGAAGACTGGAAAAATGTTGCCTGGTCTGATGAGTCTCGATTTCTGTTCAGACATTCAGATGGTAGAGTCAGAATTTGGCATAAACAGAATGAGAACATGGATCCATCATGCCTTGTTACCACTGTGCAGGCTGGTGGTGGTGGTGTAATGGTGTGGGGGATGTTTTCTTGGCACACTTTAGGCCCCTTAGTGCCAATTGGGCATCGTTTAAATGCCACGGCCTACCTGAGCATTGTTTCTGACCATGTCCATCCCTTTATGGCCACCATGTAACCATCCTCTGATGGCTACTTCCAGCAGGATAATGCACCATGTCACAAAGCTCGAATCATTTCAAATTGGTTCCTTGAACATGACAATGAGTTCACTGTACTAAAATGGCCCCCACAGTCACCAGATCTCAACCCAATAGAGCATCTTTGGGATGTGGTGGAACGGGAGCTTCGTGCCCTGGATGTGCATCCCACAAATCTCCATCAACTGCAAGATGCTATCCTATCAATATGGGCCAACATTTCTAAAGAATGCTTTCAGCACCTTGTTGAATCAATGCCACGTAGAATTAAGGCAGTTCTGAAGGCGAAAGGGGGTCAAACACAGTATTAGTATGGTGTTCCTAATAATCCTTTAGGTGAGTGTGTGTGTATATATATATATATATATATATATATATATATATACTGTATATACTATATATATGAGAGAGAGAGAGAGAAAACAGAACAAGAGACAGAGAGAAGAAATCAATATTAACTTACCTGCAAGGTTCAAAGAGTTAATCCAACTATTGCAGTTTGGCAAGCTCCTGCGCAGTCAACAAGGCAACATTGCTGTTTTGCTGAGCCAGGGTAGTGGTCAGTGGAGATTTGTTTCGCTGAATTCACTTGACCATTTCTAGGGTCGAATTCCATCTTGTTGTAACGTCCTGAACGAGTGATTCTTGCTTCTGGCCACATGCAACTTGCTGTTCACTTAATTCCTGAGCGTTTGATGGACTATGCTTAAAGCGCCCGACAATCTTGCGACATTTGACTAGAACAATTTCAAATCCCCTGCCACTGGAAACAGTGACAGTTCTTTGCAGAATGTGGGCCGTGCATGTCAGGTGTTCAAATGTAAGTACTCTTGCAGCAGCAACCATGTTACGAGCACTGTCAGTGCCAAGTACGGTTAACTTTCCCTCTATTTTCCATTCTTTTGCGACATTGAGAAAGTGATTAGCACATGCCTCAGTGTAGTGTCGTTCTGTTTTAGTGCAAATGATTGCAATTTCCATTCTTTATCAATGAAGTGTGCTGTGACGCCTAAGTAGTTGTCATTGTTAACAGAAGTCCAATGGTCCCCTGTGAGCGAGATGTGCATTGCTTGCTCTAGCATGTTCATCCTTCGTTCCCTCTCGCCTTCATACAAAGTGTGTATTCTTGACACAATGATTCCTCTCAAGGGCAGATTATATGAGGTGTCTCCCGTTGCAGTTCAAATGATTTCTCTCAGTCCATCATCATCTACTATATTAACTGGGTGGCAGTTTTTAGCTATCCAAATAGCCAAAGCATTTGTTATCTTATCACTTACAGATCTTGTTATTTGCCCACGAATAACTTACATTGGCGAGGCCCCATAGAGATAGTTTTGGAAGGGTGTTTTGCTTTTAAGTGATATGTCAAAGACGAATTACTTCTGTGGTAATTAAATTCGGCTTTGCAAAATGCACAGATTACTTTTGATTTATCCAAAGATCCATCGGGCAGCGTTTTATAGTGAAACTTTCCGCCTCAAAATCCTTCCTTTTTCTGATCCATCTTTTGCCAAGATGAATCGGTTCGGCCGAACTCGGGACTAGAATGGTGCGCACATAATAATAATAATAATAATAATAATAATAATAATACGCACGTCAGCCGCCACAGGAAGTTGAAAAAATACAACCGCGTTAATTGCGTACATTTTTTTTAACGCGTTAAATATTTAAAATGAATCGCAAAAATTAACGTGTTCATTTTGACAGCACTAATTTGTAGCAAGACCAGTAAAAATCTGAACTACTGCTAGCAGGAAAAATCTTTATTGTATGACATGTATTGTGTAACAAATAGAAATATGTCCTGTCTTTTCATTAAAACAAACAGTTAAACAGTAGTGTGTATCTTTTTAGATCTTACACTTTCAGACAAATCACAATCTTAGGAAAAAAACTTTGAAACAGAGTCTAATGTTCATGCACAGAACCCTCATTAATGGCTCAAAAGCACTTGGTGACTATTCGAGGGAGCTAATTCATCATTGTCCTGTACCTGCTATGAGCAGACTGTTCGTTTCAATGATCAAACACTTTCTCCTTGCCTTGGTTGTTTCAGCAAAGTTTCAAAAGTGTTGGAACAAAGCCCAAGAGGGGATTCAGGCCAGATGGCTGTGAAAATCATTTACTAAAGCATGTGTAACATTCAAAATAATATTCATACAGAATATAAAACAAGTTCTCTCTCCTGGCAACAATGAATGTGTTTGATTTTTGCTATTAAAAGGACAGTTCACCAAAAGCCATATGACTTTCTTTCTTCTGTGCACACAAAAGGATATGTCAGTCAGAACGTTAAGAGACTGATAGCCTCAATCACCAATCACGTTCATTGTATTGAAAAAAAATGCCATGAAATTGAATGGTGTATCATGTCTAACATATTATTTTGTGTCCCGTGGGATGGGGGGGGGGGGGGGGGGGGGGGGGGGGGTGTTAAATGATGGCAGAGTTTTCATTTTAGGTAAACTGTCCTGTCTCTATTATGTTGTCTGAAGCTAGGGATCTTAATAAAAGTATAAAGTGTCAGCGCTATAGCTAGGACTAAAATCACCTAAGAAACCTTTTTGTAAGGGGACTAATAACAGATCAGTCCTGCTGAATTAATGGACCTGTGAAGTAGTGTTAGAACTAATGTATTGGGCCAAGGCCAAGCTACATTTATCACACTCAATGAAGGTCACAACTCCAAAGTCTGATAACCCTTTAAGGCAATTTCTTTCTGCATTACCATTTTGTTAGAAATATGGATTAGTCTATGTGTGACTAAATCGACAAGTCTGACTGAAGACAGTGAATGCAGAGACCTTTTACTGCTTTAAGTCCATATCTATTAGCTTTTCGGTAATCTACATATGCTAGTGTACGTCTAAACATTATCAATCCATGCTGGAGAGTCGTTCTATGCTCATTCATCTGCACTGACTTGCACAATGGCTCAGCCTCATCGTAGGCAAGGACTGTTGTGCTTGTGGAGTAGTTATCGTTTTGTTTTTAAGTCAGTGAAAAAAAGCAGTGTGTGTGTGTCTGGCAGCAATGTAAACTGAAATCTACTGGCTATTTTCAAAAAAGGTATGAGCCGTAACATCATGTTTCACCAGGAAATGCATCAACAGGCCAGAGAAAACTGAACTCGTCAAGGCACTTTAAATGTCTTGAAAGATGCGTGTCTCTTTTCTAGATTAAGTGTTATTTCAAAAAGGTCAAACGGAGAACCGACATGAGGGCACAATAATGTCACAGTAATGCATTGCTTTTGCTTGGCAATCGTAAAATGCCTTCAAGCTAATAAATTATATTACTAATTAATCTGATTATTAATAATATGTTTAATTTAATGTTAATAAACAAAATTGAACATTGGTGTCTTTCATTATATAGTCGCTGCCAACGTTTTATAAAACCAATCAGCCATGTTGCTTTAGTAACATTTTTGCGACATAAAACATTGCATTTAATCAGTTCTAAATATCCAACTCTGCCTAAAAAGAAAAATGAATTACAGCCTCAATTGTGGACCTATGGCAGGCTCTCCAGTGACAGAAAAACTACAATAAAGAAAAATAAAATATAATAAAATAATGTGAATTTTCATTAGTCACCTTGCTGGGGGTCCTGAAGTTTTCCACGGGGTTCATGTCAACCATACTCTCCTGAGGACTTTTCAGACCCTTGTAGAGAAATTAAACCATACTATTAATATGTATTCTATGTTGAATGAAAGGACAAAGCAAAAATGAGCAATAAACAGCCTTTCTAGAGACAGTTCTGCACAACCACCATGTATTAACAACAACAACAAATCTATTGAGTCTGTCTGTCTGTCTATTTATTTATAGCAAGTCGCTATTGATTTGAGTCTGATCTTTGAATTGATTGACTAGGAAAAGAGGTTTTCTTTTGAACACAGCCATCAAGTATGAGCAAAATGAACATAGCAGATCTTTGTTATTCCAAGTTGCCCAAGAGCTCATCATCTCTGAACGTTTTTTATTTACCATTCACTGATTTTCGCAAATGACTCCACATGCACAGTTTCAAAGCATTCTGAGAGTATCAATACAAACGAATATCTCAGTTAATATATGCTGTTAATATATTATATTTATCTGTATTTTAGCTAAAAGGCTAGCTTATTAAAATGCTTCCAGGCTCATCAATGAGATCAAAAAGTTGGTTTGTGTAAAATGAGGAAAAACTCACCTGACGGGCCATCAAAGACTTGATTTTCTGCATCGTATAGGTTCAAACGCTAAGCAGTAAAGGCGCGATCTATCCTATGATCTGGTAATATTTCTGTCAAACAGCGATTCAGTTCCTGCAGTACTAGACAGCTGCCATGTTTCACTATTGTGCTCACGTGACAGGTCAATGTGAGAAGTGCAGCATGGGATATGTTGTTCTTTTGTACCGTTGCCTCCACAATGACAAGTCTAATTTTTTAGGGACCTAGGCTTTAAAGTTCTACCCTTTTTTCTTACGTTCAACATATTATAATAATAATAGTATGCCTATGGATACAATAATAGTATGCCTATGGTAACACGATGTGAGTTGTATCACCATCAGTGTAACCAGTTTCCACAAAGAAAACTAAAGAACACATCTTGGACTTCAGGAAGTGAAGAGCTCCAGTCTTTATCTATGGAGACTGTGTGAAAAGAGTTTGCTGTTTTAAATTTCTGGGAATCCATATATCTGACAGTCTCTCCTGGTCCACAAACACGACAGCTGCTGTTAAAAAGGCACAGCAGCACCTGCGCTTCCTGCAAATCCTTAAGAAAAAAACATCTGTGTACAAAGCTACTGTTGGCCTTCAACTGCTCTGCTATAAAGAGTGTTTTAACATACTGCCTCACAGTGTGGTATGGGGGCTGCTCAGAAGCTGACAAAAAGCCCTACAGAGGGTCATAAATACAGCACAGAACATCTTCAGCTCCCCTCGCTCCTTACTACAAGACATTGCAAACACCCGTTACCTATCCAGAGCAAAAAACATTGTTAAGGACTCTTCTTACCCCGGCCACCATATGTTTGCCCTCATGCCCTCAGGAAGGCGATACGGGGGTAATTAAAAGCGCACTGCCAGATTCTTAAACAGCTTCTATCCAAAAGCCATCTAGTCCTTAATCTAAGGGCTATCTTGCACTATTCATATATGACACTCACTGTGGACTGTGCAATAAATGTTTGAAACACTTAACTTGCACTTTCTTGTTTAAACTGCTGCATTTAGGAATGTGATTGTGTGGTTTACATGTGTGTATGTATTGTAGCACCGCTGAGCAGTTTTTGAAATTTTGTTGTATTTCGATGCAATGACAATAAAGGCTTCTATATATTCTATATATTCAATTAGCTACAAGGCTAAAAACATCACTTGTTGCATAATTTAAAGGAATTGTAAATGTAAATTCTCTTATAATTTACTGACCCTCATGCTATCCCAGATGCATAGCCGTGGGAAGTAGGGGTGCTGAGGGTGCTGCAGCGTTTTAACCCACCCTCTGAAGTGATGTCAAAACAGAGTATGCATGAAAAAATGCTGCAATTCCTTAGTGTTATTTGAAAACCATCATATTCTGTGTTAATCTTATTAACGAAAGTAATGAAAATGTATAGGAGTATTTTTATTTCATAAACAATAACAAAGACGACAAGAAAAAGATTATGACAATAATTTAATGATTTTAATTTAAACTTTTTTACTCTTTACGAAAATATGAGAAAAACATAATACTAAAAACATTAACAGTGCACTAACAATGTTTTCAAAAAGAATAATCAAGAAAGAATATAAATAATCCAGGCTTATGTTCTCTTCAAGTGGACTTGCAAAATTTTTAATTATGAGTTCCGAATTCTGAGAACATGAATGAACCAGAGACGTCGGAAGTTCAATTTTATTCTAGGTGATACCTGCGTTGCCAAGATGGGAGGATTCCTAAACTTCCAACATGGCGGAGGAGAGTACAGTTTCATTTTAATTTTTCTAAATACAGCTCATTGTTAGCACTTGCCATTTTTGGTCATATTCATATTAATGAGAAACAGATAAAAAAATAAATTCCTTTTTTACTTAAAATTTTCCTTGCCCAGTATGCAGCAATATGCACAAACAATCATAGTCAGCTAAATTTAAAAAAAGAAGAAGAATGTGAACGTGACAGTGTAAATTGTAAAATTTGTCTTTGTAAAAAAGGACTTGAATATTGCTCTGTTTCTCACCCACACTTATCATATAGCTTCTGAAGACATCGATTTAGCAGCTGGAGTCTTGTGGATTACTTTATGCTGCCATTATGTGCGTTTTGGACCTTTAAAATTTTGGTACCCATTCACTTGCATTGAAAGGACCTGCAGAGCTGAGATATTCTTCTAAAAAACTTTTGTGTTCAGCAAAAGAATGAAAGTGATACACATCTGGGATGGCATGAGGGTGAGTAAATGATGAGAGAACTACATCGTTTGGGTGAACTATTCCTTAAATATGATCCACACAACCTTTTCACCTATATGTTAAAAAAAATTACAATATCATGGCTGGCCAGATGGGAAAGGTTGTAATATTACTTTCCAAAGTACTAACTTAGCCCACAAAGATTGTACAAAATAAGATGTAATTTTTTTCAATTATTGTGAGAATGACACACACACACACACACACACACACACACAAACTGTCTGCTATGTTTTATGCATTTGTTCTGTATTTGTTTTCACATTTTGCTGGTTTGAATTAACATTTGTCCTATCATTTTGAACAAGCAAATCTTATTACCACAAAACATTAATGTTAAACAGTTAAACCGATGTTATAACACACCTGGTAGGAGTATGTTATAACAGCATCACTCTTTGTACATCACATTAATGTATGCAGTTAATAAATAAGTTCTGTGTGTGTATATAAGCCCTGTTGTTTCTCCATTCCTTTGTCAGTTGTTGAATGTCGTCTCTGCCTCTACCCCTACCCCTCGTTCCTGCGTCTACCCCTCGTTCCTGCCTCTACCCCTCATGGTTATTTTTATAGCGTTTGCCTCAGTTTTCCCATTGTGGATATTTCTTTGTTCCTGTGTTTTCCTTTGATTTGCTTTCAATAAAAGGGCTGCATCTAGATCCTCACTCCTCGTCTCCTCATTCGTTACAGAACAACTGACCATCCATGGATCTAGCAGCCTTTTTCGTGGAACTTGCCCAGGCGGATTTAACCATACAAGAGTTCACCCACTTCTTCTCCAGCATGGCCAGCTACACCGGTTGGGATGATGTCACTCTGAAGAACGTGTATAGGTTCGGTTTACCCAGACGCCTATGGTGGGATTTGCCGGACCCCGGGGATTACACCTGGCAAGAGTACGTGGACCTCATCCTGGTAGCGTTCACTGCAGGGGAACCGCCTCTCTCGATCCTGGGTTCGGCTTCTGGTTACTCCACGCCTGTCACGCCAGCCACGGCCAACGAGCCAACGCCCACGCCTGCCACGGCCAACGAGCCGCCCGCCTCGTCCGTCCCAGAGCCAGCGTTGCCAGCCTCGTCCGTCCCAGAGACAGCGTTGCCAGCCTCGTCCGTCCCAGAGCCAGTGTTGCCAGCCTCGTCCGTCCCAGAGACAGCGTTGTCAGCCTCGTCCGTCCCAGAGCCAGCGTTGTCAGCCTCGTCCGCCAGGAGGAGGATGAGGAGAAGAAAGGCCTCCGCTTTCCAGTCTCCGCCTTCCACAGCTCCGTCCCTGAGCCAGCGCCTATAGCCTCGACAGTCCCAGAGCCAGAGCCAGCGCCTATAGCCTCGACCGTCCCAGAGCCAGAGCCAGCGCCTGTAGCCTCGACCGTCCCAGAGCCAGAGCCAGTGCCTGTAGCCTCGACCGTCCCAGAGCCAGAGCCAGCACCTGTAGCCTCGACCGTCCCAGAGCCAGAGCCAGCGCCTGTAGCCTCGACCGTCCCAGAGCCAGAGCCAGCGCCTGTAGCCTCGACCGTCCCAGAGCCAGAGCCAGCGCCTGTAGCCTCGACCATCCCAGAGCCAGAGCCAGCGCCTGTAGCCTCGACCGTCCCAGAGCCAGAGCCAGCGCCTGTAGCCTCGACTGTCCCAGAGCCAGAGCCAGCGCCTGTAGCCTCGACCGTCCCAGAGCCAGAGCCAGCGCCTGTAGCCTCGACCGTCCCAGAGCCAGAGCCAGCGCCTGTAGCCTCGACCGTCCCAGAGCCAGAGCCAGCGCCTGTAGCCTTGACCGTCCCAGAGCCAGCGCCTGTAGCCTCGACCGTCCCAGAGCCAGTGCCAGCGCCTGTAGCCTCGACCGTCCCAGAGCCAGCGCCTTTCGAGCTTCCCAGAGCTCCGCCTCTCGAGCCTCTTAGGTCTCCGCCTCCCGAACTTTCCAGAGCTCCGCCTCCCGAGCCTCCCAGTGCTCAGCCTCCCGAGCCTCCCAGTGCTCAACCTCGAGCCTCCAAGGGCTCCGCCCCTCGAGCCACCCAATGCTCCGCCCCTCGAGTCACCCAATGCTCCGCCCCTCGAGCCTTCCAGACCTCGGCCTCTCGAGCTTCCCGGGTCCCCGCCCCTCGAGCCAACCACGGCTCCGCCTCTTGAGCTTCCCAGAGCTCCGCCTCCTGGGCCTTCCTCTCCTCCGGAGCCTTCCTCGCCTCCAGTGCCCTCTGCGGCTCCACCCCTGGAGCCAACCACGGCTCCGCCTCTGAAGTCGGCTCCGCCTCCTGAACCCTCTATGGCTCCGCCCACTATGGCTCTGCCTCCCAGGGCTCCGCCCCTCGATCCTTCAACGGCTCCACCTCCCATGGCTCCGCCTTCCGGGCCTTCCACGTCACCAGAGCCTTCCACGTCACCAGAGCCTACCACGTCACAAGGCCTTCCCCTAGGCCTCCTGACCCTGTCCCTGTCCTTTGGCCCTCCCCTAGGCCTTCTGACCCTGTCCCTGTCCCGTGGCCTCCTCCCAGGCCTCCTGAGCCTTTCCTTGTCCTGTGGTTTCCTCCCAGGCCTCCTGAGCCTGACCCTGTCCCTCCCGACCCATCCCCTGTCCTGCGGCCATCTCCCAGGCCCCCTGAACCTCTCCCTGTCCTGTGGCCTTCTCCCAGGCCTCCTGACCCTGTCCCTGTCCTGTGGCCTCCTCCCAGGCCTCCTGACCCTGTCCTGTGGCCTTCTCCCAGACCTCCTGACCCGTCACCTGTCCTGTGGCCACCCCCCAGATCCCCTGACCCCGTCCCTCCTGACCCATCCCCTGTCCTGTGGCCTCCACCCCGGCCTTCTGACCCACTCTACCCGCCCGATGTCCGCCCCCCCCCCCCCCCTCCTGACCCAGCCCTCACCTCGAGATCATCCCCTTAGTCTCCCTGGTCCCCGTGGTCTGTCCGTTTGCCCCTTGTGCCCCCCTGTACTGTCCATTGGCCCCCCACCCCTAGCCCCCCCCCCCTTCACTCCTGGAACGTTTTGTCCTTTTTTTTTTTTCCTTTTCCTTTTTTGTTTTGGGGCGTCTGGAATCCGCCCCTTTGAGGAGGGATTCTGTTACGATTCCCCATTGTCTGCCTTGTGTTTTTCCCTCACTCCTAACTACGTTTCCCACAATTCCCGGCCCTAATCACTCCCTCATTATCCCCACCTGCCTGTCATTCCCTCGTTCTGTTCTGTGTGTGTATATAAGCCCTGTTGTTTCTCCATTCCTTTGTCAGTTGTTGAATGTCGTCTCTGCCCGTCACCTTGTTCCTGCCTCTACCCCTCATGGTTATTTTTATAGCGTTTACCTCAGTTTTCCCATTGTGGATATTTCTTTGTTCCTGTGTTTTCCTTTGATTTGCTTTCAATAAAAGGGCTGCATCTAGATCCTCATTCGTTACAGTAACAATTAGACAACTAGTTTTATACTGACACGGCATGAGAAAGCCCCTGAGACAGCAACTATAGAGCATAGCAAACATTATTAGAAATTTCTACTTTTATCTCCCCACTTATAACAATATAGCTTTTCAAATATGAAAGCCTTAATGGAACCCATCTTTCAAAAAATTACATCACACCTTTTTGTACTACAACAATTACTCCGTCCTTTTTTATTCTCCCTAATTTGGAATGCCCAATTCTCAACGCTCTCTGAGTCCTTGTGGTGGCGACTCCTGACTGGAGTCACTCAGCACACCCTGGATTCGAACTCGCAACTCCAGGGGATTCCAGTTCTTTGTTAAACATTGCTCTAGATTGTTTTGTGCTGTGTTGTGCTTGAGTTTCTTTAAACAGTTTAGTAGATGACAGACACTGTCATGGACACGTAAGACGAATCCAGGATTCTTGGAACAAGAAAACTGCCTCAGTACCTCATTTGTTTTGGGTGATTATGTCTTACAGCTCATAGAAAAGTTTACAGCAAATATTTGAAACCATGCAGAGGCAAAAACATTCTGGGTGCATGTTTGTGTGCATGCTGTTTTGAGCACATACAAGTGATTTAGTGTTTGTCGTCACTATTGGCTCCAGTGATATCACTGAGGATTCTAGATCAGGCTGCATCATTTCCCTGTCAAATGAGGGAGTGGCACCTCCCCCGGGCAGCAGAGCGGTTGATATAATACCTCTACTCCTACTGTGAAACCATTTTATAAAGCTTTCTTTAATGAAATATGTTTAGTTTCTTTAGGAAATGCATCTGATACTTTTCGAACCAGCCTACTAAGCTGTAAAAACCAGTCAAAGCTTACTAAAAAAAAATGCATTTATCAGGTTTGGTGGAGTATTACAAATCATAAATCATAGTTACTCGTACATATCGGCAGGGACTTCCGGGGGAGTTGGAGGGAAGGTATACCCCTTCCCCCTCCCCAAAAACACACTAATACAGCCCATTATTTATACCATTATCAATGGAAACATTTAATGGCTTCAATTTACAATCCCCCTTCATGACAAATCTACACCCTTGCATATTGCCATTATAAAAGCCACCAGTCACACAAATAGTCCACTACTCAATGACCACTAGCCAACTAAAAATCATCTCTTTTAGAATCCGATAATGAATTTCACATTTTTAGACTAAGTATTATAACTGCATGCATGAATAAACAAAATCAGGAGCACTAGATGACAGATTTGTTGACACAAAATTGTTGAAATCAGACATAGTCTTCAAAAACGTAAAGATGGATTTTTAAAGATTTATAAAGATATATAATGGATTATAAAAAATAACGAAGGAAGCATTACTGAAAAATTTCCAAAAATCTTTATTTTCTAATTATCTGAGTCTGAGTGTAAAATGTGACCATGTGCATATGCAACGCATAGTAAACAAACATTCACAAGATGTCTGTTTTAAATTTGAAAAACTGCTACCTATGCAATGTATGAAACGGTTATGTGGCATCTTTGACATGTAATTAGCAATATCACAAAATACATTGCAGTGTGCAAAAATACAGTGTCAACATACAAATATTTACATTATATTTACATTAATATTGCAAGAAAAACAAAAATGTTAGCTGCTGACTGTGTTTATATTTAAATACTCTTATTATTTTCATTATGCCAGATGCTACAGAAAAAAAACATTCATAATTCTCATTTACATATATTCCTTTGAAGATATTAAAAACATCAGTGCCCAGAACAGTGAAAATTGCTGATTTTGTTTAATAGAATATAAATGAAATGGTTATGTAAAACAAAAAACAAGTGCTTAAATGCCATCTCTCTCTCTCTCACTCACACTCTCTCTCGCTCTCTCTCTCGCTCTCTGCTCTCTCTCTCTCTCTCTCTCTCTCTCTCTCTCTCTCTCTCTCTCTATCTCTCTCTCTCTCTCTCTCTCTCACTCACACTTTCTCTCTCTCTCTCTCTCTCTCTCTCTCGCTCTCTCTCTCTCTCTCTCTCTCTCTCTCTCTCTCTCCACTCACTCTCTCTCTCTCTCTCTCTCTCTCTCTCTCTCTCTCTCTCTCTCTCTCTCTCTCTCTCTCGCTCTCTCTCTCATTTCAACAGACTCAGTGTTGGAGTTTCAGGTACATGTCTGATGACATCATAGATGGTGGTATGCAAATCTTTGACTGAATCGAACCGTGCCAAAGACCTGCAGGATGCCTGGAAAACAGAGCGAAAAGATTAAAACTGTTCGGGAGCAAAACTGCTCATGCAAAAAAGCAAACAATTATCTTTCCATCAAAGTGTCTTTACCTGTGTTGATTCCATTTTCCCAGGAACAGAGACAAATTCATAGATGCCAAAGTCTTCAGTTGCATCTTCATGACCTACAAGTATATTATTCAGATTAGATATATTCTATATGTCAGAGGTATAAACAGGACAACGTTTATTTACAACATAATCTCTTAAATAAAATACTAATTTAAATGTATAGAGAGACTCTGCACCTGTAGTGATAACAATATAACCTCAATATGTACTACATAACAGACAACATTTAAATCTTGATATATTTGTAAGAATTCTTAGGTCACTAACACACTGCTCAAATCCTATTTATTTTATTTGACTTTTGTTTTATAAGGAACACATGGTGTAATGTATCCTTAAAAATACATTACACCATGTAATGTTTCACCTAAATAGTTTAGAGAGAAACTATTTAGGTGAAACCACGCCAACAAGGTGGAAAATATTTTTATCATGTATGCTGACAGAAGCCAAGCAGATATGATTATAGTAGTTGTAATGTTAATGGGATTGGGGAGGTTGTTTGAACAGAGAGGCTATGTACACATTACTGCTTCACAACACTGGTATATTATATTCTGAGGCATACAGTAAACCTACCAGAGCGGTGCAGTCCTCTCTGCTCTGTCGTAGGACTAGAGAACAGCATCAATCAATTAATGATCTCATAGAAATTAAAAAATGTGGAATGTATTTTGCAAATATTTCAATAGCTGAATAGATTCTTACCGC
The DNA here is from genome assembly GCA_032164185.1 of Moxostoma hubbsi. Classification (NCBI taxonomy): domain Eukaryota; kingdom Metazoa; phylum Chordata; class Actinopteri; order Cypriniformes; family Catostomidae; genus Moxostoma; species Moxostoma hubbsi. The sequence continues at coordinate 22,836,174 of JAVLUX010000026.1, read as the reverse complement.
CTGTACATAGTCTTTATAACTGTGGAAACAGTATAAAAAGTGATCACATATTATTGCTATGAAAAGAGGGGTTCAGGTTCAACAGAAAGCTTTTCATGGCCTTATGCAAAAAAGATCAGAATATTCCTTGTTTCAGTGACTATGGCTGATTTGAATAAAGCTTGAAAAACAGAGCATGGATTATGTGCAAATTAATGATTACATTTGTTTAAAAAATGCACTAGAGCCAAACAAATATAAGCACACTTTAATTAATAAATTATTTTGTCAAATGACACATTGTTGAGGAAAAGCTTGCATATCTATAAAAGACAGAGTTATAATTTCATACTTCTTATTGGATGGCAGCTCTTCCTTAGGAGCACAAACATCATGCACACAATGATGACCACTGAAGCGATTGTAATTAAAGACAGGGGAGACAGTGCACTCCCTTCATGAATATGTTTCTCTCTTCCTGGAAACAGGTCAAAATACAAGTGTTACAAGACATATTTTGCTATATATCTTTTCTGGTCTGTCATCTTTATTCTATTTCTCAAAAAGACACACCCAAGAACTGTTTGTCCACACTGGACAAAAATTCAGCATGTAACGACTGGTAAACAATATGAAACAGGTGCCGGTCCCAATTTACTTTCCAATGGAACAGCAAGACTTTAATCACAGTTGGGATAGATATGCACTTAGCAACTGGAAATAGCTTGTCATGGCCATGCTTTCTGACAATAGATGGGACAAAAGTAAAAGTAATAGGATAGACATACTCAAAACTATGCCAGTTCATTTGAATTTATTCTGTATTCTCACTGAATGCTTCCAAGATAAAGGGATTAAAATATAAAATTTCTTTAAAAATGTTTTATTAATCAAGGTTCCAGTGAGGCACTTACAATGGACCTGAATGGGGCCAATCCATAAACATACAAATACTCACTATTTTCAAAGTATAATCACAAGACATAATCAATATGTGTGTTAATGAGATTTTAGTGTGATAAAATCCCTTATAAACCATTTCTGCTTAAAGTTATAGCCAATTTTACAACTTCGTTACCATGACAATGTAATGTCAACAAAACCTAAAGCCCTAAAACTACTCTAAAAATGAAGATTTTAAAAACATTACAGCTTAAATAAATCATGAGCTTTAACAGAGGAAATAAGTTTGTGCTTTTATAAATTATAAGCTGCACATTTTCACCTTTAAACCCTCCAAACATTGGCCCCATTCAATTCAATTGTAAATGACTCAATGTAACCTCCATTTTTGCTTTTTTTTTTTTTTTTAAAGAAAAGGAGGGACAAGTCAAATGTATTTTTTGTGGTTATCAACATTACACCACAAATGCTGTTGATTGAGCTTTACTAGTATTGAACCCATAATATTCATGTAAAGGAATAGTTCACCCAAAAATGATTTCCAGACCTGTATTCGTTTTTGTTCCACGAAATGCAAAAGAGGAATTTTAAAGACTGTTTGAAGTTTCAAAAGGATTCCAAATCCCTTTAATAGTATCATAAAAGTGGTCCATGTGATATCTTCGCTTTAGCTCAAGTCTTATGATAGCTTTGTTTAAGAAACAGACTGAAATGTAACTTTATATTTACTAAAAATCTCCCTTGCTCAACTTGGTTAGTCCATGAGACATGTAACACTGTCTGAACAAATCTTATTTTATTTTATTTTATTTATTTAATTTGGTTGATCCGGTTCACAAAACCTGTCTGATTGATTTGTTCATGAATTTGTGCGGATTTTTTAATAACTTAATAATTACTTAAATTTCAGTCTGTTCCTCACACAAAGCTATAGTATGTCTTCAGAAGACTTGCAATATAGTGCACAAATCTTTTCTAAAGATTCACATTAAAAAAAAAAACATGGTGTAACAGTTAAAGGTGGGCAAGGAGGAGGCAGGAACCGGCTGAACAATAAACATAATTTAATGATATAAATGAACTTAAAACAACATAAAACGTAAGGACACAGACACGCATGCAGTATGGCCATGTATGTCTCTCTCTCTCATGAATTGGCGCCTCTGGCTTCCCTTTATCTTGCTCTCCCGCTGATAAGCTGATTCAGCCACAATTTTCCTCCTCATCACACTCCTCCCCCACCCGATTCAGGCCGGGGCACCACAGGACTGACTTACTCCCCACCCTCCTCTGAAGGGTAAACGCTGCCCTTTGGCCGTTCCATCAACCGGTGGTCCACCCCACCTCCTGTGAACCTGGGAGATGATGGGAGGTGTGGGGAGAGGGAAAGGGCAAGCAGAGACACACAGATAGAGGGAGAGGAGAGAGAGAGAGAGAGGAACTTGCTTGCCGGCTCCCAGACACACTGTCGACGGTCCTCAACCGCTCCTCCGCCCTCAGGCGGATGGCAGCTCCTCCTCCGGCCCCTGGTGGACAGAACCGCTCCTCCCCTTCTTCAGTGGATGGCAGTGGTTCCTCCGGCTCTCTGTGGCCGGCAGCAACTACTCCATCCTCAGACAGACGGCCGTGGCTTCATCCCTGACGGATGGAAGCAGCGAGGACTCCGCGACAGTGCATCCCTCCTCCCTCCTGGGTTTTGGCACCACTGTAACAGTTAAATGTGGGCAAGGAGAAGTTGGGAACCGGCTGAGCAATAAACAAACTTTAATGATATAAATTAACTTAAAACAACATAAAACATAAGGACACACGCGTATGTCTCTCTCTCTCTCTCGAACTGGCACACTATCACGGCCTGGCCACATCCTCCTCCTCGTCACACATGAACAGTGTGTTTGAAACAACATGACAGTGAGTAATTGACAGAAATGTCATTTTGGGGTAAACTATTCCTCAGCTCCAAAGCAATAGGTGACAACATACATACCTTTGCCAAGACTGGCCACCACCAGCGTGAACTTAGTCTCATCCTGCTTCTTTGTCACATTGTTGAATGCTCTACACAAGAACTCTTTAGCTTGGGCTAACTCATACGATGTCACTTCAAACCTTGGCCCAGTCATAAGAACCTCTGTGCCGTTCTTTGTCTTTGAGATCCAGACACAGGTGTTTGGAGGGTTTGAATCCGCAAGACACTCAAAAAAGACCAGTTCCCCTGGGTTCACTGTAAAAACCCCTCCTGTTTTCAGACCCTGGTCAGAATTTACTGCCAGGTTATAAGGCCCATCTAACACATTTGGTAAAGACACAATCAGTTTTCTGTTTCATCCATCCATTTTTATATTTTTTAAATCAAACTATCTATCTATCTATCTAGATTTTAATGTATTCAAAGTCAGTATTCAAACCTTCAATTTACATAGTTTTTAAACTTTTTCCAAACTTTTAGACAACACCAAAGTTTGAATAAATTTTTCTATTTTATTTGTATAAATAGCTTAACCTTTGAAAGCTACATTTACTGTAAGGTATGACATCATGTCAGATCACATTTACCATCTGAGTTACAATGCAAATAGCAGTTAATTCTCTGGCAGAAACAGGAACTTGCTGGACAGTGTATAAAGCTGTGTTGATTTACACATAGGGCGATGACCGAGGATGAATGAGTTTGCTATTCCTGCTCATCTACAGTAAGTAGATAGATAAATAAGATACTTACAGAACACACTGAGATCAGTCTGTTTGCTTAGCTCAATGCTGATGTGGTTTTTGGCCTCACAGACGTATTGGCCGATGTCTACTTTCTTGACAGGATTTATAACAAGCGTGCTATTGTCTTGTGAGAAAGTATACCGATCACTAAGGCCTACCAAATTGTTGTTCCTCAGCCATTTGTAATGAACATTTGTCCCACTTTCAACAGAGCAAGTCAGCGTCACATTGTCCCTCTCTTCCACGAGTTCTGAGTCAGGGGTCTTGCGAATAATGGGGATGGATACAGGTACTGAAAACAGAAATCATAAAAAAACTAAGACAGAGAGAGATGCAATACTCTACATTACTTGTCTCAAGGTAGAAGATAATCCAGTGTGTTAAAACTCTAAAAACACTAGAAAAAGTTCATACCATTGACTGTGACTGTCACTGTCTTTGTGACAGGCACTGGCTTGGAGCTTCCTGGGAAAATGATATTAATCTCCATCTGGTATTCCCCCTCTGCTTCCTCATCCAGGTGCTCAATATACAGTGAGACATTAGGCAGGTTGATTACTGTATTGCTCTTTAGGCGCATATTTAGGATAACATTGCTCTTGGTGAAAGTGGCCAAATGAGTGTAAATGGGCTTTGTCTTGTACCAGGTCCCCTGGAACGTCACATTCTGGGAATTGAAATGAGTTTCCACTTTGAGGAGCATAGAGTCCCCCTTTCGCCCATGTTGCGTGGGCTCCAGCGAAATGTATTCAGAGTCCGTACCTGTTCAACGGAGATTGTCCATCAGAAATTTGTGGCATGACTTGATGTTAAAAGACTTAGTATAGTAGGGAAAAAACAAACAGTGATTCTAAGTTGTTTTTTTAACTGCTTTATCTAGTATCAATTTGTTGACTACTGTGGATTGTATAATACAAGTTAAGCTCATTTGACAGCATATGTGGATTATTGTTAATTATATTATTATTAAGTATAGCCACAAGATGTGCACATTACGTGTTACCATGATTTAAGTGCTATAAAATCAGGGATTTACCAGCGTTACAGAATTTATCAGATTCTATGTTATTTGTCTATGTTATATGTATTTTTCAAGAAGCAATAAGGAAAAACATGACAAAAAAACACTTATGATATTTATGTGTAAGTGGGAATTTCATACACTAATACTCACTGCAGTTTGGCCACTGAGTGAAAGAGATTTGCTCATGGCATTTTACTAATTGAGACCTTTCCAACAATATAAAACAGAAGGTTATCTCATCTTTTCTATTTTCTGTTTTTACCAACTCTAACTACATTTGTTGTGATAATAATTTAGCAAATTATGAGAAGAAATCAGTTCTAATTTGCAAATTGAAAAAAAAACTATTATATAAGAATTGGCTATATGAATTGTAAAGTCCAGATTCTAAGCTTTAAAATGACACCTATTTTGTTTAGATCAAAAAGTGGTAATTAATAAGTGGTAATTAATGTATTACATCATTGTTATTATTTGTAACTTTTTCTGCAAGGAGGGGCTTCAATGGGCCGGTATAAGTTCAGTTCAATTAATCCTTCTACCAGTAATTTATATATATATATATATATATATATATATATATATATATATATATATATATATATATAATGACTAAATAAGAAATTGACAAAAAAGATCTAATGCAATATCTTGGGGTAATATATGCAATATGAAAGATATATTAACAATCTTAGTGGGCCAGTCACTTTTGATGGGGAACACAAAAGGTGTTAGCACAAACAAACACAACACAAGGGTTAAAAAAATGGGGGACGATTCCATTTTATTCAGTAAGTAAAAAGCCAATATTCCGATTTGACTCAACTACATCAAATTATTTACTCAACTAGACAAACCTTGCATGCTCAATGTTCATGCTTCTGATCATTTGGGCAGAACAGAATCGCATAAAAACCTGCAATGTTACTCATTAACTGTGACTTTACTGATTAAAACATTAATCTAAATCATTCACTAATCAGACCAATTTTCCTTCTCCTTTGCTTCACTTGGACACTCCATTTAACTATATAGCCACTAGGGAAATTTGCAGAGTAAGACATAATCTATCCACACATAATCTGCTGCCACAAAATTCCATGTCTCCTCTAATTGCAGTCCAAATATCTGACTCTGTATTAGATCATTACACTGGATTTATCAATGTTGTTAATTAGCTCATACACACAGGTCTGCAGTTTAATCACCACTGCTGTCTGCCACAGTGCTCTACTGTGGGCAAATATTTACCATCTTCTCAGAATGATAATGGTCATAGGTCAATATGAAGTTCTCTCTAAATTGTCTGAACTGGTCTGTGAGCAAACACTCAGGCAGTGATGAATAGCTGCTGCGCATTACGTTAAGACATAGAGATCACTCCAAGACATCAGTATGTACAGTGATAAAAGAGAAAACACTGTCAGGGAAGAATGTAAAAAGCATCGCAAGATTATACTATAAAGGCAACGTATTAGTCTCTATTGCAATGTAAACTAACATCTCTTATTTCCACACACTTAATCCTTTCAAACACAATAGTTCACCCAAAAATGAAAATGATGCCATTATTTGCTCACCCCATGGCTGGATTGTGCTAATCTGGCATATCGGATCGACGCAATTTGGGGCCGATCAGGGGCGGACTGGCCATTGGGAAACCAGGCGGGTCGGTGGGCTGGCCACGAAACAGGCCGAATGGGCCTCGATAAGTAGAACTGAGCCACCGATTTCTCACCCCAGTCCACCCCTGGCTCACCCCCATGAGGATCCACAACTGTATGAGTTCCTTTTTTCAGCGAAACACAAATGGAGATGTTCAGAAAAATAAATGCAAAAAAAAAGTTGAGCTCTATAGTGAAGGGGAAGATTTTCAGTAAATGGCGAGGAAAAATTAGAAATTATATATACAAAATATAGCACACAAGTCAAATGGACTACATTTATGATGGTTTTGTTCGTGTTTTTTATGATTTCATTTTGTAAAGGTCGAGAGCATCCGTCCCCCTTTCACATGGAAAAAACAGTCATGTAGAATCACACTTTTGTACAATTATTTATATGTGGCTGGCAGATTGACCACAAGAGGCACTACAACAACAAATACTTATTTTCACTTTCACACTCATGGCATAAAATGGCAGATAATGAGTTCATAAACACTTACTTTTCGCCCTCACACAATGCAATCTTATGACATCAAAACTCTTTTACTATAGTTCAAGACTTGTAAGGCAATATATTTTTCACATTTCCATTACATACCATTACTACATTTACAAGCCTTGTTCAAGCACAAGTAAGCTGCATGGTGACTAAACTGATATAAACAGGAATACGAGTCATGAAGATCACATGCGACACGTCAAAATGTGAGCCAAAAGTGTCAAAGAAGTTTAGTAATTGTGTTTTTCATGTCACATGTGCTTTTTATGACACTCTTAATCAGGTTTAGGTTTAAGGTTTAGAGTAGGGAGGTCAAGCTAGTTAACTGAATACTCGATAGAGTATTAACTTTCAAAACCTCATCAGCTTTCCTTCTTACATTTGCTTTTTTATGACACTACCGGTTACTGTTGGTTTCGGTTGAAGTTTTGTTGTGTTAAAACTTTTACTCGCTTTTAGCTCCACTCAGTGTACATTCCACATTGAAACTGCCACAATATGTGTAAGGAGCCACGCAATATAATTTAGCAAAACTGCCACTGAACTCATGTGATTTTTGTGAGATCAGGCTCAGAAAATGCCTAAGGTCTTCTTTTGTGTTCCACAGAAGAAAGAAACTCATATGGGTTTAGAATGACATGAGTCTGTATAAATGATGACAGAATTTTCATTTCAGGGCGCTCTATCCCTTTAAGGATAAGATTTCTTTTCCAGCATGGTTAAAAAACATGTTATAAAGGACTAACATCTGTTAATCTGCATTACGTTGCTAGGCAATGTTGTGTGACAGCAGGCAGGTAGGCAGTATTCAGGTAAACAGTCTCTCTCTATCTACCTTGTGCCCTCAACTACCCGGACGCAGCAATCTCCACCCTCTATGCCTCTACTGGCCTACTGACAGCCAATGTTGTGCGTTACAATAGATAACTGTGTGGCTCGTGTTATGTGCTAAATAATAAATAAGGACACCCTTATTGCATGCATAAATGACCAGAGGGCAAGTTCGGTGCTAAAAGTGTGCCTCTGTTTACTCCACACTTAAAGCTATGCTATGAATTCTATAAAGTGTGTTGGGCCTGTTGTGGTCTTACTGCCTCCAAAAAAAGAATAGTGAAGATAGCAAAAGTGCATTTACACCAGAATGACAGCAGGCATTAGTAACTGAGCTATTCACACTAACAATCAAATTATCTGCTCCTTATGCATCCCCAAAAACAAACAAACACCAGACTATTCACACTTAAAATAATCAGCTGCCAACAAAACCCACATATAAACTTGCCATGCCTGATCATGACTAATCCGCTAAGCACTGAATGTTTGTACTTGTGTATTTTTAAAGCAGCATATGACACACATAACAGGGAACATATAGGATCTTAGTGTCTGCACAAGAGTATGAGTCAATATGGTTGTAGTATTTTAATTTTGATAACACCTTCAATATGGTTGTATTTGTTAAATTAGTTTACTTCATTAGTTAACTTCCTTTTACAACATTTATTATTATTGGTTAATTTCATCATATACTAAATACATTTTAAATGTAAAAGTTGCACATGTCAACATTTGTTAAACTAAGAATGGACAATTTAGTTTTCATAAGTTAACATTAAAATTAATAAATGCAAAAAAAATTTTTTTTTTTAAATGTCCTTGTAGGTTTATCCACTGTTTATATCTCAAATTGGGGGAAAATTTTTTTTTATCTCAATTTAAGTTTCTACTATTCTTGCTAGTTTAAATTAAGTTACCGTAACTCTCTAAATCCTAAAGTTGTCATTAATAAAAACATTTAAGTGGCCTTAATTAAATAGCATTTGAAATGTCACATTTTGGAATCATATCTCAAACTTTAAACTTTGGCTTTAAGTACAGATGAGTGAAGTTTCATTGTAACTAGCTAAAGTCACTTTAAAAAATACATTCAGTTTACTTGAGCCAAATAAGTAAGTTTACTTAGAACTTACTTTAAAAGCAAGCAAACAAAGCGATTGCCTTGAAAAGCCTAAGGTCATGTAATTAGATTTGAATTTAACTAATAAGATCTTATTGTTTAGGGGTAAAGTATTATTTAAACATTGAAAAATATACTCATTTGAAATGTAACGTAAAACAACATAATTATTAATTATGTTATGAGGTAACTTTGTGAACATATTCCATTTACTCAAAATGGAAATCTCATGTAGGATGTAATTCCCACGTTATTTCAGAATCAAAACCGAATTACAGAATTAAAACCAGTGCACAGTTTCACTGTTCTTAGTTCTGTATCATATTGGTGTGCAGAGAATCATCTATGGTTGTGTTCAGAAAAGGAACAGTCATCAGTATGAAAAATGTAAGTATTTTAAAATAGTTTAAATCTTTCTCTTGAAGAGTAAATATTAAGTATATGTACGCACGATTAAAAAAAAAAAAAACATTGTGAAGAAAAGCAATAGCCAATATTTATTCATACCGTTAATTCAAACTCAGTAAATTTGTTTATGTGACATCGCAAAAACATGACCTTTCTCTTATTGGCTCTAGAACATTGCCTAAGAATTTTCTCAATAAAAATAATAATAATAATAATAATTGTATTTCAGGTTTTGGTACATAATATTACTGTTACCTTACTTATTTTAAAGGGCAATTAAAATGACCTTACCATGAACAGCGAGAAATAAGGTGCACATGAGAAGAAACATGGTGACTCCAACACATTCCATTTCTGCAATATAATCTCTAGATGCTGTTTGGCTTGTGACAAGAAAAGGGAACTGGTGACAGTATTTGCCAGGGAAATGAGAGAAGCTAGTTTATGCCCCTCCCACGTGCCATTAGGACACATACACCTGGCTGAGGTTCCAAAAGACTGCTGTCACCCTGAGGGCCAGAGACAGGCTCACAGATACACATTCAAAGAGAGATATACACAGCTTAAGCGCACAGTGTCAGATCACAGATGAGAATTTCTCCTTTTCAAAAGTTATAGTAAACAGGCATAGACTGCTACAGGTGTAAAACCAGAGCAGACTGATATTCCATGAAGTCCATGGCAGACACAGGGTCATATATCTACACAACGTATAGACATGCAAAGTTTCACCTAAAACCATGCATGGCCCAAAACACAAACAATGCTTAAAGTGATGCTCACACAAAAACTCAAAGTGAACTTTAAGATAAATAGACAGAAGTGACTTTAAATGTGTCGTTTAGGTTCACAGCTACCATATAACACTACTTTGATAGGGTATAGATCCACATGGGTTACTGAAGCATACAAAATTAATAAAGTATTTACACAGACAACATATTTTGACTAGTATCTAATCAGACAACTTAGTTGGACAAATGCAATTAAGGGAAAAATTGACTCCACAGTCTCTCCTACTGACTCATTTGTTTTATGAGCACTAGAGCTGTGAACAGCAAGCAAGATCCATGCACAAACGTCCTTTTTTCAGGACACTGCATTTTAAAGATAATTTTGTATAAATCCAAATAACTTTACAGATCTTTATTGTAAAGAGTTTAAACAATGTTTTTCATGCTTGTTCAATGAACCATAAACAATTAATGAACATGCACCGCTGGAACGGCCGTTAAGACACTAACAGCTTACAGATGGTAGGCAATTAAGGTCACAGTTATAAAAACTTAGGACACTAAAGAGACCTTTATACTGACTCTGAAAAACACCAAAAGAAAGATGCCCAGGGTTCCTGCCCATCTGCGTGAATGTGCCTTAGGCATGCTGCATGGAGGCATGAGGACTGCAGATGTGATCAGGGCAATAAATTGCAAAATCTGTACTGTGAGACGCATAAGACATTGTTACAGGGAGACAGGAAAGACAGCTGATCATCCTAGCAGTGGCAGACCTTGTGTAAGATCAACGGCACAGGATTGGTACATCCTAATATCCCACCTGCGGGACAGGTACAGAATGGCAACAACAACTGCCCGAGTTAAACCAGGAATGCACAATCCCACCTTCAGTGCTCTGACTGTTCCAAATAGGTTGAGAGAGGCTGGACTGAGGGATTGTAGATCTGTTGTAAGGCAGGCAACAATGTCGTCTATGGACACAAACCCACCTTTGCTGGACCAGACAGGACTGGCAAAAAGTACTGTTCACTGACGAGTCAGGGTTTTGTTTCACCAGGGGTGATGGTCGGACTCTCGTTTATCGTCAAAGGAATGAGCGTTACACCGAGGCCTGTACTCTGGAGCGGGATCGATTTGGAGGTGGAGGGTCCATCATGGTCTGGGGCGGTGTGTCACAGCATCTTTGGACTGAGATTGTCATTGCAGGCAAACTCAAAGCTGTGTGTTACATGGAAGACATCCTCCTCCCTCATGTGGTACCCTTCCTGCAGGCTCCTCCAGCATGACAACGCCACCAGCCATACTGCTCATTCTGTGCGTGATTTCATGCAAGACAGGAATGTCAGTGCTCTGCTATAGCCAGAGAAGAGCCTGGATCGCAATCCCATCGAGCACGTCTGGGACCTGTTGGATCGGAAGGTGAGGGCTAGGGCCATTCCCCACAGAAATGTCCGGGAACTTGCAAATGCTTTGGTGGAAGAGTGGGGTAACATCTCACAGCAAGAACTGGTGAATCTGGTACTTCAGTACTTAATGCAGCTGGTAGCCACACCAGATACTAACTGTTAATTTTGACCCCCCTTTGTTCAGGGACACATTTCAGTTTCTGTCACATGTCTGTGAAATTGTTCAGTTTATGTCTTAGTTGTTGAATCCTTTTATGTTCACACATGTTAAGTTTGCTGAAAATAAAAGCAGTTGAAAGTGAGAGGAGTTTATATAAACTAGACAAAATTTTGGAATAATGTAGATTTTGCTCTTATGGAAAGAAATTTGTACTTTTATTCACCAAAGTGGTATTCAACTAATCACAATGTGTAGTCCGGGCATTAATAACATGAAAATTGAGACAATTTAGAAATTTTCATAACTTCTTAAACAAGTTCTCATCAAAAAATCCTCCTCGTGCAGCAATGACAGCTTTGCAGAGTCTTGGCATTCTTTTGTACAGATACTCAAGCTTCACATTTCTGCCTTTAAACACTCTGAAAATTGGCCCCATTCTCTTCCGTTGAATACCACACTATAAACTCAATTTTGGCTTTTTTTTTTTTTTTTTTTTTTTTTTTTAAGAATGCCAAAATACATTTTTGTGGGAATCATCATTATGCCACAAATGCTATTGATTGATCTTAAGTTGTATTGAATCTTGAATTAATATTCTGGTTCTAACATAAATTTAGATTTCATTTTCCCACATATGGTTATGATTTAGGCATTGTGTTTTAGATTAATATTATTTTTTCAAGTAAAGGTGATAAACAGGAATAAGGCATGTTTAAAGACATCTTTGGTGCAGTCTGACATCAGACAGACAACCTTTGTCAGCTTTTTGAGAAGCAACCAATTTCTAAAAATATTTCATGCCAATCGCCAACCTCTACAAACTGTAAACCAGTACATCTTATGCAGCTCCACATCAGAACAAACATATTGTACCACACAGGGCCACCAAAATGACCTTTATTTGCTTAAAACACACACACACATCTCTCATCCAGGTTGGGCACACGGTGCTAAGAAGCACATGCTTTAAGAGTCACTTGTACAGATATTGAATGGGTTTTCCCCCACAGTCTGAATTCTAAGAATTCCGTCTCGATTCCCACCCAGTATTCCAGCTGCCTGGTGTGCAGAATCCCACACAAGCCCTTTAGTCCAACTCGGATCCAGAAGTCTTCTTTTTGCTGTGCTTCTTTTTCTTCTTGAATTTGTCCTGTAAACATCAAGACAATGTTGCTCTAAGCATTCTGTGATTAAAAGTCTTTATTAAGTACTGTTTTGCAAATCAACTTCACAATACATTTCTGGAAGAGATACTTGTAGCACAGCTCAGTCATTTCCGCCCTAATATTGTCAGAAACTAATTCTGAATAACAGAGAAGCCCCTTTAACTAGGACATAAAAAGACTTACTGTAATTTTCTCCTTTTCTTCACTACAGAGTTTCTTCTTTTTGGACTCAGCCTTAAAAACAAACAAACAAGTTAAAAAAATGGGTTTTGAATATAATTTGGTATTTGTTGCACTAAAACTGATAAACAGTTTAAAAGGTGAGTAGTTTATGAACTACTAGTGCGATCAAACAGAATTGCAAAATTACTGTTTTCAAACAAGGTCTCAAACAATGCCAGTCTTCCATTGGTCGGAAAACAGGAATTTTGGCCACATTTTATGACCCAGGGCAGAATTGAACATGGATCTCCTATGAGAATCACAGCCTCATATGTCATAGCACTCCCACTGACATCACAGCCAAAGGATTTTAATATAGTGAATAACATAGATCCCCTTTAGGGTCACAGGATCTGAATACACTCTTTCACTCTTCATCTCTGTCTATATCTGAGAGTTCATTGGAGGACTCAGAGTGACTCCTCTCAGCTTTCCTCTTCCTTCCACTATCTTTGTCATCCTTTGAAGCAAAAACAAAGCATGTATGAGCTTACGATACATTCAAATATAAATACCAGTTTTCTTTGCTTAAAGAAATGTTCTGGGTTCAATACGATCCTTCTTTTCTATAAAGAAAGCAAATATTGAGGTTACAGTGAGGGACTTTAATATTTGGGTTTGAAGGAAGAAATTTGAAGCTTATAAAAGACATTAATTCTTCTGTGAAAACTTTTGTATTATTTTAGCTGTAAAGTTGTTAAAATCATCATTCTAGGGTTTACATTGTTACATTGTCATGGCAACAAAGGTAACAAAAAGCTTAGTAAGAAATTTGGTAGCACTAAAATAAGGGCCTGCATTCACAAAACGTCTTAAGGCTAAAAAGTAGCACCTAACGTGAAAATATAGGAGCAACTCCAAATGTAAAATCTACGAGTAATTAATTATGCATTTTAATGCTAAATGTAGCTCCTAAACCCACGACAGCTTAGAAGTCGTCATGAGGACTTCTAACTCCCTAAGAGTGACTCTTTCACCGTGTAAAAAAGTATTGCCTGAATCACAATTGAGTCAATGCATTTTAACAATATAATACTATAATATTAACAATGACAGAAAAAAAAAAAAAAGAGTATCGCCTGTTTCGCGAGGGTGTTTTCATTATTGTAAACTCAGAGATGCAGTTTGTTTCGAATGAGCCGACGAAGAGTGAGGATCTAGATGCAGCCTTTTATTAAACGAAAAACAAAGGAAAACACTGGAACCAAGAAATATCCACGATGGGAAAACACTACCAAAATAACCACGAGGGGTAGAGGCAGGAACACGGTGACAGGCAGAGACGACATTCAACAACTGACAAAGACTGATAAAACAACAGGGCTTAAATACACAAGGAAATGATGATTAAATTAGACACAGATGAAGACAATGACAGACAGATGGCAGTGATGAGGGCAGGGAATTATGGGAACTGAAGTCCGGGAGAGATGACAAGGGAGAAACACAAGGCAGACAACCGGGAATCGTGACACATTTACTTCTCCCACAAACTGAAACAACCCAATTAAACCAGAGGTAAAGGTTTAGACAAATCTGTACTTGCTGGTCACATCAAAATTAAACTGTGTAGTGCAGATGATTTGGGAATTTCTGTCATCGGTCAGGAGAATAATCTATCAAACTATGTATACCCTCTCCAGACCGTACAGCATCCAACAATTCATAGCGTACATTTTCCAGTGGATGTGCACTCGCTGCAGAGAAAAAAGGGGGCATTCGCGGGGAATCACAGCAATCACGGGGCAACCCAGTGTTTTGATGCTGATGACAGGATGCAAGCTTGTTTCATTACATCAACATAGGATGAATACATTTTCAATCAACCGAAATAAATCTCAATCTATCTATGCATGTATGTACAGTATATATGGTTGAAGTCCACACTCCAAACTCCATTTTTAACCACACCACAGACTTAATATTAGCAAATGATAGTTTTGGCAAGTCGTTTAGGACAACTACTTTGTGCATGACACAAGTAATTTTTCCAACAATTCTTTCCAGACATATTGTTTCACTTTTAATTGACTATCACAATTCCAGTGGGTCAGAAGTTTACATACACTAAGTTAACCGTGCCTTTAGGTAGGCTTGGAAAATTCCAGAAAATGATGTCAAGCCTTTTGGCAATTAGCTTTTGTAGACAAGTATCTATATCCACAGTAAAGAGTCCTATATCAACATAACCTGCAAGGCTGCTCAGTAAGGACAGCAAGGATGGCTTTAGGACAACAAACCCAAGGTATTGGAGTGGCCATCACAAAGCCCTGATCTCAATCCAATTGAACATTTGTGGGCAGAACTGAGAAAGCACGTGTTAGCAAGGAGGCCCACAAACCTGACTTGGTTAAGCAAGCTCAATCTGGAGAAATGGGCAAAATTCCCATGTATGTAAACTTCTGTACACACACACACACAGCTCTGGAAAAAATTGAGACCACTGCAAAATTGTCAGTTTCTCTGGATTTACTATTTATATGTATGTGTTTGAGCAAAATGAAATTTTTTGTTTTATTCTATAAAAGTACTGACAACATTTCTACCAAATTCCAAAAAAAAAAATGGAAATTTAAGAGTATTTATTTGCAGAAAATGACAACTGGTCAAAATAAAAAAGATGCAGTGTTTTCAGACCTTGAATAATGTAAAGAAAACAAGTTCATATACATTTTCAACTTGGGAAGAGTCAGAAATCAATATTTGGTGGAATAACCCTGATTTTTAATCACAGCTTTCATGCGTCTTGGGATGGTCTCTACCAGTCTTTCACATTGTTGTTGGGTGACTTTATGCCACTCCTGGTGCAAAAACCAATCCTCAGAGTTGGGGAACATTGTCAGAGCAGAAGGAAGCAAGTTTTCTTCCAGGATAACGTGGCTTGATTCATGCATCCTTCACAAAGTCAAATATCCCCAATTCCAGCCTTGCTGAAGCACCCCCAGATCATCACTGATCCTCCACCTAGTCGTCTTATGGTTATACGGAGACCTGGAGAGGCCTTCAAGCCAGTGTCCCGCACCCACTGTGAAATTTGGTGGTGGATCGGTGATGATCTGGGCTTCAGCAAGGCTGGAATCGGGCAGATTTGTCTTCCTTTTGCTCTGACAAGGTTCCACTATGAGGATTGGTTTTTCAAGCGGGACAATACACCATGCCAGTGCAATATTACCAAAATCCGAATTATATAATTTTAATTACACTATTGCAGGTAGGAGGGAAAATCCACAAGACGTACAATTTTTACATTGAAGTTGTCTCCCACATCCACAAGAGGGCGCAAAAAAACAAAATATTATCCAATCAGCACGTGTTGTAGTGACTGTATATTGCAAAGAACTAGAGCTGTCAGAACTAACATGTTAAATAAATAAATAAATTTTGACAAGTGTATTCACATATATATATATAGTGTCAAATTTCAGTACTTTTAAAATTTGTGATTAATCACGATTAACTACAAATAATTATGCGATTAATCGTGATCAAAAAATGTAATCGACTGTCAGCACTATGTAGAACATATCTGGCTGTTAACAAATGTGCATACATTTATAAATTTAAAAGATTTAGCCACTTCATATTTTCAATAATTAAGTAAAATTAGAAAAAAAAGAAAAGAAACACTTCAATAGATGGTTTTGTGTTAACTTAGTGTTTGCACAGTAGCCTATACCGGGTCCATAATACTACCACGGACTCAAGTTTCATAATACCATTGTTATGGTTCAACTGGGGATCAGGTTAACTGCTGATGTGCGCATGCATGTAAATAATTTTACTTGCCTTCTCAGCAGATGCGTTCAATAAAGGAAAGACATTTTGCACATTAATTATTGGTATCATCATTACCATGCTTTGTTTCTTCGATGTCTGTTCTAATAAATTTGACACCATTTTAATGGTTTCACACGGTAACATCTGGCATCCCATATTAACGTGGAACATTGGTTTGAATGGGAACTGTAGAGAACATTTGTCATAGTAAATCGTAAGTGGAACACTTTAATTTGCAACACTAAAGCATCATAGGCTGGAATGTGTCAATAATAGGCATATACTCTTAAATTACTTACACTTATTAAAAAAAAAATATTAGTTTTAAGAAAATTAATGTTTGTGATGAATAGAACAGCTACTCAGGTCTATCGGTAGCGCAATTGTAACCATACGAATAGACCCGGGATCAATTCCCCAGTAAACATCTGTCAATTTAATTAAACTGATATAATAATATCCTTTACTTTTCAAAGGTTCTGTGCATGACAATGTTGTATACTTATAATTACCCAGGACACTGCCAAAAGATGAACTTTCAGAAGCGCAATTTTGTTTTTGTGTGACTGGAGAGCATATACAAAGGTCAAATTGACTAATGATAAATGATACTCTTTGAAAGTTATTGAGGAAAAATGATTCAGTTGTTTTTTGACAATTAAAAATATATATATATAGAAAAAAACATAATTTTCTTCTCAGTCATTCTCACCACTTCCGTAGCTTACACTGTGATTACTGGTGGTAAGATTCAGTTGAAATTTTGATAGATTGGTTTAAAACAATATAATGAATTGTGTCTGTATTTTACAAAATAGTTTTCAATAGACCTAATAAAAGTAACAATTACACTTGATGAACCAGGATTTGAACTCAGGTCCCAGAGTGATGTATCAGTGAGACTTACCACTGAACCAGCATCCCAGCTCCCCAATATTCAGTATAAAGAAGAAAAATAAAAGCAATTGAAAGTATGTTATTGACACACATCAGCCTATGATGCTTAAGAGTTATATTTAAAATAGTTCCACTGCTCTGACAAGCGTAATCTCCAGTTCCCATTCAAACCAATGTCCCACGTTGACATGGAAAACCATAGTTACCCTGTGAAACCATTAAAACGCTCTTAATCTGTCAAATTCATTTGAAAAGACATAGATGAAACAACTCTGTTTAATAATATACCAAAATTTTATTAATGTCTCTTTACTCATTGGCAATCCACATTGAATGAATCTGCTGAAAAAGCAAGTAAAATTTTCATGTACATTTCTGCCCCAGTTAACATGATCCCCAGTTGATCATAACACCAGCAATACCACAGTGTTTTTCATTTAATACAGTTGCATGCAAGTATCTAATGCTTATACAGTGAGATGCTAATAAAAGAACAAGGCATAGTCAAGACACAACCAAATACCTCCACCTATGTGGCCATTCACCTCTGGGGGGGCCGAACAAATCCATCTTTTTCTATGTATTCACCGCTAGACAGATGTCTGTGTTTTTTTAGCGTCTCCTGCAGGACCGATGCATTTTTTTAACCCTGCGGTGTCAATTTAAAAGGTCATTTAACCTTTACAATGCATCTCAAGACAGCCACATTCTGTTGTATTAGTTTTACAGTGTCTGTTTGAGCTTAACTTGTATTTAACCTGGAATTAATTGCTTTTTAATTAGTCTTGAGTACCTTATCTTTCTCTTCATCCTCCCCGAGTTTCTTCCTCTTTTTCTTGGATGACTCCTAGAAATGACATTAACATTCAGTCCCACTCACAAAAGTCTCTTACTAGCAGTAATTTAGGCATTATGTTTATTTAAAGGGGTCATGACTTGAGGAATCCTATTTTCCTTGATCTTTTCACACAGAAAAGGTCATTGTACTATAAATCATACTGTATGGTTCAGAACTCAAAACTTCCTCCTTGCTCAAAAGGAGCATTTGTTGAAACCAAGCTGCCAAAATGATTCGTTCTCTTCCTCCTTACAGTGATGTCACACTGTGGTAGACATTTGCATCTGACCACCTCCACAACAACACATCGACACCTACTTTACCTTATCACTTCTGTAGCCCACCCAGCAACTGTGAGCAGTAAGATGACAAGAAGAGAAGTCAGTCAAAGAGCAAAAATGACAGTGGCCGTGTACGGTCAAGTCTTAAAGGAGACGCAGCACCAAACACAAGTGTTTCTGGGAGAGTGTGAGAATGAGGGTGGATCATATTTTACAAATATTTAACTTTTTTTTTTTTTTTTGTGTGCAGAAAACTTTACGTATATTATAAATGAACCTCAAATAATTAAAATAATAATAAAAGGCATGTCATGATCCCTTTAATTCAGCAGTGGAAAAAAAATATTCATGGCCTGCAAAAGTGGAGCACATCCAAGTTTCCAATCTGCTGTAGATAGTTAGTTAACTATTTCATGTTTTTTATTGCAGATGTAAACAACCACCAATACCCTGCTATCAGTTTCTGACTCCGATTCAAACTCATCAGATGGTTTCCTGGATGATTTTTTCCTCTTTTTCATGGTTTTCTTCTCATCCTGAAAAGAAAGACCAAAAGTGGAACAAAGAACATTAAGTGAAAATGTCTTATTAATGCATGTGAATAAGTGAACCTACAAGCAAGAACATACTTGCATCATGACTTACATTATCTTCAGATCCTGAGGAGGAACTGGAAGAGGAATCAGAACTCGATGAGGAAGAGGAAGATGAGGAATGCTTGACCAAACACAACAAAAGCAGAGTTTATTAGATTTTAAGCCATTTAAAATTGATCATGCCATCAGAAGTTTAAAGGCCAGATTAAAGCTGAAAACTCCAAAGGAAATCCGTTTACACCCTCTAACATTATTTGCAAACACACTGAAAAGCAGAGAATGATGTGCCAACTGCTCAAGATATAAAAATGGATAACACTCCTCACCCTGCTGGACTTTTTTCTCTCCTTCTTTTTCTGGAACAGACAAAGATCAATATCATGGAATCAAAGGCTAGTTTTTTTTTATATATATACATGTAACAAACCAGATCACTATACAAACTTTTTCCTCTTTCTTGTCCTTCTCCTTTTCTTTCTCTTTCTTGTCAGCTCCACCCAGTACTTTCTCTCTGTTTTTCTCCAATTCCTTCTTCCACCGCTGGTTTAAAGATAAAAAATTAAAAAATGACAACATACATGAACACCGCTAACATATCAATATCATTACTGATAGGCAAAATGATCCAAGTCATAACTATACCTCATTCATTTTGTCCTCAAAATCAGCCAGGGCTCTGGAGCCCTTCTTTTTCTTTTCCAGCTGCTCCTTTACCTCCTCCCTTATACACCAACCAAATAGACATACATATAATTAAACAGGCTCACAAAAAAAAAAAAAAAAAACACAAAGCCATTACAGATCTTATTATTATAATTTATCATATTCATTTCTTCACACCATGATGGTCTTGGTCTGCTGAGACAGTGTTAACATTACGGCCTTAAAGTCTCTTTGGCTCATTTTCTTCTGTCCTTTGAAATATCTGGGAAACATGAGTTCTACAATTCAGTCTTCACTTACCACTCTGTTATCTCGCTTCCCCATTTCTGTAGATCTTGCCTAAATCCTGTAGGCCAACATCAAGAAAATCTGCCTTTAGTTTACATATTTCAGTCGCTTGCGGTAGCTCCTTAGTACACAAATTTAATTTGCCACCCTGTGGTTCCTGCTTAACATGACAACTAGATGGAGCGTTCTACTCACTTTGAGGGATTTTTAAAAGGGAGGTTCACCCCAAAATGTAAATTCTCTCATCATTTACTCACCCTCATGCCATCCCAGATGTGTATGACTTTCTTTTTTTCTGCTGAACACAAAAGAAGATTTTTAAAAGAATATTTCAGCTCTGTAGGTCCATACAATTCAAGTTAATGATGACCAGAACTTTAAAGGTCCAAAAAGCACATAATGGCAGCATAAAAGTAATCCATATGAATCAAGTGGTTAAATTTATATCTTCAGAATCGATATGAAAGGTGGGGGTGAGAAGCAGATTAATATTTAAGTTTTTTTTTTTTTTTTACTATAAATCTCCACTTTAATTTTAATTAAAGTGGGGCATTCTTTTGGCATATCACCACATAATGGGCAGGAATGAGTATTAATTGTAAAAAAAAGAAAAAAAAGAAAGGGATTTAAATATTGATATGTTTCTCACTGACACCTATCATATTGCTTCAGAAGACATGGATTAACAAATGGAGTCATGTTGATTACTTTTATGCTGCCTTTAATTGCTTTTTATTTGCCTTAAAAATTCTGGTCACCATTCACTTGCATATGAGGTCTCCACACATATGGACCTACAGAGCTGAGATGTTCTTCTAAAAATCTTTGTTGTGTTCAACAGTATAAAGAAAGTCATACACATCTGGGATGGCATGAGGGTTAGTAAATGATGGGAGAATAAAAATTTTTTGGATGAACCATCCTTTTAAAAGGATCGCCAGCATTGACACTGAGGGGAATGTGCCATGGCATGATAAAATCCATATATTTGTTATTATATTATATTATATTATTATACTAGAATTGAGCATTACAGTGTGATGGTTAAACCACTATGGTCACAACAAATAATTACAAAAATACTTACTGTTTTTAAACAGAAGCTAGAACCCAAGTGTGGAGTGGAGGGGGGGCGGGGCCGGGCTGGAATGTTGCACGCCCGGTCCCCAATCGGCCTGATGGGGCGCGCGAGGGATAAAGGCGGCCGGTGACGACGGTTCGAGAGAGAGAGAGCTTAATCACGGACATGTCCGTTGTCCTATGTGTTTGTTTATGCTTTTGTTTTAAGTTCTTCATTAAAATATTTTTTATATTGACAAGCCGGTTCTCGCCTCCTCCTTGCCCATCATAACCCTGCGTTACACCAAGTATGACAGCACAAAAAATACAGTAGTAAAGACTGGAAAGAAATTACACCAAAAAAATGAAAAAGTGCAATGTTTCCCTAACACGAGAATACAAGGAGACTGTGAAGTAGTTCAATGGAAAGGAGGCGGCGATAACCGTCTTGACAATATAAATCATATTTTAATTCTAAACTTAAACCAAAGGACACAAACACACACACGCTGGACATGTCCATAAATGATCTCTCTCTCCCTCACCATCCTCTGCAGTCGGCCTTTATCCCTCTCGGAGGCTTGATTACAGGACCGGGTTTGTAGGATCACGACCCGGCCTCGCCCTCCGCCCTGCCACAGAAACATATTAATATTTCACAGTACTTTTTCCCTACATCTTAAATTTAGTTTAGTTGATATTTGCTCTTTGTGGCTGTTTCAAAGTTATCACTCTGTTGTTATGCTAATTTTGTTGCTTGTTTTATTCTATTGTAAAGCGACCTTTAGCTGTGGGAAAGGCGCTTAATAAATCAAATGTATTATTAGGATGCACCAATATGAAATCTATTGGCCGATAGGATACCGATTTTTACCAAAAAACATAGGCCGATAACTGAAGGCCGATACTGATATTTTGCCATGTAACTTTTGTCATCAGATCCCTGTTTTACTTAGGAATGTGGAAAAAATGTATAGAGGTACAAAAGCTTTTTTACTGTTCTAAGAATAAATAAATTAAAATGAATATAATTTTGATATCTCATTAGTCAAAGTCTGCTGGTTTCAAAGCATTTTGAATGGTTTCCCTCATCATGTTGCCAGAGGTAAGTGCCGCTTTCAAAACTGTTATGTCCATGTATGGTGTTTTTTTTTTTTTTTCCCTGTGAGAATGAGACAGAATAAAAATTCAATATTACATGTTCTTATGAGTGCCAACCCTTCTAGATATTGTTTCTATCATTATTTCTGGATTGTGTGTTTGAATTCACAGATTTTTTATGTAGTGTGTTACTAACTAATTATAAATAAACCATTGTTTGTTTGTTTTTTCATATCAGCATTTTCTTGCTTATTACAGATATGATAATGGTTTTAATTTGGCCAATAACTGGCTGACAAATATTGGTGCATTTACTTATTACTGCAATGCACTGCATTCCTGATGTAAAGAATTTGCATGCTGCGCTCTTACACCTGTGAAGATCTACATTCTACTCTGTTAATCATTTTAATATTACATGCAGATGCATTGGATGCAGTAGTTACAATATAGGAATAACTCAAAGTATCTTCAAAGTATAATGGACATTCTTATGTCTGAAGATCTGCAATATACAGTATTTGTATTTGACCTTGGCTTTGACCCAAGCTTAATTATCAAATGACCTCCAATGCAATTTGATCACAATTAAATAACGCAAACTGATTTATATGAGCAAGCAAGGACAGCATTTTTCTCTCATCTCACAGAAGCCAGTTTTGCAACCCAGTTTTACACACTGGAATATTTATTTTACAAAAATATGAAAACGTCAGGCAGATACAGATACAAAACAAACGCAAAAGCAGCTTTTTCTCAATGGCAACAAATTGGAATCATCTTTAGATGGGCCAGTTTTATAGAACTCATAAAGGAGCCTAAGACATCCATTAGCAGCAAAACCAGTCCAGAGAAAACAAAGATACAAAACACTATCATATCTCATTCACCCTTCTTCAAACAAATTGACAAAAAAGCTTATATGGTCATACAAGGGCACGGTGACCAACAATCTTATTTCAATTTGGTTCTTGCAAAATCATAAAATTCTTTGCACTTTACTGACAAGAGTTACTAAATGAAATGAATTAAGAAATACATCTGCTTTCAATTTAAGAATGTGCTGTTTTAATAAAAACATACCTTAAATGAAATGTATTTAAAACTGATATTATGTATTGCATCATAAAATGTAATGCATTCTACTTTATGTATGATAGACTAATCCTATGAGACAAGATGATAAACCAGACAAGACTTTCGTTTTTTAACTAAACTAAAACTCCACATGCACGTGATAGTAAATTTAACTTGGTGACTAAGTCCACATTTGCCTTTCTTGCCTAAAACAATTTTTGATGGTAAAAGCAGAAGAATGCAAAATTATTTTATCACTATAATTACATACACAGTTGAACAAAACAATAGAAGCGTCGATAAAGACAAAAAGTTGCACATTTTCATATAAGCATTTTTCCATCCCCATAGTAAAAGAATTACATGAATGCAGAAAGCTGACAACAAACTGCTAAAATACAAAAATAAAAAGGTAAACCACACAAGATTGGGTGCCAACAAAATACACTTTACCAATCTCCAGCCAATGTGAAATAAAATCTTTTAAAAAAAACTAAAAAAAAACAAACATACAGTTCAATTTCTAATCAGTGTGCACAGTTAATGATGGCAAAGTTTAAAACTATTACATAAATCCATAACACAAAAGAGCAACACATTATGAAAAAACAGATACTGTATATGATCACAATGAAAACAAAGGGTGAAAAATGGACATGTACGTATCATAAAACCTTAGAAACCCTTCTGATCAGTTTACCTTATTTTCCAATGAAAAAGTAGGATAAGTCAAACATATGATGCAGTCTAAAGTTATCAATTAATAAGAAAACATTATAACTGTGCTGCTGATAAAATACCATATAGGAGTCTTATACATGTATAACGATAATAGTTTAGGTTTATACACAGTATCTATGCAGCAGAATGAAAACATTGTGTACATTAATTAGAAAATGTATTTCATTGTGGACAATTTATCATATTATGTATGTGTGTGGTGTTTTAATGCACAGAATTTTCCAGCTTAATGATTTTAAATTCAAAGTATTCTATGTCTTCGATACATTATAAATTATTTGTATAAGTCATATTGGGAAAACATAGCACAAATGAAACCATGTAAATATGGTAAAAGTATAAAAATACAAATGAAAAAAAAAAGAAAGTGAATATTCTAAATGGTTTAATATATATATATATATATATATATATATATATATATATATATATATATATTTTTTTTTTTTTGTATTTATTTATTGTATTTTTTTGTTACTGTTCTCCTGTGAACAATTTTGCCAAATTGTTTACAACTGTTTAAGTCTGCAGTGATACATGAGGTTTAGCACCATTAGCTCATCACTGACCAATTAGATACAAATTTGAGTATTGTAATTACAAATGACAGAATGCCTTCAAAAGCATTACAATCATCATAAAGACGTAATGTCAATAAATAATAAAAAGTGACAAGGGAATTTTAGTAGGGAGCAAAAAAAAAAAAAAAAAAAAAAAAAACATGTACCAATGTCCAGCAATTCCACTCAATTTTTTGTTTGAAATTATATCTGATTATATGAATCAAATAGATTACAGAAATGACTAACTAAAGCTCATCATTTAAAACAACAAAATATGTATTTTCTTTTAAATCAAAGTTAAACATAAATGTAATAAATCCACAACAGGTTCACTAAAAAACTAAATTAAATTTAAAACAAAATATTTCAAGGGGAAAAGCACTGAGATGTGTAAATATCAAAAGGTGCTATTTTTTCACCATGATAGGCACATATATCACATCAAAATTCAAATCCCATCACTAACAAGAACAGTCGTACATTCGAAAGCCTAAAAATTAACACATTTAGAATTTTAAAACACTATGAATTGTTCACCACACTAACCAAGCTCAAAAAACGGATTAGTTCTATCCTAGACCCACAAACAAAAAGGCATACAGTTACGTTTGTTTACATTGCTCGATACCTAATGCCCTCTGAAAACATCAAATCCAATCACAGACTCATTTGGAGGAGGGGAATGCTGTGCCAGCATAATGTCAGTTCAGCAGAGGTTTTGAAAACGATGGTGTTCTACACCAGCAATAAACCATTGTAATCGTTGTGCATTAGATTGTACAGAAGGAGATTGTGTAGAAGGAAATGTGACTGAACAGTGACATAAACCAACATCTATTATGCTACAGTTTCATATTGAATCAATGCAATGGATAGATTTGAGACCACATTCTAATATGAATCACTGTTAGATTAATGGTTTAGCCACAACCTGAACCCTTGTTGAATCTAAAACTATAACCATAAATAGACCTGAGTATGGAATGTGACAGAATGAGTATACTGATCCTGAGAGTATGAATCAAGCATCAGTGCTTAACTGTGTGAATATTACATTGTGAAATTGTAATACAGTGCCTGCGTATAGATTCTCCTTTAGCCTCTCTAAACAGCTTCACCTGGATCAGAACTCCAGGCTAAATCGTAAATCCTGAAGCAGCATCCTTCCTTCCTTCCTCAATTTTTCGCCATACGTACGCTACAAACCAAATATGAAGGCACTGAATGGGCAATGGCAAGCCAACATTACAGCTTGCCACATATTTTATGATCATTTATCTGTACAGTGAAACGGAAAACGGAAGGATGAAAAGTAACAAAATGTAAAAGGACCTGGACTGAATCGATTAATAATGGGATAATACATTACTCTTCAAGCCTCTAACATATCTCGCAACCTGACCTTTAACATAACACTCACCAACTCTATAGCTACTTTTACTACACTTTCAAAACTATTCTCAATATTTCAGATCTTTGCTTCTTTCTGCTCTAATCCAACACTAAATTCAACATGCAACCCAGTGCAGGTCAGCCTTCGACTTTGTCTCGGCACATAATCCCTGACAACAGGGTGTAGACTGTTTGGTATAAGTCAACAATGTATAGCTTTCTAAACAACCTACACCTTCAAGTTCTCTAAAATTAAGACATAACACAATGCCAAAAACAAAAGTTGTCAACAATCAACACCAACATAAAATAAGTGAACAGGATGTAGAATTTATAATGAAAAACAATACATGTAAAATAACATTATACTGCCAAGGAAATGTGGTGATAAATAATGCTTGAAGTCAAAAGCGTTTGGTGGCATCTGTCCTGGCAAGTCATCGACAAGTATACCAGAATGCTTGGGAGACTTGCGAGAAGTTTACGAGAAATAGTGAAATTACATAATCAATAGAACACAAAATGATTCTGCGTGTCTTTATTTATGCAGTCATTAATACGGCTACACATAGTGTCCAAGTCACATGAGGAGATGTGTCCACACACTTCTGCTTGGACTGCACGGTAACAAAATAGTCACAAGATTACAGAAAACAAAACAGATCCTCCAGGCCTGAGACCGAGAGGGCTTCAGAAGTGTGAGTGCAAAGAAATGTGAATTAGCGATTATATCTTGTGGTGTAAAATAAGAGGTTCTGTTCAATGGGCCCAAAATTGCTAAAAAAAAGTAAAGCTAAAATGATCCCACGTAAGACGTTGCTGTTTCATGGCAGTGATATGCAACTAAGACTCATTTTAGATCTGTCCATGTAAACTGAACAGATGATCCCTGGCAGTGTTGTGATGCAGCTTCAGAATCGAGAAGCGTATTTTCCACTGAGCAGAAAAGAGCAGCATCTGACATTTTGAATGTTATTCCAGGCAGCATGTTTTTCTGTATTGGTCTGTATTAACTGGCAGTAGTGAGAGCAAAGACAAAGGAGGATCAACCAATAGTTGTGCTGATATTTCATTGAATTCTAAAAGCAGCATGTGAAGTTATGCTGTGGAAGACAAGTTCAAGGTTTGGGGGGGGGGGGTGTCCATGTCTTTCAAGCAGCTCTCTCCTCCAGGGAGGGCTTTTTATTGGGGAAGGGTTGGGCATACAGACTCTTGCTGGTGCTGTCCAGACTCTGGAAGTATGGGTGGGACAGTGCATCATAAGCTGATATCCTTCTGGAGGGGTTAAATGACAGAAAACGCTGTGTAGGGAGAAAAAAGAATTAAGCACAGTCTGTAACTGAGAAATTCTAAAAGTATTATCAAGATATTAAAAGCCATTTTCAGTTTTCATTTAAGTCCGAAAATATGAACCGATATTAGGTTACTTTATCACCCAATAATAGAAACTTTGACAGGGGGGAAAAAACAGTGTGCACATGAAATTATTTAATGGAATCTAATGTAAATGACGCTAGAAAATATATTACACTAATTGGAGGAAAAGAAGTTGTGTTCACAGCCCGCCCACTTTTTAAGCTGCCTAGGTTCTGGAAGAATTTTTCCCATTCATTTTTTGCTAAGACTTTTAATAAAATCCTCCATAAAAGAGTTGTAAGCCATGAACCAAACCAACCGAAGTGAAATCACAACATTGCAAACTTTGTATTGAGACAAAAAAGTATTTGAAAATTGCACAAAAAGGTCCCATGCAGCATAGCAAATTATGTAATGAAATAAAAAATAATGGGAATATAAAACATTATTGATATTAGGTTGTTTAATATAAGTATAGAAACTATTTATTTTACATTTATTGCCAAATATTTAGATTTGTACAAAAGTAGTTTAAGGGTGATAGGAGACCGACTTGGTTGAGTCCTTTACTGTGCATAACTGGAGTGGGTGGTCGCTTCTGGGCTTATTTTGGGGGCTATTTTGGCCATGGCTCTCAGATTGGTCAAGCTTTCTCTGCTGAACCATGGGTAATGTAGTTTTTTACCAGGAATTTCACTTTAAAACACGATTTTTAAACAATAAAGTTGAAATAATGCAGACTGATGGCTTCAGCAGAAGCATATACCATCGATGAACAACTTTGGAGGTCATGGTAGGTCTGTATTGTTGAAAATCAATTTGTTTATGGAAAAAAAAATGTATGGGATTTTTACTCCCGGAACTATTTTTTAAAAGTTGTTGTAGCCTATATATTGTAGTACTGCTTCCTAAAGGAATAACTAATGTAATCACTTTCATAATTCATAATAGGATTTCTTAAGTTATTACAAATAAGGGCCATTTTTAAGAATTAACATTTCAGTGTATCACTAACATCCACTACTTACAAGTAAAAGTGATTTGCCCAACTCATCCATGTCAGGCACCAGGTCTTCTATGGGCTGGGGAGGGCGAGGGGAAAAGGCACTCTGTGGCAAGCCCACCTCCTGAGGCCAGTCCTCTGGAGAAGGGACCCCCACCACACTGGAATATCATAATGAAAACAATAATGATTGCTGTCTTGAGATACTGCCATCTTCATTAATGCTTACTACTATATACTCACAGACAGTAAAGTCAAGTTTGACTATCCATTGACTATTAATAGTACTTACTCAAAAATCTTGCCTAGCTGGTCAACATCGGAGTTCCCACGGAAAAGAGGGCTGAAGGAGAAAGGTGAAACATTGCTGTTAATTGTATGACTCATTTAGAGGCAATATCTAAATTAACCCTTATTGTTTACACATCCTAGGTAAACTTAATGATAAATGAATAAATTAGAATGTCATGTGCAAGACAGGAAACAGATTACAGTCTGCAACCACTTGAGTTTTGTGGCTTATTCACAGACATAGACATTTAAAAAATGTCCCTTTTCTGGGACAACTGACCAAAAATATCAATGACTCAACCTGCACTTCAAAAGATATTTGTTGAATCAAATGCCCTCTAGACAGACTGAGCTCACTGTGAATTCGGCGAAGTAGGGTGAAAGTTTTTAAACCGAAGTTGGTCTGTACTTACTGAAATTCAAACCACTCCCACCAGTGGCTGAATCTGGAAGTGTTGAATGTATGGGCAAGTGTGAGATTTAGTTTTTCTGGGTAAAATATTCACATAGTGCCTCAAAAGAGCGAGTTGATTTATTTGTAAATGATGTAATACAGTCAACAGGAATGCATATTTGTAAACCATACACCCTAACTCCAACTCTAAACCTTACAGAGTAAAAATGCAATCTTAGAGTGAATATGCAACCTCGTTATTGATTCATTACTTCCTGGTTTCCGTGGGGTCAGAACCGGTTTCTGAGGCTGCTCATGCACGAAAATGTAAAGACATTTGAATAGGAGTTGGTGCTTGTCATTACTCGGCAGAATGAGGTAGGTCAGGTTATCAGAGATTCAGTAACAACATATTGACTTCCTGTGTAATAGGGCTGTATCGACAATCAAATATCAATATATCACGACACTCTTTCTCATGGTATTTTATTGATACTTCAGATCCATGTATCAATGTTTATATTTAACTATTTGTATCATGTAAACAAAGTTACCACACTGTTACTTCCAAATCAATTTAATGATTTCACCGAGAGAAAAGTATGTGATGTTTCAAGCTAGATGATCTTCATCAGACATCAGTATAAATTAACTATACCAAAATGAATTGGAATTCATTCTTAATTAAATCATACTAAAATATTGTAATGTATCGCAGTATATCAAATTGTGACATGTGTATTGCAATACGTATTGTATTGAGAGGTTGTATTGTATACCCAGCCCTACTGTGAAATCATGTTGTGCTAGAAAGAAAATGTCCCTCCCACTAATACCAGCTGCTACTGGCTAGCAAAAAAAAAAAAATCATGGTTCTAATCATGATAAAGGGTCATGAAACCCCGTTTCAGCAGCACAGTAGAGGAGAGAAGGGGGAATGAAACTGTCTGATCCAGTCACTCAACTTTTTTTCACTAATGCAGTTATCATCAGTAGTGTGTGAATGTTTTAAATTGTTTTATAAAACCTTTGAGACTTCTTCCAAGACATTGATTCACAAATATTAGTGCTTAGACTGGTTAACACACACACTAAAGATGAAGCAATGAATATCGTTTGTGTCTGAGACTCAAAAGAGCCCCAGTCCACCTCAATGCACAAGGGCAGATCTAGAAATGTTTTATGGGGTGACAAGGGGGTGTCATGCAGACTATGAGGGTTGGCAACATCAAAGCAAGCGCACATGCAGAGTTCTTATGGAATAAATTACCAAGCTTCATTGCAACAATTACTAGTTCATTAATTGTAGTCACTATCAAATTACAAATGTCCATGAATTTGTGATACGACTGCATTTCCACAGGAACCACATACGCAGTTATGATGCGTTCCATTCAAGTTGGATGTGGGATATTCCTACTTGACATCTCCAACCATAACTGCATTCCATTTCACGATATTTGGAAGATGATGTTTAATGATACAAAACTGCAATGCTCCCGTTAGCTTAGCAGGTGTTTGACTCTCATTAGAGATGTCTCCTAGCAACTCAACTGATAAACAATACTGCAGCGCTAGCATTTGTGCTTCAGGTTCACGATTATCAAAAGAGATTATAATGTTTTATACACCTGTTTCTGCAGGCATTTGTTAAACAAGCTTTAATATCATGTAATGTGGAAACTAACTAATTTATCAATATTACTTAATAAAGTGAATGTTTATCTATCACCCAGAGTGTCGACATGATTGTGTGACATCATGCACCTGCATCTCGGCAAAATCGGAGAATTTCTGCACAAGCCTACAAGTTGTAATTCTTTTGCACTTTTCCTAGTAGGAAGTTGTAAAATCTGACTTTCCGAGTTGAATGGAATGCAGCACTACTTTTCAAAACTTGATCCGACACTGAATTCTCAAGCAGCCTAATTTACACTTAGAAAATTCCCGATGTTGCTATAACAATGCAAAAAGCACTTACCAATTTACTGGAAGTGAAAATCAGTCCTCATTTCCAGTTTAATAAATTAAGCAATCACACGGTCATGCAGAACATCTTGTGTTTTAAATCCATAAGGATCTCTTTCTCAATGGTGATAGCAGCCGTAATGAAAATCTTGCGCTCTTCATATACAAATTACATCAAGGCCAGCTAGAAGACCTCGACCGGGACATATCCTAAAGATCACACCCACCAAAGACAAATAAATCAATCTGATTGGCTGATAAATCTGACAATCTGACTAGTTGCTCATTCATTTGCACTTTTGAGGGATTCTGTGGAAACTCTGAAGGCCTGAGGGGGTGGAGCTTAGACTCACACGCTGCTTCGGGCATGTCATTTGTGAAACAGTTTTCACCCTTTGCTTGTAAGCATCAAGGAATAAATTGACTGGATAAACTTTTTGTTTTTCTTTGTTTGTATGTAGATTAATTAGTGTGAAAAGCAATTAAATACACATAGGCAAAAAGGTGATTGAGAATGAAAGGATGAAAAATATTTATTTATTTATTTGGCATCAGGGCTGGACTGGTAATCTGGCATTGTAGGCATTTTCCCGGTTGGCCGACGGCCTTTTTGGGCCGATCAGGGGAGGACTGGCCATCAGAAGAACAGAGCGGGCCGGTTGGTCGGCTGCGAAACAGGCCCAATGGGCCACCGTGTTATGCAGAACAGAACACAAAATGGCACCGCGATATGCAGATATATATATTTTGTTGTAAAAACATTTAGCGGATGCCCCAGACACAGAGACTACAAGAGTGAAAATGTCATGAAATCTTAGGTGGAGTTTATTGTGCTACTCCAATCCCAATCAATAATTACCAGAATAAAAAAAGTGGTACACAATACTTTTCATAATAAATAGGCCCGAATAACGCATGAGATTCACTGATTGCTGATTCGCTGAGAAAGTGAATCTGATTCAAAGTGCTAATGGTAATCTGAGCTCCTGAGTTCAAATCCTCAGTTCTTTTCGGGTGATTCATGAAAAAGCTCCAGTTCAAAAGAGTCACTCTCTCATGCTAGGTGTGTTGTTGTGTGCGGTGCAGTGAGCTCATAAGAAACAGAATGGGTGAAAAGCTCTTAATGCTAGTTGATGTACAAAACAAGCCCAGATGGGACTTGTGATATAAATCAAGTATTGTTCAGCGCCTAAGGTGCATTTTAATTACAACTGAAGCAAGTCAAGTCTTAACTATCACCAAAACCCAGAATGAGAGGTTTTTGTCTACAAGCGCTTTTCATGTGGAGTTCAAAGCGGTGATTGACACTGGCGTTAACATCCTGACACAAACCATGAATATGGCTTTACAATTGCAATAACAATGTGGATAGCCACAGTCTGCCAGGTAATTAATAATATGGAGGATGAGAGTTTAAGAGATTTAATGCCCATTGCAATGAATATGCAACCTATGGGGAATTCCAATTAGTCAAACTCCCAGTTAGACTTTGGAAAACTTTAATGTTACTTGAATTGGTGCTAGTTTAGTGCATTTCTATCTTTATACTGTGGAAGGCTTTGCTATGAAAATGTTAATAAAGCGTTATATTGTTTCATATTGTTTTGTTTTCTTTCCTAAGATGGAAATAAATGCATTTTGACAGGAAAATAATTATATATATATAATTTAGGAATTAGAGAAACTGTTTTTAAGGACCCTGACAAAAATTAACCATGGTTTTACTATAGTAATATTGTAGTAACCATGACTGCTGTCACCATGGTTTTCTCAGCAGAAATCATGGTTTTGATACAATTAACCATGGTTTTATAAAAGTAACACTGTAGTTTCTACATAGTAACCATAATTTTACTATATATTGTAACCATGACAGTAAAGTTTTAGTGGTTACTATGATTTTACTACAAAATGGTGGGATAAAGCATAACTGGTGGGCTAAAACATAACTGTTAATCAGAAGGTCGCCGGTTCTATCCCCACGGCCACCACCATTGTGTCCTTGAGCAAGGCACTTAACTGTAGGTTGCTCCGGGGGGACTGTCCCTGTAATAAGTGCTCTGTAAGTCACTTTGGATAAAAGCGTCTGCCAAATGCATAAATGTAAATGTACAAAATGCCATGTTTAAACTATGGTTACAGTTGTAAAATATATATATATATATATATATATATATATATATATATATATATATATATATATATATATATATATATATATATATATATATATAACAAAGAAAATACTGAAACGTACCAAAACCGTGACCTTAAACCGTGATACAAACCGAACCATGAAAAATTAGAACAATTACACCCAAAATTATAGTCAAATTTCAGCACTTTAAAAATCAGCGATTAATCACTATCAACTACAAAAGTTATGCGATTAATCACGATAAAAAAAAAATGAATCATCAAAAAGCACTCATTTTTAGATGTATAGTTTGCTGTAATAATATCTTAAGAAAAGTCTGAGTTTGTCATTCAGAAGTGGAGAAGGAAAATGAGGTCCAAAAGCCACATCACAGAAATTGCTCAACTGTGTATGTGTTGTTTCCTGGCCAGCCTGAGGCTGAGCTGGTCTGAAGGGTAGAGAGGAGATCTGAGGCCTTTTTTCAACACACGTTAGAGTCCACCCGCCGACCGCTGCGGGGGCCTGTGGCTTTGGGCCAGTAAGGACACCCATGGGTGGGCATGCTTCTCTCTCCTTTAGAAAAAGGAGGACGAACCGTGTGAAAGAACAGACTGATTACACTCTAGAAGAGAGGAAAAGGGTAATTCCCATTTTCTTTATTGATGTATTATGTACTAAACCAAGTTCACTTTCATAGTTCAAGTAGATTACGGAACTACCATTATAACTTATTACTTGTTAAATAACATGCATAGGATTAGAAATACTGTACACGCAATCTCCAACGACACCACCAGAGGTCGTTCTGCAGCAGGACAAGCCCGGTCAACTGATCACTGAACTGTTATCAGACAAAGGCCCTGTACTGAGCACGTGCAAGCCCTGAGCATTTCCTTATGCCTCCATTATTTTGTGAGCGATAGGTTCAAAAGCCCTCAGGAGATTTTAAGCATTTAAGGATTAGTCAAAACAGGCAGACAATTACTTTTTAATTTCTTTCACAAAGTGCATAATTACACTATTCACTTGCATTTCCAAATAGAGAGGTGTCCTTGAACAGTTAAAATGCAGAACATTCTTTGCAGGTGAGGCGAACACTTTGGATGCTCACTCCCTTTCACTTTGAACTGGCTTGTTTCAAGAAATTTGCCATTAGCATGCCTTTCACATGCCTCATCAACAGAATTCTGTTGGTTTGAAATGTGAAACCCTCAAAGGCAAAGTCGGTCCTGAACAGTCAAATCAGACAAAAGCGGTTCTATTTTCTATCACTGGAAAATATCTCTCACCTAAAGCAGTGTCATGCCAAAACAAGTATGGTTGAAAATCGCTAGAGCACACACTGTCTTCCCTTGGGCTACTTGTTAGTCTGAACGAATTAGGGGCTTTTTGCACAAGTAGACATTATGCCGGGGCAGAGGCTTCCTGATTGAGTGGGCACGCACACCGCTCAAGCCAGGCCAGTACACAGTTAAGTCACGCTCCATGTGCCAGTGTCTCTCCCGTTCTCTGGAATGTTTCTGTGCAAGCGTGTGGAACAGAATCTGTAAAACTGGTTCGCTGGAAAAGGTGCACATTTGAACGAGTCAGTATCTGAGAACAGCATGCGTGTCTCCACATTGTGAGAAAGTAAACAAGGATCTGATTCTGAATGCAACTGCGAATTGACTGTTCGTGTAATATGTTTAACCCATGAAGCAGAATGTCAACAGCACTTTTTATGTCATTCAGAAGCACAGTGACTGATCGCTACCACCCTCCGAGAGATACGTATACAGACTTGCATGAAATGTGTTGAAATATCCTAACATCTAAAGGTGCATCGTGATAGTCGAACAAGTTTAAAGATCAAATCTTTTATATAAACTATCAACAACATGACAATTAACACAATGAGGCAAAGAAAACATGAGTAGGCTGGCAAACCTCAAATACCTATAGATTTAGCCCACTTACATTTAGCCCACATAACACAAGTCTTTCCAAGAAAATGCTGTCTCCCTCAACAGTTAAACTTCCTACTTAAACAAAACCATACAATATGTTGCTTGCTGAGGTGCACAATGTCTTTATAACTCTCAGGTGAATCCAAAACCTCTTACTGGAGTTGGCCCTTATAGTGCCATGCACTTCTCAGACATCAGAGAAGAAACCTGGTCCCAGGTCCCCTTTAATCTGCAACAGGTGGCCTTTTAAAAAAGCATTCTTAATCACCTGCAGGAGGAGAAAAGATGTTCTGGTAGCAGCAATGAAAGTGCCCCCTGACCCTCCCACCCCAGGCGTTGTGCCAGGAGCCCAGCAAAGTGACTTTTTAAGAGCATATTGTATTATTGTCATTATACAGTTTTATTGCCATTAACAAAAAGTAAAACAAGCTACATGAAAAAAAAATTGTTAACACAAATAAACATATTTTTAACAAAACAAATACATTTTCAGGTCTCTAAATGAACTAAAATAAAAATGACAACAAATTAATTTTAGTCTCAGATACATCGTATATTATAAAATGTAAAAATTGTACAACCCCTTTTACAACATAAAAATGCCACTAGGACGCAGGTATGCATGATAAAAAAAAACTAATGTTTGCCAATACTGACATCTAATTATTTAAAACAACATCTGATAAAACCGATAGGTTGGTGGTTCTACTTTTTATTCTACCTTGATTCAACTCACTGATAATTAATTACATATCTTCCCAACAAATTTAAATAACTTTATTCTCTGTCTCTTCATTTCTTCAATGTTTCAGCATTACTGGGCTTAATTATGAACAAAACACTAAAACAAAAAGCACATTCTTAACTCACATTGAATTCTGAATGATGAAGATAGTCCCATTTCAGCTCCAATTTATCTTTAACTCATCATATTCCTTGCTATATTGAGCTTTAAAAGGTGCAACCAGTAATTTTTAAGTATGTCAAAGTGGCTTACGTTGGCTTACACTGACACCTAGTGGACTGAATGCTGCATCATTCAAACAGAGTAGTTTTCAGTTACCACCGCTATCGTAGAAATTCATTGCCCCGCTAGATTTGGCTTGAGCTCCCCAGAAGCATATGCTGCCCCCACCCTCACTGACAGTGAAATGATGAAGGGGCACTACGCCCCCTGGACTGACAGTGAAATGTCTCGTTTACATGGAGTATCTCGTTCTCACTCAGGGAACCAGGGTTTACGTTCCACTATAATTTCGTAGGAACTGATAGTGTCAAGCTGCATATTCACAATGGGAACAATATATATTCACGGCATACGAACAGTAGCTGCCAACTGTCTAAGCCTGTGTGGCAAGCATATAGCGGCACACAAGCGAGTTAAAGCATCTGAATAAAAATATGGAATATGAGTTTACTCCTGTTCCAACAGAGATAACCTGGTAAGCAGGAGTCAAACCCTCATACAGATTATAAAATCTAACAAATGTATGGGGAGAGGACCACCCTACAAATGTCCTCCAAAGACGCACCTCTAGCCAAAGCCCATGAGGATGCCATGCTCGGCATAGAATGGGCTTGAGTACTTGAAGGCGAATGTAAACTGTATGCTTAATAAGCACTTGAAATTGCATCAATAAGCCAATGAGAGTCTTTGCTTGGACACAAAACACCCCTATTGTGGCCACCAAAGTACACAAACAACTGTTCTGACTTAAGACAACTGGTTAGTACAGTCAACATAAACTCCCAGCGCCCAAATTGGGCAAAGCATATGCAAACTTTTATGCTCCTCCGTCTCAAATAGGAGAGGATAGAAAGCTTGAAAATGAATAGTCTGCAACCTAAATGATGTCGAAATAAGCTTGGGCACATAGCCCAAATGAGGTCTTCATCCCTTGAACACCCTGGCACAAAATCCATACATAAGCAAATCACCTCTTCTAAAAGATACCAATGCTACTAGCACGGCCGCTCTGCCAAAACTTCTCCAGATTTGTTCCATAATCTGAGGATGTAATGTCCACTCTCCGGGCACTAAGTCCTGTCTGGACAGGAGTTCTGCCCCCAAATTCAACCAGCCCGGAACATGTACGGCTCAGAGACAGTACATTGCCCATGCCCACAGAAGAATGTGACGTGACAGCCACAGTATGGCATGAGAGCGCACTCCCTGGCGATTGATGCAAGACACCACCGTTCTGTTGTCCAATCGGATGAGGACATGGCTGTCCTGAATCTCCAGGAGGAAAAATTTCTTAGGTTTATACGCAGCCCTAGACTGCTCAAATGTCTGTGAAAGACATCTCGATGCCGGGAGGCCAAAATCTCCACGTGGGCTTACACCAACCAATCGTCGAGATAATTCAAAATACGGATGCCTTGAAGCCTCAAGGGGGTCAACGCTGCATCAAAGCATTTTGTGTAAATGCGTGGTGCCAGTGCAAGTACGAATGGAAGTACGCAAAATTGGTACACTGTGAAGCGAATCTGAGAAAACGCCCGTGCTTCTGCACAATCTGAATATGGATTTTTTTTTTAAGCGTGCTTTATATCTATTGTCACAAACCAGTCCCTCGGCTGCACTTGTGACATTGTTTATTTCGGTGTCAGAATTCTAAATTAACATTTCATTAGAGTGAAATTCAAACGTCCCAAATCCAGAATGGGACAATAGCCACCTCAATTGAATGACACAACCATGCTTTATCGTTTGAATTACCCAGTAATATGCATAAGCAATATTAACCATAAATGATGCACCTAAAATGCTAAATACGAGCACCTTTATGTAGCCCATGACTTGGCTCCCTGGGAGCGTCGCTTAAGTGATCAATAAATTGACGTGATTGTAGAAGGGCTTCAGACCACATGACACTCAGACGGTGTCCAATAGCGAATACGTAGCTCGGGTTCCAACAAAAGGGAATGGTCAATGTTTCCCCCCACCCCCCTCCACAAAAAACAAGTGCCCCACCAAAGATTGCATCCTAGTAATGGCCCTGTTAACTGTCATCATCACTCAATTCAAAGTAATTCTACATTATATTCCACCAATTTTGACAGCAAACAATCTGCCATGATTATTGGATGTTTTTAAACAATTGCTGATATCCGATAGTACAAATAATTGTTCAGTCGCTAGCAATGTTTGGCATGGGTCCATCTCTTCAAGAGAGCGATAACAGTAGATGGCCCTGAGAAATTTTACAGTGTTAAACATATTTGAATAATATCAGTTGAAACAATCCTAAAATTGAAAGGACTAATTGAAAATAAGAAAAACTACAAATTTTAATCAAAATTCTGATAAGCCTAGTTAAAGAGGAACAGATATAAGTATATATTAGACAAAACACTTAATTAGATATAATTTGTATAATGAGGTTACTACATTTATCAAAAAACAGAGATACCATTTTGTATGTGCTTTCAAACCTTCAGCTATTAACTTCCCATTAATTATATCCTGTTGAAGTATTCAATTATTGTATTGAACACCAAGTCAGCTAATGTTTATCTACTGCTCTTGTAAAGCAAACACCATCAATGGATGCCGAAAGAGGCGGACAGGATGTGTGTGAAAGTGTGTCCATATGCTTGTGTATCTGTGCTTTCCCTTACAAATCGGTCCCTCTTCATCCGATTATGCACTTGTTATGACGTGCCAGGAGAGGAAAACATCAGCCTACGCAACCTCCTCCACCCCATACACACACACACACACACACACACACACACACACACACACACACACATACCAGCCAAAGGAGGGGCAATTAACCCAAAATGATCAAATTCTCTGATAGGCAGGAATGAAATATGTCAACACACATTACAGTGAAAACCATGAATTTATATCCGGTATATACAGTGAATCACATCAAACGGAACCTCTCACTCTGTCTTGAAATTCACATCTTTGTGCTTAAGGCAGGATCTCTCACACATGTTTTAACCAGGGACCCCTTTAATAAGAGAAATTGTTTCACAGCACTCCCCAGATATTAGCATCTAAAGACATTACCAGAGAGGTTGCTAAACCAGTCCAACTTATTGTGGACCCATTGGTATCACAAAAACCACCTTTTTTTTTTTCTCCCTTTGAAATCCTGAATTTAAAACCATAAGTTTCTAATGCCATACAGCTATACCTTGACCTTTATCGATAAACATTATGTGCGTGATGACGCCATGCTTAAACACGTTGTCACATATGTTTTGGTTTATTGCAAAAGAAATCTGCCCTTAAGCCATTTCCATACAGAAATGTGTGTTTATCTCTAACTGTGAACCTTTTGCATCCCAGATCTCCCTAATTTTGTTTCCATGAAGTGTTTGTAAAATGGGGAGAGTATTGAGACAATTCATTGAAATTAGCCAACTTACTGTCATTATAATTTCACAAATAAATGCAATCAGAAGATCAGGAACTGCAATCAAAAATGAACAGTTGCCCTTATGATAGGATTGTAATATTGATCCTGATGTTGCGTGTAATCACAGGTTGCCACCGGTTTCAACACAAAAGCAAATCGCCATAGCCCTGTTCAAGCTGGCAACCTGCACCAAGTAGTGGGGGAACTTTTGGTCTTAGTTCAAGGACCATCAATGTGTATTTGTTGTGTGCACATCTATTAAAGAAAAATGTATGCGGTGTAATATCAGGGTTTACATATGATACATTCCTGATGTTCAATTGGCTATTTTGAACAATCATCTAATCTAAAGCATCGCCATCACAACTGCATTATGTCCCGCAGCATTCAGTAAATGGTCGTTTCAACAAGCTTGTTCAGCTTCATTTAACAGTAAATTCACATATTCAGTCATATTTTCTTACAAATTTGCAATAGGACAATCAGTACCACTCCTTTACAACAGTGACTGACACTTTCCCTAATGTAATATATTATAATAAAAATCCTGATTTATTATTTATGAAATATCAAGATTTATTTTGGATAACTAGACAAGTTCAGCGGTTTTAAATATTAGACACATGCCAAACTTTGCATCATTAAATAAATATTTCCATGTTAAGGTCCAGATTCTGCAACGTCATTTGTGAGATCATAGGGCCCTAAAATGCTCTTTCATTTTCGCATTCCAAACAGCTTTGTAATACCAATTGTCTTGTTGCTTCTATGCCATTTAAAGTGCAATGCAAGATTTCAGGTCGTCCATGCTTGTCTTGTTTTACTAAGCAGCACCCCTGAATCCTGAGTCTTCCATTCTGAATATTGTCTGAAAATTACACAATTTCTTAGTGATAGTTATGCAGTTTAAACTTACCGCCGTCTGAACATCTCAGCAAAGATACAGCCGACACTCCACAGATCTACAGGAGTAGCATAGCTGGACTGAAGCAGCACCTCTGGAGCTCGATACCATAATGTGACAACCTACACACACACACACACACACACACACACACACAAGGACAATTATAAAATGTATTGAAGCTATGTAGCAATTTAAACATTTAAACCTCCAAGAACCAGATATCTTGATTTACATTTCCCCTCTGTAGGTGAAAACTGACAGTAAATTGCAGACACACATATTTACATAATCAATGACAATTGAGTAATTTAATAAGGTAAGTGCAAAACTACATATTTTCAGCGGCCATGCCTTAAAGGGGATGAAAACAAAGATTCCACTTTTTCAGAGAGGGTATATATATATATATATATATATATATATAGACAGGTTGACCGACATGATCCATTGTGAAAACTCTGTATGCAGGATACTGCTACAGTAGGGAGAGCCTCCAGGCAAAACTCAGTGACCCTGCTCAAGGGTGGACAGCTTCCAGGTGCTTTCCCTCCTCGCCTTTCTTTCCCCTCCCAGTAGGCACGGGGCCCAGAAACCCCCAGGCTTATCATCCAAATCAAACATGCCTGTGTTTGTAAGCAAAGCCTGGAGCATATATCAGTGACTTGTATCCTAAAATGCACAACGCTCAAGAGTACAAAAGAGTAGAAATGGAGGGCTGTCCCTAACATGCTGGGAAACACTGAAATGAATATACACCCTTCCTCTATTTCTTGCATTATATAAAACATTACATCAAGGAATGGGGTTAGACCATTTCGATTTAAGTGATCAAACATACTTTCCTTCCCATGAATTTATTAAGGCTAATCCTAGACTGAAATGTGCTTTCAATATTTAATGTCCAGTAATGGTGCAGGGTCTCAAGGATATGGACAAAAAGTTTCTGGGAAACCAGCCCAACAACTACGCTATTTTTCAATTTAATTTTAGATGATGACTACATCCTGCATCCAGCCCCAAACCATTCTAACTGAATGAAAATCATTTGGATTGGTCCACAGGCATATCGAACATAGCGTAAAATATGTAAATCAATCTAACTGTAAAAGCAAATGACTAACTTATGTTCTAATGGCGAAATGAGCGATCAATGACCACATGTATGTTCACGTTTTTCATATGTATTACAGCCTATTTTTAACAATGGGGCTTTATGTGCGGTGTTGACACTTTCTCATTCAAGTCTTCCTGGTTTAGTGGAAATGGGGAGGAAGTTGAAGGTGAAATAAAAAGGATGAAACATTTTGACCTCTTTGTCAACATGTGACCACAGAAAATGCACATGACATTCTAAAATAGACTCCTCTGGTGAATGCTAAGAATTTGACTTCATTAAGAGACCATTTTGTATATGACAGTACTGTACCATCCCAGATTTGAGTCAGACTATGACTCAGTTTAAAGTACTTTAATAACGATTGCTAAGTAGATGTAGGCTTATCTCAATGTCTCCTTCAATATTAAACTGTAATATAAAAGCCAGTTTCCATTGAGTCCTAGTAAAACATTACAACGTGAAAAGCCATTTCAGTCTACAGTCAATTTTAATCAAAGTCTGCTGGCCCAATCTTACTCTATCAATTCCAATCCAAACATTCTGGCCCAGCTGAGCTTGTTATCTGCAATGGAACAAAACCTGATCTGTTGTCTTATCTAAACCTACACTACCAAAGTAGAAAAAAAAGGGTAACACTGCACAACTTCTAGGAAGAACCACATACCACTGCTAACTGATGTTTAAGTTGAAGTATATCCGCTTGTATGACAGTGTTAATAAAAGACCACACCGCAAACATACACATGCAGTCATTCGCACAACATCCCACTTGCAAAAGCGGCAGTGGATTTTAAGAAAATCCTCCAGTTAGTTAAGGTTAAGTTACACTGCATTGATTAATCACTGTAAACTCTTAGAAGGATGAGAAAAACCTATGTGCGACACTTAAACCGATATTTCAAATCTGCAGATCTTACAATTGCATGAGTTGTGAATTTTATGATAAATTATTGCAGCAAGGTGCATCAAAATAACATCACAAAATGCTAAAACTCAAAATGCACTCAGATAATGTTAGAATGCATGTAAAACCCTGTGTTCCTCAATGTTTCAGTCATGGGTGACAAAAAGATGGCAATGGCCTCTTTGACATTTGCCCACA
The DNA here is from genome assembly GCA_032164185.1 of Moxostoma hubbsi. Classification (NCBI taxonomy): domain Eukaryota; kingdom Metazoa; phylum Chordata; class Actinopteri; order Cypriniformes; family Catostomidae; genus Moxostoma; species Moxostoma hubbsi. The sequence goes on along the minus strand of JAVLUX010000026.1, from coordinate 22,793,458 downwards.
GAGTTCCTCTATTAAACGACACATGCCAAACTTTGCATCATGATACCAATGGTATTGCACACTGCACAGAGTACTCACGTCATTCGGGCTCATGGCAAACATAGAATATGGCCACACTCAGGTCATATCATACAGCACAAATTACCTCAAAGTACATGCAGGTAGCTTTAGATGTGCCAAAGAAAAGAGGAAAGGAGTAGTAAAGTTTATTATTAGAGTACCCTGTAACTGAATTCTGAATAGCCTCTTACTAGGTTCAAATTAAATTGGTACGATTCCTCAATTCTTTTGAATGTTCTTAACTTTAACAAACTCGCCATAGTCTTTCCTGTGTCGAACTCTAAGGTGAGTAATTAGATTCATTGTATTAAAGTTTTTTATGGTTGTTCCACCTCGTGAAATTCAAGAATTGCAAATCACAACTCTACTGTCATTGACACCCAATTCAAAAGTAATTCCATACAAGATAATTTTTTTTTTTTTCCACACACACACACACACACACACACACACACACACACACACACACACGAGTTGTAGGCCATGGTCGATGCGTTTTCCCGCACCCTTTTGACAAGGAATAATCAGACCTGATCGGCTGTTTTCAAACAATTGACTGATGTAGGTGCAGATAATTGCTTTTATTGGCCGATACCGTTGTTTGGCCAATGCATATGTGCATCTCTAATGCTTTGGCATCCTTTTTGAAGCTCAAAAGCTCCAATCCTCATTCATAGTAATTGCATGGAAAAGAGCGACCAGTACATTAAAAATGTCTAATTTTGTGTTCCACAGAAGTCGTATGGTTGTAGAATGACATGAGGGTAAGTAAAGCCCTAGTATACTCCGGTAATGACACGAATGCTTAGCGTCTGCGTACAGTCCAACGCTAGCCTTTCAAAGTATTGACTGCATGCATACACAGGCGGTTGGGCACATGCATGCTACAAATGCTATGAGATACAGGACAATTTCTCTTTAGGAGTTTAGACTGATAAAGATGACTCAAGTTATACAAAATGCAGGTATCTCCTGGCCTCCTAACACAAGGACAGGCTCTTAACATCCACATCCACTGTTGTTGTTTCACTTTCTTCTCCTGATGTTTAGTGGTGATTACATCTTCTAGTGCTTCTTCATGACAGAAAAGGCTCAACTGTGAGTGTTGCCACCTTGCGGATCCACTAATAAGTGCAAATAATTAATTGCGCATACTGCTCGTTCAGGAGTAAGCATGGTTCGAAAAACATTTTGCTTTAGCACGCTACTAATAACGAAATTTGCATCATGCATCCTGTACGCAGATGCCTAGCATTCGTGTCTGACTGAAGTATACTTTGGGCTTAAGTGATGACAGAACTTTCATTATTGGGTGAACCTTTAATGTTTAGATATACATTTGCGTTTTATTTGATTACATATAATAAGCTGCTTAAAGAAGGTGATTTCAGTAAATCGATGCCACTCTGTGTAGTTTGATTTGTTTGAAAATAAATGCATGCTAACATTCAAATCCTCGCTCTTTTTCTGTCCCTAATTTTCTAACTCTGCTAGTGGTTGTAAAACAGGGCAGCCTACAAAAGGTTTTCTTAAACTGGCCACTAATAAATTGGTCAGATAAAGCAGCACCGGCTGGCTCCAGATTAAAAGAGAGCATTCTGTGCATTCCTATCTGGTGAGACAGTGTGGGCCCACTCAGCACAAGGGAAACCAAGAAACTCTAGCAGCTCTTCTAAGTGCCACTGAAGCACATACACAACATCCCAGCAGTTTAACTTTTGCACTGGGCCACCATGCACTTCACGGTACCCCACCCCAACTAATGCACCCTCAGTCCACATTCCCAAAACCTCTCCTCTTGATTTACTCAAACAGATTTAAAACAATAGAGACACAATGTGACTCAGAATAAGGCTGGCTGATGGAGTTGGCTGGGAGCCTCTGTTTACATGGTTTCTCTCAAAGGAAGCGAAGGATGAAAAGCCCCTTCAACACAAGTCGTTCATCCGCATTCTTTCAGGCCACCCCTGGACACATTTAAAGGGGCAAGTCCAGTAACATGGTAACGGACATTGTTGCTTGCTAAAAAAAAAATAATAAAAAAAAATAAAAGATTCTCCATGATGACCCATTATTCAGCTGGTAATGGATATTATGGAATAGTGATATCATTAGCTAGCTCTTGAAAGCACTCTGTAGACTATATGGCTCTCTTTAAACATCATGCATTGGCCAGCATGAGTCTTTGCATGTTTTTTATCAATAGAACAAATAGCTAAAATGAAACTACTCAAATTATTAGCCGTATTTAGATGCAGAAATGTATTGGTAAGAAAATACCTTAAAGTTGCACTCAGAGATTTTTTTTGCTAAATTTTAAACTTTTAAACTGAAATAAATATTCATTTGAGATTACATGACCAGCCGAAATGTACTCTCTTTATCTTGTAACCCCCTTTATTGGACGCTTTCACCCACAGAACATATTTCATCAATCATGGCTGCCTGCAAATTGTGTATTTTTACGATGAAAAGTTGTCAGTATCTGAGAACTTCTGTTTTTACATGATGCTGCATCTATGCCGTTAGGTGTCCTCGCAACAAAGTTACAGAGTTACAAAGTGCACCTTTAATTATACACTCCCGGATGGACTGAAAAAACAGGCTATTCTTGCACTACTCTTTGCTGTTCCTGCACACTGCAACACTTCCATTGCACACTGAACAAACCGTCCCTCCTACCACCCGCTATGTTTTGTCTTGGGACGAGCCATTCTTTGCCTCCCAGTCAAACGGGCTGTAAACACTATTATTGTGAAGCCTGAAAGTCATTCAGGGTTTTCCCCTTGCTCTTTTAAAGGTCCATTTAGAATAGCAACAATGCAAACAGGTTTAACCAAGATTGGAGAAAAGATATATAAAGGCACAAGTAAGCAGCATGCATAAACTGTATACAGTAATGAAAAAAAACCTCAACAACTGTTGCCAAAGTATGCAGAGCTTACAGGAATGCTGTATGGGGCCCTCTCTGAGTGAACAAAGAAAGCACAGTCAGACTCCTTTTCCCCAGCGCTACCACATCCGCACATCATTAGTTGGAAAATTCCTGATATATGCTGTAATTTTTTTCTTGCTTTGGTACAGGCAAGGCTTTAATATCCAGATGCCATTGGATCCTGCAATGCACCCCCAAATCAGTCCTTTTCCGGATGGCCTGCAGCCAACGGCACGTCAAAAAATAATACTGACAAGGTCCTAGAGCAAGGGTTCACCGTTCTCTGAGGATGGCTAAAAAAAAAAAAAAAGAGGTCACACAGGAGATACTAAATAAGACTCGCCCTGTGCATTGTACTGCGGCACTCTTTATGTGTCTGTTGGTGTTTGGAAGCCCCCACTTTTTCAGCTGGATTTAGAGCATACAGGGCAGGTTTTTTTCACCCTTCTCCTTTTTGGAATACCAGGGGAAATATCTAAACATTCCCAGAGTGTGCCGCACGTGCTCTCCTGTGTACCATGTTTTCCTTTTTCCAGACATGCCGCTGCCTCTGAGTCTGTCCAAAGCAGAAACACATTGTCTGGCAATGAGCTCAAATGATGGCTCGTCTGCAAATCTGGCAATGTTCAGCTGAACCTAAAAAAAATGTCATCATTAATATTTATGATTTGGACAACGAACGTCTTGCTAAGAAACAAACTATTTGATCAAACACGCACACTGCATTTTCTTACTCAACTTTTTTGTCTTGTTTTCCAGTTAAAATATCTAAACATCCTTAAAACACGATGCATTTACATGGAAAGCAAAATGACATTAGATATTACAGAGTGTAATTACCCACATTACCTAATGGGATAAGAAAAATACGTTTTTTTATTTTTTTCTACCCTAATGGCAAATAATGTTTTCTTGCTCAGTATTTTTGTCTTGTTTTCCAGAAAAATATCTAAACATCCTTAAAACACAAAGCATTTACTTAAATTTTAGTGAAGTTTATGCTTTACTTCCTGAGATCCACATAAGTGAACATTACGTTTTGGCTTCGCTATAGGGTATGCATATTTTTATTTCATTTAAAGGGGACATATTATGCCCCTTTTTACATGATGTAATGTAAGTCTCAGGTGTCCCCAGAATGTGTCTGTCAAGTTTCAGCTCAAAATACCTCACAGATCGTTTATTCTACCATGTATTTATACCCCTGTTTTGTAGCCCTATTCGAAACGGGCTGTTTTAGTGTTTTAGCAGTCTGTGGGAGCTACTGCTCCCCACACCCCTTTTTGGAAGTGGGCTGTGCCTTTTCTGCTGGTGCCATGGATACCCTGGCAACAACAATGCAGGAGAACTTAAACAGTGTGCTCGCCATGTTATTTATAATTTTTTAACTAAGTCAATCATCATACTGTATTGTGCATAACAAAGGTCAAGTTATGAAATATGAAAAACACTATAGTTGTCGAAAATACCACTATTGTTTCATAATTGTTTTTAAAATAATGACCGGTTTTATTACATGAAATATCTTCATTGCATGACCACTCATGTGGGACTGTGGAGGATGCCAATCATTTTATATCATAGAGATACAGCTTCATTGTTATGGAATAAGGTAGTTAGGGACTAGTTACTACGTTACACAAAGCACAATATTTTCACTACAAGCATTTTTCGTGCAACGTGCAATCAAGCAAATTCAGAAAGCCAAACTGCAAACATTAAAAAAAGTATAAAGTCGAAACTTACGACATGCAAATCTGAAGTGCATCCTTGATCCTTATTTTTGAAGCAAATCCAGCCTTGTGTTGACCATCAATGATGAAGCAGTCTGAGTTAGCACAAGCAGCTCAAGCGAGGAGATAAATATGGCAAACTGTGTGCTGCTCTCAGGTTTTAATGTGGGCGGATCTAAGCTACTCTCCAAGATCTCTTCGCCAGCCATGGGCGGTATCTTTCTCTTTATGACATCAAAAAAGGCTGCAAACCTGAGCGGCTTGTTCTGAGATACAGTTTTTTATTAATAGGGAAAGGAAAGAAATTAAGGGATGGTCTTGTACAATATTTTGAGGTTGTCGACACATACTGGGAACACATAATTATGTAAAAAAAAAAAAAAAAAAAAAAAAAAAGGTAAAACTTTTGACGCACTAAGTGATGTGACAAAACAACATGGCGCAGATCTCAGCTGAGTTTGTCTTTTGAAGAAATGCCAACAAAATGAATATGGTAAGAAACCTCATTAAGTTTTTACATTAAACAGAATCTATGGATGCATCCAAAATCTGGAAAATGTTGCTTTCACAGGCTGTATACAGAGTTGGAAGGAAAATAAGGTGCATTTCAAATTGTTATGAGATCATTGCAGACAGACAGCACACTGGAAGTTAAGTCATTCCATAATTAAGGAGCAAGGGAGCATTCTATATATTTCCTATGCAGCCAAGTGCATTCACTACTAATATCTGGTCAAAATTCAGTTTCAGGCTGAAGATGATGTTTGCCATTACCTTGAATCACTATTATTTATGCTAATTTCTGATGTAATGTCTGTAACATCTCAAAAACTTGAATAACCAACACTACTGAAAACACAATATAAAATGTTATTAAAAAAATAAAAATAAAAAAAAAACTCTTTAGCTTGGTATTATTTAAAATTTCCCAACTTTGTCCCACTGCCCCACAAAAACGGGAATGGATAACTCGCATAGCAGTCACGCTTGCGTCTCAGTTTAAAACAAGAACAAAATAATTGCATTAGGGTAGTAAAAATAAACAATTCGAAGGGAAAACAAAGTTTTACTTCTTACCCCATTGGGTATTGTGGGTAATTATTATTGGAGTAATATATAATCTCATTTTACCTTACAAGCATGTTTAGATATATTTACTGGAAAACAAGACAAAAATACTGAGTAAAATTATTTTTTTTGTTTTTTATTATGAACAAACCCACTTTTTGACTAGTAGAAGCACTGAAGCACGTGTGTCCGTATATGTCCTGCAATTATGTGACCTCTTCTGAAGTGTAGGAGTGGGACAGAGGTATTGGTGAGAATTTAATCAATGTGTTAAGAAATATTTTAGTATTTGTCTTGACTATTCAAGCTTTCTGTTGCCATGACACATTTCAAACAAAACATTAGTTTGGTGCCAACAGACAGGAAGTTGAAATATCAACTGAGAGATGCAGACGAAGCAGATATTTTCTCTTTTTAGCACAATTTAAAAGTGCCTATACTACGAAAGGAATAGTTTACTCAAAAATTCACCCCATGCCGTTTCAGAACTACATGACTTTCTAATGTGGAGCACAATAAGGAATATTAGGCAGAATGACAATCTTAGTCACCATTCTCTTTCATTGTATAATGAAATAAAAGTCAATGGTGACTGTGACTCAAGCTAACATTCTGCCTACAATCTCCTTTTGTGAGGATGAAAAAGTAATACAGGTTTGGAACAGCATAGGGGTGAGTAAATTATGACAGAATTTTCATTTTTGAGTGAACTATGCCTTTAAGATTCTTTCAGATATCTGTCACACTTCTGTTAGAATTCTTCTTCTGGGAATCGCTCATACTGATCCCTGATCGAAGTGACTACATGCTGGTTTAAGAGGAAGATCTGACTGGATAAGCCACATGGTGACTGTTGTTTTGCACTGGGCAGTGAAGCTGAGCTCAAAATGGAAATCCCATTAAGCTGACTCATTTCATGGAAGGTCTTCAATAATTTCTGCTTTCAAACAATGAGTAATTTCCCCTACCCAAACGTGTATTGAAACAACTACAAGCTCGTTTAGGGATGCTTTGCTTAACTTTCAATCAGAGCAGGGACTTTTAAACATGAATGATCAGCTGCAAGTCTTGTTCTATTCATGTCATCACAATGATCATCATCTACAACAGCCTTCACCCAGGACAGATTAGAAGATGCATGATTCTCCTAATGGAAATGGGACCAGACATGCTTAATGAGAGGACCGTTAATTGCATTATCACTTTGTTGGACAGTGGCCCTTGTCTGTCAAGCTGTTTTGATTGTCAAAAAAAGCCTTGCTCATCTCATTCATATGCCAGCATAAGTAGCTACTATTCATGATCAAGTTGCTATATGAAAACACTGAATAGGGCCAATTGATTTTTGAGTAAGTTGACCAAAATTGGTGGTAGGGTTGGGAACTAAGAACAGTTTCTTTTCAGAACTGGTTCCATTTTTCAAAATAAATAAATAAATAAATACCAGAATTGTATGATTTCCATGACATTTGGTTCAATTAACAGTTCATAAACAAGCATTTTTCCACCAATGTGGAAAGAGAGCCATACTAAAATATTCTGCAGTGTTTCCTACTGAATTTTTCAGCTCCAGCCGTGCCACTCTACTGAATTTACAGCACACAACACAGCACAACCATTTCCCAAATGAATGACTCTTACAATCCGGTTCATTTGAATCTACAACATGAAACACACAGGGCCACCAGTGTAATATGATTCCCGAATGAATGTCTCTCATGGGCCGTTTTTTTTTAATCAATAACACAAAACATACAGGGTTACCAGTGTAGTGCGATTCCCAAACAAATTACTCTTATGGGCTGGTTTGTTTGAATCTACGGAATGAAACACAGTGTAGTCTGATTCACAAACAAATGACCCTTAGGGACCGTTTTCGATCTGTTTGGTCAATGGATATCAGAAGGGGGTATTGTTCAGGAAACCTGTTTGCAACAATTATTTTCACAATTCCATTTGGTGATGCTAGTGATGATGAAGTTATAGCATTAACGCATGCAACTCACGGGGGAATGGTAAATAGTTGCTTTGAATGGGGGGAAAAACATCAGCTTCCTGAAAAATGTTATAGTTTGTGCTATCTTGGAAATAGGAGCCCCAACCACTTAGGTGTCAAATTTGTAACCCCTGCGTAGCTAGCCACAGAAATAACATTATCTGTATCATATCTGAATTTATCTGTTATCCACATTAAGTGAAACTTGATCAGCATTGACTTCTGGGATGGTTTGGGTTAGAGAACGAGAGCCTAAGCTTTGGTTGCTAGGTGATGCAAACATAAAGGATTCATTCTACCATCAGAGTGGAAGGAAGTGACAGGGCCCACAGGACTCGTACAGCACAGACTGTTATGAAGTTTGTGGTATGTAGGAAAACGGTTGCCGGAAAAGTGCGATTCTTTTTTATCTCAGCATAACTTGAGGCATGTCAACCACTTGCGCAGCAAATTTACACAAACCCAGTGAAAGCAGTACAGACTTGCAGGGTTCTTATGCACTTTTGGATAATACAATGTGCAGATGGATTTTTCTGAAAGGCATGGTTTGGGGAAGTAAATATAAGCTGATAATAGGACTTGAGAACCCCTTCTGCTTTGTACAGTGGAAAGTTTTTTTAAGTTCAGCTTAATATCATTAGAATCATGCAGTATAAAAATAGTATGATTCGATTTAGATTCAGGGAGTCACAAAGACACAATTCCAATACAATTCTAAATGAATCTTGAGGTTGTTTTTGGATTTGTTTCAGCCTTGCTGTTAAGGCACCAATGAATGTTTGTTCGCACAGTGTATCTTGTTTTGTATAACTTCCACTTGCAGATGTGCCCTGTGTGCCATTTTTGCAGTTGCAGACAGCATAACACTTATTTAATTGCAATGTTTTGTCCTGCGTATGCTTTTTCAATATACATAATTATTAATTCATTAAAAAAAAATCTGAATATAATTTTTTATACATGATGAACCAGTATAGTTTGGAGAATTTTTGTAATTATTTTTATTCTCTAATGTAATTTTATTCTCCCACCCCTAATCAATAGAACAAAATGTGTTTCTTTTGCATTTAAAAGTTTTTAAACCTCTACAACAATCATTTGAATAAATGGTTTGAGCTATTTGCCTGGCGTTCCAGAAATCCAATTTCATGCGCAATGTGGCGCACATGATGTTTGCTCCAGTAGTCTTAATTGCTTTCATGGGACTATCCCAGTTGCCTTCATGTCTATAATAACTCCATTTGGTATGAAGGAAGAAGCTACAATCAATTTCAACCACAGAGGATTACAATTAAACGAAAATCCCTTTCAAGTGAAGTCAGTCTACTCGGCGGCCATTTTGGGAATGCTCCCGGGCAGCTATTTTTTATGGATTAATGCCGGCATAATAGTACAGCACCTTTCTACTTGAATGGGGAAAGAGTGAAATCTCCAAAACGGTTGGTCAAGATTATGATCATAAAACATATTTCAAATCAGTAGTTAAATCTGACTACAATGGCATCATAAATTGTGCTTCTTTAGCTCAGATCACACTAAAAAATAATATTTTTCAGGCTGTTCCAGCTAATATTTTTAAGTTCACTGGCTCTTTTACCTGTAAGGCGGGACTTCCTTTTCTACATCCACCATATTGGGCTTTCCAATTTCTCCTATTCATTTTATTTCAAGTGGTCCATCTTGGGCTAAATGTTCTTTGATTAAATTCTCTCTCAGTAGAGATGCAGTGCTCATGTCTCACAACACTGTATCATAGTATTAGGTGCAACTTCTGCTGGCTTCTGACGGTACATGAGGAGAGCTAAAAGGGAGATAATGCACCCAAAAGTGGGGAGAAATAAACGTTACTGTGTTTTGTGTCTTTGCCCAGCAGTTTTAAGCTGTCCATCAGAGGTGGACAAATTCCACCAGGGTCATTCGAACAATCAACAATGCTATGGACCCATTAGATTTCTGGGGTCAAACTAATCTCCACCTCTTGAAGTACTAAATGGGTGGTCCATCCAGCTCTCAGGCACTCAGTTTCTTTCTCATTTACAGGTTGGAAGAAGAGGGGTAACACAAAGGGGGACGCCACTAAAGTAAAGCTTCATAGTCCACAATACACAATTAGACAGTATTGGTGTGCACAAAATCTTCTTGCTTTGTGTGTTGAGGTGCTACCTTTTGAAGGAAAAGTTTACGCAAAAATGGTTATGCCCTCATCAAATCGAAATTGTAAAAAATCCAGAGCTTGTGAATCGGAATCATATCAAAAAGGGAAATCTGTACCGTCACCCAGCCCAAATTTAAAAATAACATTTTGGCCTTCACTAGTAAATTTTTAATATTCCTGCAGTGGCAAATGAATACAAATATTGCAAATAGTCCATCAAATCTGCATGCATAGTAATTATAAAAGAATGAGCTAAATGCTTTTTAAAACAGTTTTAAATGGAGTACAGTTCGTCACACCTCAAGGCATGACAACATCCCAAAAGTATTTCATGTTAACTACCAAGATACGGTAAAACGCAGTGTTAACTTATGTACATGGTGTGAAAAACTTATATAACATCAAGTGAGGACTGATGAAAATCTGCACTTCACAGAAAACCCTCAAAAGGGATATTCCTTTATGTTAAACATATACATATATTTTAATTCAGCCTCTGTGTTTCTAAAACAGTAGTATGTTTTGAGCTGTAACAGCATGTTTATGAATGAATGATTTACATACACAATAACGACATTCCTGTAACTGCCAAGAGAGAGAGGAAATTGATTTTTTTTTTTTTTTTGCTGCTTGAAGGGCAGGTGATAGGGGGATTCCATGCAAGCACAGGAAAATGTATCAGGAGAGTCAGAGAGTCCATGCTCACTGTAAGCAGCCTCCCACCTCCTTATCTATTACTCTTTTTTTCAGATGGAGGGGAGATTTGCTAGTGGTGGATTCCCAGGTGAACTTACAGAGGCTCAACCGCCTAACGACTTAACAGCCAGTAGTCCCCTTATTAAAGAACTGAAACAGAGTTTTTTGCACAGCAACACAACCACCGAAACCACACAACTGACAGAAGGTGTTGGCAGTCATTCAGAATCTGCAAACTGAATGAGTTGTAAAAAAAGAGGTTTAATGTAGCACACTCTTGCACCTCGTGCATGTGATATGATGGGCTATGGTAACAACAGGGTTTGGGAGTAATGGAATACATGTAACAGGTTTACGTATTTAAAATACACAATATAAGTAACTGTATTCCACTACAGTTACAATTTAAATAATTCGTCATTAGAATACAGTTACATTCAAATAGTATTTTGATTACTAAAGAGATTTCTTTGCATTTTATTGTCATTTGTTTCATTTAATGTTTAGTCCTTTCAGATGGAAAACATTTATACATATAAATGATGCGATCCAAAGTGCATTTGAACAGCGGTGAAACACTTTCTTATGAGGTGTTACATTCATACGAGCAGACAGAGAAGTAAGTGTGAAGTTTGGAGCAGAAGAAATAAACCTTGTGGAAATTGTCAGCTTTAAGCTAAGCTAAAATGCTATTTCTAGCCATTTTACATGCACATGTGACCAGACACGCTAATTTTTACTAAGACAATTCACGTTGGATCATAATTTCTTTTTTTTCAAGCAAGACATTTGATTTTAGGGCAAAAATCTTATTCTTGATAATAACTTTTGTATTGTTTTCCTGTAAAAATAACTAAAAATCCTTAAAACAAGATCAATTAGATTTATCTTGTTTTAGAAGCAACACTGCATAAGATATTTAGGTTTTTCAGGTAATGTATTTTTAACATGTGTATTTTGTCTTTGGCAGAGTTTTGAATAGTTAAAACAAGTGAAAAAAAACCTACCAGTGCTGAAGAAGTAATCCAAAGTATTAAGAATACGTTACTGACCTTGAGTAATCTAACGGAATACCAAATTATATTTTACAGCATGTATTCTTTACTCTGTAGTGAAATACATTTCAAAAGTAACCCTCCGAACCCTGGTTAACAACTACAATTAGATACGAGTGATTCTAAAGACAGACTATTTTGCTGCAAACATTTAGACAAAATGTAAAAAGAAATTATTAACTTATAAAATCTATCAGCTATATAAAATTTAGGCCTACACAAATGTATTAAGAAAAAAAAAGCCACAATGCATTTGTCTAACACTGCATTTCAGTCCTATTTTTCAGTAAAAATATTTAAGCACCCTTTAAATAAGATACATAGACTTGAAGGAATATTCCGGGCTTAATACAAGTTAAGGTCAAATTGACAGTATTCGTGGCATAATGTTGATTACCAAAAAAAACATTATTTTGACTCATCCTTCCTTTTCTTTAAAAAAAAAAAAAAAAGCAAAAATCTGTGTTACAGTGAGGCACTTACAATTAAAGTGAATGGGGCCAATTTTTTGAGGGTTTAAAGACCCTTAATTTAATTTTATAAAACCACACATTAATTCTTCTGTTGAAACCTGTGTATTATTTGAGCTGTAAATTTCTTTAAATAGCTGTTTTTAAGGTCTTTTTAGGGTTTTAGTTTGTTGGCATTTAATCATCATGGCAATTAAATTGTAAAATTGGCTATAACTTTACACAGAAAAGGATAGTGTGACAGGGTGGCGGGCGGGGCCGGGTCGTGATACTGCACACCCGGCCCCTAATCAGGCTAATCAAGACTCCAAGAGGGATAAAGGCCAAACGGAGGCTGCAGTGCGAGAGAGATTTACTGACAGCTGTCCAACACCTTTGTGTGTTTTTCTTTTCATTTAAGTTCTTCATTAAAATATTATTTATATTGTCAAGCCAGTTCTTGCCTCATCCTTTCCATTAATCCCTTTACAGATAGTAAGTGGTTTTATCACACTAAAATCATGTTAACACACATACCGTTTATGTCTTATGGCTATACTTTTTGAAATAGTGAGTATTTTAAGGTTTCTGGATTGGCCCCATTCAGTTCCATTGTAAGTGCCTCACTGTAACCCAGATTTTTGCTTCTTTTTTTTTTTTGCACAAATCAAAATAAATTTCTGTGGAAATCAATATTATGCCACAAATGCTGTTGATTGAGCTTAACTTGGATTGGACCCAGAAAATTCCTTTAAGAAGCAAAAGTTTATAAGAATCAAAATTAATTGTGTTAAAGTTTAAATTTCTTACCCAATTGGCAAATATTTCACCTAAAAATTACACTTAGAAATATTGTCAAAACAAATCTTAACATTGAATGTAATACTGCCTCTGAGCAAACTCAGTGCACTGCACTGAGTCAGTGCACTGACTTTACTAAAGCCTTGCACAGGGAAGGACAATTTGCACATCTTTCCAAAAGATCTCTAACAAGAGAAAATACACAATCTCCATTAAAAGGCTATGTGCTTCCTTTTAACATCAGAGCCCTTCTCAAGAGAATATGACTTCAAAGGTTGGCATGAGGGAATTGACGGTCTCAATCGCTCCATCCATTTCATCTCAGCCTAGACCACTTTGCAAGGCCAAAGACATGGAACAGCCTCTGCTGGTTTCACTTTACACATTATGAGCTTGCTTTAGGCACATGTCAGATGGGTGGCCTTCCAAAACTACTATATCTGATTGGACATCGCCCATATCCGTCTCAAGGTCAATCTCTTTGTCATTATGATTGAATGTCACGCTCTTAAACCTACTAAGGAGACATCAAATCTAATAAAATTAACTGCACTGTGCTGTGCTACAGTAGACATGAAGAAATGCTTGCCATGTGTTATTTGTGTACATGAAAGGATTCTGCAAGAGGAAAACAAAGGATTAACAGACACAAAAGAGCGAACACAACCTGAAAACCAAAATGCCTCATATCATAAACTTGTGGCATTTTATTTGGCCATGTATACACTGAAAAGTTTTTGAATCGACAACTACATTTAAATGCGGAGTGAATCCATTAAATGATTAATCCATGTGTGTACAGAATACACAATTTACTCAAGAAATAGCAATGATGTTTTTGTTACTCATGGGTCTAAACATGAAACATGGATACCATCAGTTTAACCCATTTCGTGTAAGCTATTTTTGACCAAAATAACATGAGCTACTTTAGATGTATTAGGCTATGTTCACAAAGACAGAATAAAAAAATCTGACTCAAATCAGTATAGGTTTTTATAGTCTGACTATGAACAGGACAAAAACACATAAAATCAGATTTTTACAAGCCTGATCCAAACCATATTTGTAGGTGGTTTGAAAATCGATTATAATCGATTTTTTTGCTAATGAGTCTCAGTCTGAACAGTCAGATCGGATTTCATGTGTTTTTTCTTGTTTTGTTGTTTTTTTTATCTTGTGTGGTACGGGATGTTACAACAGGTTTGGCGATGAGAAGACCTACACTGAGATCCAAACGGCATAAATGATGCCTTCACGGGCACTACGGATGGGAAAACAATAATGATGGCTACGCAATAGGATTGTTACATACATCCTTTTCAATAAAAATTACTTAAAATGTGTGTTAAATATGACCATTTTACTACACCTTTATGCCCTCCGAAACTGTCACAGTGGAAGGTAAAGTCTTAGGGAAACAGGGCAGAGGGATGATAATTTCTCAATGGAATGCAGTGCACCCATATGTCATATATGAATGTTATAGGACAGCCAAAGTAGTGCAAAGCTCTTTTACAGTGGCTTTTCCTAACGCACACTGGTTGCAAGCCATCACAACACAATAAGGTACTGAATGTTTCATGTGAATACGGGATGCTTTACATTTTGTGCACTTTAAAACATGACGGCAATCCCCCTTTAATACAGGACACTGGAACGTCCCAAATTAAGCTTAAATGGGACAGTTATCAACCCTAGCAGCAACAAACATTGAATATGCTCCCAGGAAACACACAAACTGATAAAATGTATAGAATTAATGCACTGTAAGTCACTTTGGATCTGCCAAATGCTCTTCTCCCGTTTTTTAAGCCATTATCTGTGACGAATGTGTTCATATTTGGATACTGGCCTCATGAAAAACATTCATTGCTAAACTCACACATGGTGAACATATACAAGCTTGCTAGTTACAATGACTAGTAATGTGGATGTGCTAGAAAAAGCGACTCCAGCCTGAACAGAAAAAAATCAGATTTGATCACATATAACTTGCTGTTTGAACAGTCAGTCTAAAAACAAAATCTGATCTTTCAGTGTGAAGAAAGCCTTTATGTCCAGCAAATCTAATAAACACACTGTCGAACAGAGGTGCAGTGTTTTGTTCATTTTAAAAAGCATGCTCATTCTGGGCTGTAATGTATGGGTTACCCCAAGACCACAGGGATGGAGAAGGATAGATCTCGAATTTCTTGCTTGCAGAATGCAGTTGTCACGCCTGTAAATATCTGAACTCTTGTGCATACAAAATGAGATAAAGCACACAGGAGGGGAGTAGTGTTGCACAGTATACCGATGCCATGATACTACCGTGTTACTTAAGTTTCAAAATAACAGTGGTACTCTAGTGTTTTTCAAATGGTAGTGCCATATTTACGGCAATACAGTAATTAAATAATTTGTACGGTAGTAATATTCCCAGATAGTGGTATTCGGCTGAACTCTGTTGTGGAATGACTTTGGCAGCTCAGACTCTGCCTCACCATGGTATTGTTCAAACAAGACACTAGACAGAGTGCAACAGGATGAAACAGAATTTGGGGATGTCAAGAGTGTCAACTGGATTTAGCTGCAGTGCCTCTTTGTAAAACATTTTGATCCTCTATTAGCTATGGCACAAACGTGTGCAACTCAGTTACTCACCACAGAAGTAAGAGCCATCTGAAAGCTATAGATCCGTGCCAGACCAAAATCAGCCAGTTTGATCTGTCCTCCACTGGTGACTAGAATGTTTTGAGGCTTGAGATCTCGATGAACCACACGGTGAGAGTGGAGGAAATCCAGACCCTGCAGCAGCTGGTACATCATATCCTGCCAAGACAAGACCAGAAGACCTTAGCCATTCCAAATACATAAGCCCAAAATACATTTAATAACTTAAAGTGAACAAAGCAGATGCAATAGTATTGATATCAAGACAACCGATTAAGACAAACTATGGGTAACCGCTAACATACAGTATATTTGCATGGTTGACCAGTAATTAGAGATCCAGTTGCTTGGGCAGGGGGAAAAAAAGTGAGCCTGTCCCTTTAAAGCTGAAGCAGGACAGATGTTGATAACCAACATGACGGCAGAGCAGGAAAGATATGTTGCCGTAAGGCACCATTCCTGTAGACTTCCACTTCCCTGCAGCTGTCCCAGGATCACGGCTAATTGTGAATCGACTTGTTCAGTGTACGGGCCAAGATCATATCGGCCCATGGTTCTTCTACTGTCATTCCAAAAAGAAAAAGAAAGGACAGCAGAGAATTGCCTAAATAACATCTTTGGTAGAAACTATAAAGATACAAAAGGGAATGACCGCAGTTGTGCTGGGATCTAGGGTTGGGAATCAGTAGCAACATGCAAATACAATATTATATTGGCATATTAGTTTTGAACTGATTATTTTGTGAATCTTTATTTTTTGTGTATTGCGATTCAATATTGTAATACATTGTGACCATTTACTCAATTGTTTCTCATTCATCTTTACTGGACTTTGAGCAACAAGTGCCGACCTTTCTGCTTTACACCTTTTTAAAGCCATAGAAGAGGCATAGAGCATAGGCATATCAGTGTCAGTTAAAATAAAAAAGGAATAGCGTACTTTGGTTTCATGGGGATCGCAATTACTCAAATTCCCTTGCAACCAGGCTGTACAGAGGATTTGTACAGACATCCTTACAACTGAACAGTTATAGACTATTCATCCAAAATGCTAACTCAGAACAAGCATGTATCATGTAAGCATTTTGAATGAATAGAAATAATTGAGTGTTTGTTTATATTTGAGTGCTCACACACTTGCTCTTAATGGTGGTCCATCACATCAATACGGTATTGTTAGGTAAAATGTCGCAATTCTCTAAAATATGGATTTCCCCCCCCCCCAAAAAAAAGGGGGCTGACACAAACATGCGGTGATAAAATGAAGTTAAGCGTGAGAAGCATTTGCTCCCAGTTGGTGGTTGACTTGTTCCAAAGCAGAGGTATCAAGCGGTCGCAGCCTACCCCTGAGAAACCTGCTGCCAAGGCCTCACAAGTGACATGGATCTGAGCCCGAAGCAATGTTCATTCCCCAACCAGCTGGTGAGTGATTAAACCACTTACAATGGGGCGCACACTCAAGCAGAAATCTGCAAATGGCACAAGTCAGACCAGGCGAGGGGAAGGGGATGGAGGTCCTCACAATATGCCCACTAGAGGCCCACACTAGGGAACGTGTGTGTTTTAGATGAGGCCTTTTTGCCTGGTAGCCAGCATAAACAAGGGCCCTTTCTGAATGCCATTCCAGCAATGACCTCCCAGACAGGCGTGGAACAAGCAGTTATTCTGGGAGCTCCTAAAACGGCATCACCCCCTACCAGTTCCACTGTCTTGGTGTAATGTGGCCCATGGTTGGCACACTTTTTTCTCAAGTGAAAAGAAAAGGTACACAACCGCCCAAGCGTTGACCGGCCCAAGCGTTGAAGGGTCTTTTCCTTTTTTTACCCTTAGGTTTTTAACTTTTTCTAAGGGTAATCACACATATGTCACCCCCTCCTCCCTTACTCCAAACACATATTAGGTACCTTTTGTACCTTTTATACATGTGTTATGTATATAATTATCAGGGTCAAACAGAGTCTGCATAGACTTCTGCACTGACTGTGGAGGGAAAAATATTTGGAATAGATTTAATTATGGCAAAACAGAGCCATAATTAAATAAAACAGATATTTGAAACCCTCATTAAATATGCAAGGAACAAGGTGCATGTAGAATTTTTGTGCATACAGGACATTCGAATTCTGTGGAATTCTTTGAAATTTTGCAGTTGCAGATTACATTCACACCTACAGATTATTAATGGCTGTTTTTTGAAGGGCCATTATGCTTGAACTGCTTCAGTTTACTCTACAAAGAATTTTAGTTCAGTGAAAATCAACCTTGATATAATGGTCACACAATCTTTAATCTAAATCTCTAATCTGAATCTCTAAACCAGACATGTGGAATCTGGATTAATTTTAAGAGACGCTTTGTTGTAACATGTTATTCGTACAACAGGACCACCAAAATTTACAATCAAAACATTAATGCCTCAAATTAAAACAACAATACCAACCAGAAATAACCAGGCTTCGCTGAGAGGCATTCAAGCTTTAAATAAAGGAAAGATTTGATAACACCTGTCCTAAAGTACCTCTTCTCGGAAAAGGAGGAAATAAAGCAGAGGAAAGAGTGTAAGAAAAAAGCTCCCTAAAAACAGCAGTCAAATCCGAGCTTCCAGAAGGCACCCCCCTTTCTCATGCTAATTCATGAGAGGCAGCCATATTGTTTATTGTACCCAGGCACAATGCAGGACATCTGCCAGTTAGCGTTAGTGTAATTCTTTCCCCATGCTTCATTAGGCTCTCCTTTATGGACCAGAGGGGACGGAGAGCCTAGCCGCACTCCCCAACACAGGGCCAGCCGCTTGATCTCCTTCCAGCTCATTTGATTCCCGGGGCCTCTCTCATCAATTAGCATGCGGTGGGTCTGAAATGGGGCACGAGTGGGCAGTTTGGGGGCTGGAATGGGGTGGAGGCTGGGACCTCTGCAATATGGTGTCCTTAGGATGGTGGTGAATGAGCCATTTGGGCATCTTTGGGAGGACCGCACAGAATCCACAATCTACATCTAATGTCTGTTATCTGGTTTCCCAAAGGGAATCGCAGTCTGTGTGGCCTGACAAAATGAAAACTCGCTAATGCATATTCAAGCGTTCTTCGCTTGCACATACGGAAATATTCTAACTCTAAAAGACTATTGTGTATTGAATAAATCAATTATAAATGGATATCAAAGTTGAAGCGTTATTTCTGTGCCTCTAACATCACCAAACGGATTTTCCTCCATTGGTTGATCAAACAGATTATCCACCCCAAACTCACACCAATGGCTGAGCTGCGTTGCTGTGTCCAGCTTAACGGGCCATTCAAACAAACTGTTCGTTTTAATAGCACAAAAGAGCCACAGTGTTACACTTTTAAGTAATATTAACCTACAGATGGCTAACTTATGCTTGACTCTGCATTTTAAGATTTTTAACATCAAAACAATTACACACATCAGCTTTAAATATATATTTTTTAATCTTTGTCTGTCATCCATTTTTGTTCATTTGTGACCTGATCCCAATAATCTGTCCATTGTTAACCTGATCATAATGATAAAGAAAAGAACATTTCACTTTCTTTTATTTATGACTCAAAAAATTGTCTGATTAAGTAAAAGAAGCAGTCACTGGAATGAATGCACAGACACCACATATTAAATCTAAAATGCAAACCAAAGACTCAAACCTCTCTATAAAAAATCCTTACTAATAATTTTAGGTGTCACTTTTTTTACTTTTAAAAACATTTCTTATATAAACATTTTAAACGTTTCCATTTCCATTTGTCTTTAAGAAAATTAGACATTTTATTTTTAACTCAACAGATTGTGTCTGATAAGGTCAGTTACTGAGATGAATGCAGAGAAACCACTTATTTATCTCTAACATGCAAACCAAAGACTCCAACCAAGACCGCGTTTTGTTCAAAAGTCCCTCTTGATATACAATCCTTATTGATATTCAAAACTTGCAAAGGAACCCCCCCAGATGTCACTTTTTTAACTTTTGAAAACCTTTCTTAGCCTCTGTTTCCATTTCAACTTGGCACAACTGACAAAGAGAGAGATATCATTCATTCCAACACTCAATATAAGATGTCCTAGGGGGAGAGGTAGCAAAATATGATGAATGGATTTGTAAGACTAGCATGTGGGAAATAATCAAAATAGATTACCTGGAGAGTAGATGATCAGGACAAAAAAATCCAACATTTCCGCTCAAACCTTTTCAGATAGACGTCAGCCTGCAGGATTATTTCTAGACTAATGAAAATGATATCTGGACTGAATGACATTAACCCTCAAGGAAGAAAAGCCTTTGCAGTTCACAGGTTTATCCTGTACAGGCAAGCCACTGAGAGGGAAGCCACTACACAGACATACACACTTAAACAAACCCATTGCATGCGGGCACACACACACACTGAAACAACATTCTTTTGGCCAATCTTTGGTGAACGCCAAAGCTGAATGAAAATAGAGGCACACAAGCACCATACCCTTTAATTAGAAGCCCATCCACCACATGCACTGCCCATCAAAAGGAAAAGACTCTGTGATCTGAGGGAGTTCTATCCTTCATCTGCCTGCTTAGAAGGCCAAACCACTCATTTTTTGCTCATGGGCCTTAAAGTACAAATAAAATCTTGCTTTATTTATATCTTTTTAAACAGTCGTTTGAAAAGGAACTGGAGCATAGAAATACAATATTTGGATAGATGCTCATTTAAAGCACAAAATATAACATGTTTACCGTTTTCAAACGTTAATTAATGCAAGTTTTAATTTTTAGAGGTTGCAGTTGGTTTTTAATGGGTGTTCTTTTATTTAATTACATTTCAAACCCATTATACTTCCAATATCTGGCCTATTTCCAAGTTAATTAGCATATTTTATTAGACAAATTTAGGGTAGGACTTGGGTTTTATCAATCATATATTGATTGCATACTGAAAAGTGGGCAATACATACCAGAGCAAGTTATTACACTTTGATCAATTTTGCGGTCATATCTAATATGTACATACACATATCTTATCTAAATGCATGAGGTTACAGTTTCTTTAAATAAACAAAATTGCTGGGGGCCTGGGTAGCTCAGCAAGTAAAGACGCTGACTACCACACCTGGAGTCCAAGTTCGAATCCAGGGTGTGCTGAGTGAATCCAGTCAGGCTTCCTAAGCAACCAATTGGCCATGTTGCTAGGGTGGGTAGAGTCACGTCGAGTTAACCACCTCATGGTCGCTATAATGTGGTTCTCGCTGTCGGTGGGGCGCGTGGTGAGTTGTGCGTGGATTCCACACGCGTTACATCTCCGTGGTAACGCGCTCAACAAGTCACGTTTTAAAATGCGTGGATTGACACTCTCAGACGCGGAGGCAACTGAGATTCGTCCTCCGCCACCCAGACTGAGGCGAGTCACTACGCCACCACGAGGACCTAGAGCGCATTGGGAATTGCGTATGCCAAATTGGGGAGAAAAGGGAAGGAAATCCCCCAAAAAATCTAAATTGCTGTTAAATACTGAGATGAATGCAGTGGTATGAAATACCTTTATAGTTTCTGGTGGCACTCCTGGATCAGGCGCTTTCTCCAAGTATGTGGTTAAATCTTGGTCCACATGTTCAAAGACCAAAGTTAGTTTGGTTTCCCGGTCAGACCTGGAAACTGTGCATACGTCAAACAATCTAGATGAAAGAAAGGCATAATCAGTAAATTCAGTTGAACCCCTCAACTTCTTGACTGCATGAGAGCCTCTATATATCTAGTAAACTTTGACCATTCAGTTCTAAGAGTGGAATGCTTCTTTCCATGATCTTTCCTTGTTTGACCCAAAACACATTTTACTCTTCTGATAATGTAACACTGATGTACCAAACATTTCTACATTAATATATGAAAGATGTTTGACTCTTAGGTAGACCCTCCTCAACAACATAAAGAATCAATTTAAAGTTATACTTTGATGCCATACTTGACCTTTTCTATCATCTGGACCCAAGTAACCTGCACAAAAGAGTTTAATAAAACCTACCTTCTAAACAAAGTCAAGTTAGAGCCACTGCCCCAGCACCAATGAGATACAGGCATGATGTTCCATGAAAACTGAAGATCTCTCATTATAACAACAACTGAATGTTTGAGGGCAAAAGCCCACTGTTTACTACCCATTCTGAAAGGATAAAGATGCATAACATATAAGCACATGCGCCTTTTATTCCATCACAAGATAAAATAAAAGGGGAGGAGCTGTCTAATTGTTAGATGTCCCTTGCGAAGATAATTACGTTCAGTTGAAGTCAAAGACAGGTATCCCTAATCTATGATGATAATCTTTCATGGTAGTGTTATCTGATCCCATGACATCATAAACAATTTCTCCAGGAAGCGCTTCCCCTGGAATCCAGATTGTACTTCCACAATGAAGCCTCTTAACAAACAAAACATATGGCATGAATAATATACTCATTATAAGAGCTTGAGAGGTTGCTGGCCCTATTGGATTCTCAGGCCCCACATCCCTTAACAGCACTACACTGAGACTCCATTTAGTGTTCCATTCAGAGCTATTTACTTTTCTGCCTTTTTCCTCTATGAAAATATCTCTTCTGCAGATAAAACCCCAGATATATGCTATTTGCAATTGCAATCCAGGCCTTGTCTAGACTAGTCATGAAAAAATTAAGTGTACATGTTCTACAGCTTTTTAGTGCACAGTGCTCCATTTCCCACACTGCAAATGGCAAGGTTAGGACTTGAGCAAGGCCAGCCATTGACGTGAGTCCTGTCATCAATTGAATGAACAAGATAAGCTCTTAAAACTGAGCCATCAATCCATTAGCTGCAAGAACGAAAATTATCTAACAACAAGAATATCCACCTACCCAGGGGAGTCATTTTAACATAAGTTACCAAGCTAAAAATATCAACTGACATTGCACAAACAATACAAGATGACCTTGATGGTAGACACTAGTGCTGCAACCAATTATTATTTTGATAATTGATTAATCTAACGATTATTAGAACGATTATTTGACTTTTCCTATTGTTATCAAGTGTTTGTGTCTTGTTTTCCATTTAAAATTGTCTAAAAATCCATGAAACAAGATACATTTACTTGAGAAGCAACCAATAAGATATATAGACTTGCTTTAAGAGAATGTATCTTAAATATAAGTGTATTTTTTCACTTGGTTATACTTCTGCGACTGGAGTAAAGACATAGAAGCACTGCTGACTGCACAGAGAAATGCCAGTTTCGTAATTTGTTATTTACATGACCTGCTTCCATATTATTTGAACTTTAATAAAGCTATAATGCATTAAATATAACTGCATTAAAGATGTAACACAGGAGTGTTTCCTTTAAAGACGCTCGACAGGGATGTTTTGCTTCAATGCAGCGGCAGATCGAGCTCCGCTTATTCCACAACGAGAGTGCTTCTGTATTTAGTTATTTTGTATTTTTGCATTATAATTCCCTCATACTTTGCGAGCTACATCACTTGAATCTGTTTGGAAATGTTAGAGTGCATCTGGACTGTGAGGCTGTGTTTTCTTCCTCTTCTTAGTCAGGCGCAAGCAGCCATCCTCCTCTCACACACCATTATTAGTTTCATATGATCTCATGTTACGTTAAATGAGATCAAACAACTATTCAACAACGAAAATTTGTATCAACAATTTTTTATTGTTGATGTTGTTGATAATCGTTTCAGCCCTAGTAGACACAGACAATGAGGAATTTAAATGCATCTATTTAGCTGAAAAGATGACCAACTATTCTGATATTTGCACATCACTGGTTTCACATCTGCAAATAAAGGTCAGCAATCATTCTTGTTTCAGTTGACCCCAGAAGGTGAATTGTCCGAGAGGTGCATGAGTCAATTGCACCATTTGCATTTGACAATCTAATTATCAACACAATGATACCCGCATGGCTGTTCCTTGGCGACATACTCATCTTCAATACAAAAAGAGAAGACACTAACATGGTTATCTAGATAATCTTATTAAAAGGAATATTCCGGGTTCAATACAAGTTAAGCTCTAAAGACAACATTTGTGGTATGATGTTGATTATCACAAAAAATAATTTAGACATCCTTTTTATATAAAAAAAATAATAAATGTAACCAACTGAGCATCTCTTTAAATGAAAAATTGTAAGTGCCTCACTGGAACCAAGATTTTTGCTTTAAAGGTAAAGGCGGGGCAAGCTGACACTCATTTTTATGATAATCAGTATTGTGCCACAAATGGTTTCGATTGAGCTTAACTTCTATTGAACCCGGAATTTTCATTTAAAGAGATGCTCAGTTCTTATGTTTATGCTTGAAAAAGATTTGGGCTAGCGGTTAACATTAGGGCTGTCAATTGATGATTGATCGAATTAATTACATGCTGTCCTGTTTAATTAATCGCGATTAATTGCATTTAATCAAATATACAATTATTTGCTGAGAAAGCCCCTCATATTACAATAATTCAATATATAATGATGAAATAATTATACATTTTTATCTTTAAATATTAAAAAATTATATATATATATAATTTTTTTTTTTTTTTTTTAGGGCTGTCGATTTAACATGTTAATTCAGTGTGATTAATTTGACAAAAAAATAACGCGTTAAAAAAATGTACGCAATTAATCGCATGCCCACGGACCATAAGGAAGATTCCTGAGGAATGCAAGCTTGTAGTACCACCTGTTTACTCCAGAGGGCAGTAAGTGAAACTTCAGCTGTATGAGCAGTTTACACATCAGTAGGCAAAAAAAAACAAACATGCGTCACGTTCTTGCGCTCAAAAAACTCGAAGAAGCGCAAACGCGATCTAAGGGATCTTAAGATGTGTTTAAAGCTTGAGAATTAAACTATGTTTAGGTCACTGTGTCAAGTAAAATATTGTAAGTTTATAACGCAACACACCCGAGACATCTGACGTAGGTGTAAATTGACAGGCCCTTAAACAAGCCCTCATAATAAATCTGGAACTGATTGACAAATTCACTTGTGAAATGGTTTGCCGTGAACTCTTTGCCAAATGATTGACTTATGATCATTAATAAGGTAGTAAACAATACATTGTAAATTCTAAACTCTTCTGCTACAGGAATGTAAAGCATTTTAATTATCTGAATAATAATAATAATAATTATATATATATATATATATATATATATATATATATATATATATATTATTTAAAGATAATTATGTATAATTATATATTGATATAAATATGCATAATCATTATATATTGTGTTATTGTTATATGAGGGGCTTTCTCAGCAAATATTTGTATATGCGATTAATCGCGATTAATTAATCGGGACACCATGTAATTCGATTAAAAAAATGTAATCGATTGACAGCCCTAAATATAAATAATATTAAAATAATTAAAATGCATTACATTCTTGTGGCAGAAGAGTTAATCATTGATAAGACAATACAAAAAGTGGCTTTAGAATACAATGTATTGTTTACTACCATATTATTGAACATAAGCCAATCATTGGCATACAGTTCACAGCAATCCATTTCACAAGTGAATTTGTCAATCAGTTCCAGATTTATTATGAGGGCTTGTTTAAGGACTCGTCAATGCACACCTGCATCAGACACGCTTGTGTAGCGTCTCGGGTGCATTGCGTCATAAACATACATTTTTAGGTCACTGTGTCAAGTTAAATATAGTTCAATACTTAGAACACATGTTGAGATCCCCTAGTTTGGATTTTGCGCTCCATCAAGTGTTTTGAATGCAAGAACATGCGGAACAAGCAGAACAGCTCATGTTTCTGAAGGGTTTTTTTGTTCACTGTATAAACTGTGCATTGCCTACACAGCTGAAGTTTCACCTACTGCCCTCTGGAGTAAACAGGTGGTATACAAGCTTGCATTTCTCAGGAATCTCCCTTATTATGGTCCGGGGGCATTGCAATTATTTGCGTTAATTTTGTTTAATTTTCCAATCGACAGATATGTTTTTTTCACTGGCCAATGCTGATATTGACATCCAGACATCAATGGGCCGACGTAATGCAGATATCCACAAATAGATTTTAAAGTTAGCAAATGAGATGCACAAAATAGCTTAAATACGTTTGTGATGAGGAGGAGGGTAGGGCCAGGCAGTGAGTGCGCATGGGCAAACATAAACACACACGGCAGCTGTGTGGCTCTCTCTCGAACTGCCACATCCGGCTCGTCTTTATCCCTCTCCTCGGCTGATTAGCACGACTGGGCATTCACACTCATGGCCCAGCCCCACCCGCCTCCTCGTCATAATGTTGTTTGACAAATTTCCTCAAAATTCAATAAAATATTCAAAAAAGAAAAGGTATATTATCCATTGTCATCTCTGTTTGAGACCTCATCATCTTGTTCTGAACATTATTCATTATACCTTCCAAACTGTAACATCTGGTACTAGTACTTCAGACTATTGCAAGTTTATTTTTATTTTTTTATAATTAAACATACTTTCACATTGTTACTTTCTTGCACTTCTCATTACCTGGCTGTGCATTTCTCAACAGAGAGGTTTAAATTGTATATGTTTTGCTGATAAATTGTGTTTTGACAACTGTCTGTATTGCATTTTCATATGCACCAAGAAAAAAATCCATACACACACACACACACACACACACACACAAGTCTTTGTGTTGGCCACTCCAATACCTTGACTTTGTTGTCATTAAGCCATTTTTAAGCCACAACTTTGGAGGTGTGCTTGAGGTCATTGTCCAATTGGAAGACCCATTTGCGACCAAGCTTTAACTTCCTGGCTGATGTCTTGAGATGTTGCTTCAATATATCCACATAATTTTCCTTCCTCATGATGCCATCTATTTTGTGAAGTACGCCAGTCCCACCTGCAGCAAAGCACTCCCACAACATGTTGCTGCCACCCCCCATGCTTCACGGTTGGGATGGTGTTCTTCGGCTTGCAAGCCCCACCCTTTTTCCACAAAACATAATGATGGTCATTATGGCCAAACAGTTCAATTTTTGTTTCATCAGACCAGAGGACATTTCTCCAAAAAGTACGATCTTTGTCCCCAGGTGTACTTGCAAACTGTAGTCTGGATTTTTTTATGGTAGTTCTGTAGAACAGTGTCTTCTTCGATGCAGAGCAGCCTTTCAGGTTATGTCGATATAGGACTCGTTTTACAGTGGATATAGATACTTGTCTACCCGTTTCCTCCAGCATCTTCACAAGGTCCTTTGCTGTTGTTCCGGGATTGATTTGCACTTTTCACACCAAACTATGTTCATCTCTAGGAGACTGAATGCATCTCCTTCCTGAGTATTATGATGGCAGTGTGGTCCCATTGTATTTATACTTGCATACTATTATTTGAACAGATGAACGTGGTACCTTCAGGCATTTGGAAATTGCTCCCAAGGATATACCAGACTTGTGGTCCACAATATTTTTTCTGAGGTCTTGGCTTATTTCTTTTGATTTTCCCATTATGTCAAGCAAAGAGGCACTGAGTTTGAAGGTAGGCCTTAAAATACCTCCAGAGGTACACCTCCTATCAGAAGCTAATTGGCTAAAGGCTTGACATCCTTTTCTGGAATTTTCCAAGCTGCTTAAAGGCACAGTTAACTTGGTGTATTTAAACTTCTGACCCACTGGAATTGTGATATAGTCCATTAAAAGTGAAACAATCTGTCTGTAAACAGTTGTTGTAACCTAACGGTTCAGTCTTGTGTAAACAGAATGCTAAAACCACTTACAGCATCTTTAATCTCAGTAACTGCCCTGTTATTGGACAATTTCACACTTAATAATCTGTAAATAGTGAGTTTCTACAATGATATGGATACTGAAAGCTATGGCGTTTGAATAATGTAGCATACATGCCCCTAGGTGTCAGTAAGTCCAATACGACAAACAAAAAATTACTGAGTGCACATTTAATTGGCCAAGTGGGCATGATGGAGATGCAGATTATCATAAAATGGCCAAGTACTGGCTGACTAATTGGCATAGCCAATCTTCTGTCAGCAATTCAGTTTATTAGCGCAGTCTTGTATATTTAATAAAGAGCACCTCACACTTGAGCTATTTCAATTTATCTGAAAATTGAGTGGGCCAATTTGTGGCAAATCCGACTAATACATACATACTACAGTTATCTTCAGTTAGAATGTGCCTCAAAAGTTTGTAGGGGATCTCCCTTTAACAAGGTTTTATGACAGCAAGATGCTGTTACAGGAAGTAGATACAACATGAGGAAGCATGTGAAGTTGTCAACCATAAACTAACCAACACACATTTTATGAGTGTGTATGAACTGTAGAAATCCTTGCTCATGCATCCATTATCAGCAAGACCACCATTCCCCCTTTATTACCTGACCACATTGGGATGTTCAAAGGACTCCAACTGCCTCAGTACCGCCACCTCGCGGATGGTAGACAGGGGCATTCCCTCTTCTTCGGTCTGCACGCGAACTCTTTTCAGGGCTACAAATCGGCCCCCGTTCTTCAAATCCCGTGCTTTGTACACCTTTCCGTACGCACCTTCGCCGATCTCAGCCACCGGCTCATATTGTTGGGTCAAGCTCTCTTTGTCCATTTTTCTCTCTCACTGCGATGTACTGCGGAGAATCCCGAAACGTGACAAGCGCGCGGATATTTCACAAAGGCATTATTGGAAGAGCGGCGCTGGCACGTGCACTGCCTGTAGAGCGCGAGCACAAAAGGAAGTAGAGGTAAACACAAATGTGATAAGAGTTCAATCAAAACTTGTCTACAAATTAACGTTAATATACGCGAATCGTACACCGTACTCACAACCTACACAATCTCAAGAGTCTAACTTATGCCGACCTTATAGCCATATATAAAGTAAAATGCAGTTAATATATCAACATCTGCAATCCTCAGCAATAATGCATAATTACTTGTTAACGTTCGAGTCGACACATGCCGGTACGTCTGGTGTTGCTCGTTTCCATGCAGTAAACGATTGTGTTAGGCGCAAATTATGAATCTAACATGCACATATTGTTTAATATAATTATATATATATATATATATATATATATATATATATATATTTGCGTTTCCATATATATTATATATATTACGTATTCTCCTGACAAGATTGTCCATTCTCTTCTATGTACCAGACGAGCACGTGGCTGTCTACTGATTTCATTGTTTAACTCGGTATAACAATAATCGCTGTAACTAAATTACTTTCGCAGCCTGCATTTGTTTGCACAAATCAAAGTGATTCACTTATGCGGCGTTATCTAAACAATACTCATGTATATTACTATAATAACAATTTATCCAATAGGCATGTAAAGCCACATTTACAAACATACACATTTATAAAAGTAGACAAGTTTTGTCAGTATAGTTACCCAGTTTATTATATTTAGCCTGGAGAGTTGCGTCATTCATAAAGTTGCAGAAAGCGGCGCTCACTTTCCCAGCGTCTCCACAGACATCACAGCTCTCGCAGTGTCCATGCAATGGGCCACACAGGTAGTCGGATGGTGCACGGTTTAACCCCCATCTTCCAGCGGTACCACACCACTTCAACGGCAACTCAACAGGCAAAACAAGTGAGAGGGATCGTCTGATCACTCTCTCAAGAAAGCCTAGTGAATCAAATGTGGCGGATTTTCATCGATCCGCTACAAACGTCCTTCCCCTTTATGTTTTTCCCATCTATGCAAGAATATGCAGTGCTCGTGTGTGTGCTCGGTCTCCTCCTCGCTTTCCCACGCTGGCTGAATGTGCCTTGACCCCCTTCAGAGCAGTTTGACACAGAGCAGGAGCGTTTCCGCATTCCTCGCCGACTACAAAGACTCACCGCCTCCTCTTGCTTTCTCACTGCCTGCTCGCTTCTTTACCATTCACACCGCTTTTTGGTTTTGTCTCGGTGTCAAAACGGGATCACCGCAGGGGGAAAGATGTGGAAAGCAGAGATGTTATTAGACGCATTAGCCCATCCATTGAAAACTTTTTATAAAAACTGTATAAGTAATTATATCAATACCTGAATGTCTTGAATCATAAGCATCTTGTAGCATTGATATTGTTTAACCTGTGAAAACTGTTAACAACAAAACATTTGGAATTTGGAGTGATAAGCTCTTGTATCATAATAAAGCTCATGCTGTCAATGTCCTTAGTGGTTTAGTGCCAATGGGTATTTCCTGCTGTGACAGCTCTATAATTGATCACCTGATCAGTGTTGACATTAATGATCAATAACGGAATAAAAACTAAAGGTTTTTCATTTCAGTTTGTTCTGAGCAGAATTGTTTTGTGCCGGATCCGGTGCTCCGCATCCTCGTTTCCAATTGTTAATAGGTTAGAAAGAATTAAAAGAATTGTTAATAATGTTATTTTTAAAGTGACAGTACTCTGTGCTAAGAGTGGGTCCTTTCCAATAGAGCGCAACAGTGCCCGCCCACTTTTTCAGCTGCCTGCGTTCTGGAAGTGTCCCATTAATTTCTTCCATAAACATTTAATAAAATCCTTCATAAAAGAGTTGTAAGCCATGAACCAAACCAATCAGCTCCAAGGTGCATCACAAACTTGGTTTTGGGGCAGAAAATAATTTGAAAATCAGACAAAAAGACAAAGGTGCAAGACTGTGTACTTACCGTCTTTCATGAAGGCACGGACTATAATCCCATGAAGCATTGCGAATTTTGTCATTGAATAAAAACAGATGGAAATATATTGAGCTTTTGATTTTAGGTTGTTAGTTTTAGGTTGATTTTAGATTGTAAGTTGGTAACTGGTTAGAACTAGGTTTGAGTATGAGTACCAATACTGTCTTTTTTGGTACTTGCAGATACCGGGTCCATTACCTGTTTTATTATTATTCCATATCAACTGTTTATTTACATTTTATAATTAAAATTATGTTTAAATAAATGAATTAATTCAAACTTTCATCAAATTAAAGTAATAACAATTAATTTTCATCTTAATATTGTATTATTTGTATCAAATTAAATGCTGTTTTACAGAACCTCACTAAATACAACACTGAATTTATTTTTGACAAAGTGCTGCATAACAGACCATAATAGGTGTGAGATTTTTATTAAATATAATACAATTACTATTGATTTATTATTATTTGTAGTATTATAGTGAATATTACATAACTATACGGTAGTGATCTAATTTTGCTATACTTTTTCCCTTTGAATTGATCTTTTATTTTGGCGGAGCTTTTATTTTGAAGTGTTTCAGTGTTGTTGAAAGAGTAGCTCTGATGTTATGACAGTAGCTTCTCAATCTGGAAAAGCCAGTTGCTACATAACTCAAAGTGATTATTAAAGTGTGAAAGGCTTTTTAATTAAATAAATATATAGTCTATATGTGCCTCACGCTACAAAGGGAATTAGTGCCCTGCTCACTTTCATCTGCTACAAACAGAGCGCTTGATGCTCATGGTGATGTTTTCTGTGTATGAGCCAAGGATCTCTTAAAGGTATGAGCACTTTGTGTAAGCACAACACTGGCTCCACACATTTACAACACAAGGATTTACATTTAAAGTGCACATGACATGAATTTAATTTGTGTGCTGAATGTTTACGGAATGACATTCGTACGTCAGATAGTATCGTTTTATGGTATCGTAGCAATTTTTCAAGCACGAATACATGAACATGGTATCGGTCCATCCCAAGTTAAAATGAAATAAAAGAATGGTTAATTACATTCTTTTTTTTTAAATGACAGTACTCTGTTCTTAGGGTGGTTGATACACTAAATGTATTGCTGCCAGATCTCAAGAGAAACATGATCTGGTCTGGAAAAATAAGCTGAAAATAAGGGTCTTGCCTAACCCAAATAAGCGAAAATATAAGCAAATTGTTTTCCCCATCTGGGGGAATTATCAGCATAAAAATCCTAATAAGCATAGTATACAGTAGCCTATATAAAATAATGTCTTCAATAAATGTATTCTTAATATTAAATACACTCACCTAAAGGATTATTAGGAACACCTGTTCAATTTCTCATTAATGCAATTATCTAATCAACCAATCACATGGCAGTTGCTTCAATGCATTTAGGGGTGTGGTCCTGGTCAAGACAATCTCCTGAACTCCAAACTGAATGTCAGAATGGGAAAGAAAGGTGATTTAAGCAATTTTGAGCGTGGCATGGTTGTTGGTGCCATACTGGCCGGTCTGAGTATTTCACAGTCTGCTCAGTTACTGGGATTTTCACGCACAACCATTTCTAGGGTTTACAAAGAATGGTGTGAAAAGGGAAAAACATCCAGTATGCGGCAGTCCTGTGGGCGAAAATGCCTTGTTGATGCTAGAGGTCAGAGGAGAATGGGCCGACTGATTCAAGCTGATAGAAGAGCAACTTTGACTGAAATAACCACTCGTTACAACCGAGGTATGCAGCAAAGCATTTGTGAAGCCACAACATACACAACCTTGAGGCGGATGGGCTACAACAGCAGAAGACCCCACCGGGTACCACTCATCTCCACTACAAATAGGAAAAAGAGGCTACAATTTGCAAGAGCTCACCAAAATTGGACAGTTGAAGACTGGAAAAATGTTGCCTGGTCTGATGAGTCTCGATTTCTGTTCAGACATTCAGATGGTAGAGTCAGAATTTGGCGTAAACAGAATGAGAACATGGATCCATCATGCCTTGTTACCAATGTGCAGGCTGGTGGTGGAGGTGTAATGGTGTGGGGGATGTTTTCTTGGCACACTTTAGGCCCCTTAGTGCCAATTGGGCAACGTTTAAATGCCACGGCCTACCTGAGCATTGTTTCTGACCATGTCCATCCCTTTATGGCCACCATGTACCCATCCTCTGATGGCTACTTCCAGCAGGATAATGCACCATGTCACAAAGCTTGAATCATTTCAAATTGGTTCCTTGAACATGACAATGAGTTCACTGTACTAAAATGGCCCCCACAGTCACCAGATCTCAACCCAATAGAGCATCTTTGGGATGTGGTGGAACGGGAGCTTCGTGCCCTGGATGTGCATCCCACAAATCTCCATCAACTGCAAGATGCTATCCTATCAATATGGGCCAACATTTCTAAAGAATGCTTTCAGCACCTCAGAAAAAAAATTGTGGACCTCTACAAGTCTGAGTCATCATTGGGAGCAAATTCTAAATGCTTGAAGGTACCCCATTCATCTGTACAAACAATAGTACACAATTTTAAACATCATGGAACCTTGCAGCCATCATACTGCTCAGGAAGAAGACACATTCTGTCTCCTAAAGATGAATGTAGTTTGGTGCGAAATGTCCAAATCAATTCCCAGAACAACAGCAAAGGACCTTGTGAAGATGCTGGAGGAAACAGGTAGTTAAGTATCTATATCCACAGTAAACCAATTCCTATATTAACATAACCTGAAAGGCTGCTCAGCAAGGAAGAATCCACTGCTCCAAAACCACCATTATAAAGTCAGACTACAGTTTGCTATTGCACATGGTGACAAAGATCTTACTTTTTGGAGAAATGTCCTCTGCTCTGAAACAAAAATTGAACTGTTTGGCCATAATGACCATTGTTATGTTTGGAGGAAAAAGGGTGAGGCTTGTAAGCCGAAGAACACCATCCCAACTTTGAACCAAGGGGGTGACAGCATCATGCTGTGAGGGTGCTTTGCTGCAGGAGGGACAGGTGTACTTCACAAAATAGATGGCATCATGAGGAAGGAAAATTATGTGGATATATTGGAGCAACATCTAAAGACATCAGCCAGGAAGTTAAAGTTTGGTTGCAAATTGGTCATCCAAATGGACAATGACACCAAGCACACCTCCAAAGTTGTGGCAAAATGGCTTAAGGACAACAAAATCAAGTTAATGGAGTGGCCATCACAAAGCCCTGACCTCAGTCCAATAGAAAATTTGTGGGCAGAACTGAAAAAGTGTGTGTGAGCAAGGAGGCCTACAATCCTGACTCAATTACACCAGCTCTGTTTGGAGGAATTGGCCAAAATTCCAGCAACTTATTGTGAGAAGCTTGTGGAAGGCTTTGACCCAAGTTAAACAATTAAAGGCAATGCTACCAAATATTAACAAAGTGTATGTAAACTTCTGACTTGCTGGGAATGTGATGAAAGAAGTAAAAGCTATAATAAATAATTCTCTCTATTATTATTCTGATATTTCAGATTCTTAAAATAGTGATCCTAACTGACCTAAGACAGGGAATGTTTTCTACGATTAAATGTCAGGAAATTTGAAAACCTGATTTTAAATGGATTTGGCTAAGGTGTATGTAAATTTCTGACTTCAACTGTATATGTTGTAATTAAATATATGCCAAAAAGGTAATTAGCATATCAAGGAAGGCTACATCCACAACGTGCAATAAGGCAAAGAAATGTTTGATGCAGCGCTTTCCTTCAGGATCAAAGCACATGCTTATGTTCTACAAAAAGTGTGAAGCCCCATTTTTTTGAACAAAAAAAAATAATAATGTAATTCCGAGGGGGCCTGGGTAGCTCATCGAGCATTGATGCTGACTACCACCCCTGGAGTTACGAGTTGGAATCCGGGGCGTGCTGAGTCTCTTAAGCAACCAAATTGGCCCGGTTGCTAAGGAAGGTAGAGTCACATGGGGCTACCTCCTCGTGGTTGCTATAATGTGTGGTTCTCCCTCTCGGTGGGGCACGTGATGAGTTGTGCATGGATGCCACAGAGAATAGCGTGGGCCTCCATATGGTGGTAACGCGCTCAACAAGCCACGTGAAAAGATGCGCGGATTGACGATCTGAGATGTGGAGGCAACTGCGATTCATCCTCCACCACCCAGATTGAGTTGAGTCACTGTGCCACAACGAGGGCTTAGAGCACATTGGGAATTGGGCATTCCAAATTGGGGAGAGAAAAGAAATGTAATTCTGAAAGTTTCCTGTGATTTACTGTGAAACCCTTTGGTTTAATGAAAAAATAAATATTGAAACAATATTAACCATTTACCAGTATTTAAAATAATGTTTTCACTCTGGAACAATTACAAGGGTCTTTGTTCCTATTTTCAGTTATGTTCTGTAAAAAATTTGTTCGTTTTAAATTTTCATTTTTGTTCCTTGAACCGTTTTTAGTCCCTGATCAAAACTACATTGCATACTGTCTTGGATTTTGTCAGTTTTTAGGCTGCAGATAAGTCAGACATTTTCAAATGTGTGATTCACTAGTAAAAACAATTATGCATTTATGAGTTTGAAAATATGCCTTAATTAATTTGAAAAACAGAGATTGTAGAGAAAGGGACTTCACCTCTTATATGTTTTCAATCATCGGGTTCAATTATTTTAAGATTTTTTTTTCTGAGAGTAGCGAAAGTCATGTGGTGTATATGGAAACAGTAAAAAATATCTAATTGAAAGCTGACATCTTATATGTCATCTTATATATATAATAAAGCAGTGAAATAAGTTTTGTCTAAAATATGATTAATACTTGAAAAACTTGTCCACCAAATTAAAGTCATTATGAGGAACCAACTTGTAGGTAGCCATTATGTTGTCATGTAACAAAAAACAAAACAAAAAAAAACATAAAACAGAGAAGACCCCTTTAGACCCTCAAGATTGTGGGAAGTTTTAATATACACCGATCAGCCACAACATTACAACCACCTGTCTAATATTGTGTAGGTCCCCCTTATGCTGCCAAAAGAGCGCAAACCCACATCTCAGAATAACATTCTGTTTTGGCAGCACGAGGGGGACCTACACAATAATAGGCAGGTGGTTTTAATGTTGTGACTGATCGGTGTGCAATGTCATATCATTAAATATTAATATTCTGACATTTTATGAAAAGGCACATTTTTTTCTGGTCATATGGAGTAACCCTGAGAACACTTCTTGATATTTTTTACTCAAAAATATAAACTTTTTTAAATGAAAAATTAAGGTGTGTACAATCTCATGTAGGGTTGTCAAGATACCAAAAATGTCAGTAGTCGGTACCGATACCGGTAAAAGTTCACGATTTTCGATACAAGATTCGATATCCCAGAAAAAAGTGATATACTGTTGAAAATACTCCTTTAGCCTATTAAAATTTAAAATTTCAATGTAAATAATAAATTAAAACAACAGCATGTTTCCTTCAAGTGTATCAAGTTCTTTAAGTTGGACCTAATGAAATCTGTTTAATTTTATAAATTCAAAAGTTTTCCCATTTCTTTTTATTCAAAATTCCATGTTTTAAAGTTTAATTCAATTTCATCATCAAAATTGTGTCTAATCAAATGAAAATAGAACAGTTACTTTCCAAAAAAAACAATAAAATTTTTTTTTATTAAGTGGTTTAGTAAATATCCTCACAACATAATCTAAAACACAACATTTTATTTTGTCAAATAAAGTGCTGCAAAACAGAGCATCACTGTATGAAATCATTGATAAAAAAACTTCCCTTTAGTACTACAGCACTCTTGTTTGTAATATATGGTTCATAATAATAATAATAATAATAAAATATATATTTTTTAAAAACATTAGTTTATTACATTTTTGTAGCAATTTTTTTAAATTTCACGTGTCAAGCTTTTGAATCAAACTTTATTTTGACATGAAGGTGTTTCCTGTTCTTTGTTTTGATGATAGTTTCCAGCCTGGTCTCATGAAATTTACATTAGCCTTAAAAAAAATTTAAAAACTGAAATTATGTATGTGCTTAATAATACCTTTGTCTGCACTTTTCATGTGAAATGTCCAGCAGGGGGCGTAAAACCTTGTGAAATTAGGTTGTAATCAGACAAGGTTTTTAAGGTTTAATTTTAGATGGAGGTTTTAATAAAACATACCTCCCTAACCTAAAACTTCACCCTAAACTTAACCAATAGTGTCCATAAAGAGAAATGAGAGTTTAACAAAACAGACATCCTTACCCACAACCAACACCCAACCTTAACCGATAGTTTTTTAAAATGCAGAAGCGAAATGTAACCACGTCAAGTTGTGTCGCTTCTATGACTCTGTCGTGTCACGTGTCAGCTTGAATTCTTGTCTAGTTTTGAACAGCAACCCTCCGAGTCCAAAGTTCCACTCTCAATGCGGTAATCATATTGGAATAAATGTATATACGTATGTAGATGGGTCTGTAATACAAGGGTTAAAATGTATAATTTTTTTTTAAAAGATGCGTTAGAGTAAAAGTGTCTCGATATCATAACATAGCAGAGTCTGATTAATAGAGAGCAAAAAAGTTTTTTATAAAGTCATAATCAGTCCTATAAATCATGATTTGAGTGAAAATGTATAAAACACACAGTTGTTGTAGCATCTTTAGGGAATAGTAGCCATACTACTCTTACCACTTTTGCCATATCGTCACTTTTGTCTATTGCAGAAATGGGAAGAGTATTATGGTAGTATGCCATTCTGATTGGCCTCAGTGTGATTATAGAAGTCAAAATACTGTGATTTAATTGTGTGTATATATATATTAAGTCTGCAGGCGCTGAGCACATCACATTGAATAAGCACTCTCTTTTGTCATCCATAAACACAGGGTGAGATGCTTATATAAATTGTTGTGATCAGTCTGTGTTTTGAATGAGCAGCTTCACGCTTTCAATTTGCAGCACGCAGTACATGCAGACTGTATATTTATTTAAATTACATCCATTTGCGGTTTAATAATCACACTAGGACATATCACTATTTTAGTTTGTAAAAGGAGTATCAGAACACACACTTAAATGAGCACGTGAACTTTTGCAATCAGCAGTTTGTCAGTCAGTCAGCGCGTGGGGACAGAATTGAGTGGATGCTCGGTACTCTGGTATTGTAGAAACACTGGTATTGTTATATAATTTTTATTTGAGTATCGATTTGGTACCAAAGCAACAGTACATTTGACACCACTACTCTCATGTATTCAAGGTGCAAGGAAAGTGTTTTAATACCTTGTACTTGATTATTACACCATGACATTTTAGTCATTAAATTTAGTAGAAAATGCTATAAATGTTTTTCCAAAATTTGTGAAACCGGCATGGAATTGTGTTTTAAACTAGATAATTTTTATCACCTCTGACAACCTTATTTGTTCTTTTTAAGTAAAATATTACCAATGAATGCTTCTGCTTCAAAGTTGTATATAATTAGACAATTATTTAAAAGCCATATGAAAGCCTGATTCACCCCTATATTGCATTTTATAGAAGACATGTTGTAAAAGTAAATGTAAAGTGTTGATTATCAGCTAAAGAATATTGCAGAGGAATCTTCAGAAATGAATTGTATTGTTTGGTATGGTGGGGGAGCTTTGTAGTATGGCGAGGTGAATGAATTTACTTGTCTTGTGTATTCAGAGAAAATGAACGCTCATTGATTTGAGTGAGAGCCATTCGGCATGGGGGGCAGATGATGAGTTTGAAGTAGGTTTGTCTGCCAAATACAGTTTCTCCATTTGTGGCCCCCTCTTGTCAACTTTTTGCATCACAAAGCACACACATTACACACAAAAGGGTCTAAACCAATAAGTGCAAAGGCTTCCCTGTACGTTTATGCATCATGATTGTTCATTTTAAATGGGCTCTGAGAGCCATTTCCCAGATTGAATACATTATCATGCATACACATGCTTATAATGCAGTGAAAAACAAAACAATTACATTGGTTTGTGTGTGGCATGCTAACTCACTTTTGAAACATACCAAAATAGTCATTTTAAAAAAGTAGAAACAGCCACACATTCTGGTCAAAGTTTGCGTGAGACAG
Organism: Moxostoma hubbsi; assembly: GCA_032164185.1. Lineage (NCBI taxonomy): Eukaryota > Metazoa > Chordata > Actinopteri > Cypriniformes > Catostomidae > Moxostoma > Moxostoma hubbsi. The sequence continues at coordinate 22,755,119 of JAVLUX010000026.1, read as the reverse complement.
ATGTCATAAAATAACAAGACACAAATGAGTATGAATGTATTGAATGAATTGTAATACGAGGAGGGGGGGATCCAGTATCAAATGTGATAGAAAAAACACACAGAGATAGCCTAAATGTCTATGAGGTAGTGAAGGAATGAGTAAATTAAATGCTTGGATAGATTTAGTACAGCATGGTGGTGTGCTGTTTTTATGTTTGTCTCTTTGTGTAAGGATGAAAGGGAATTTTGTGGTTGAGATAATTGTCACATACCAAAGCATTTTAATTGTCTCCCAGTAAAAGCTTTAATGGTTTATGAAAACAAACACTTGCTTTTAAATCAACTCTAAAGGAAAAAGTGGTAATGAAGTTAGTAAAAGAACCTAAATATGTAAATTTTGCTAAGTTTTCCTGTTTTGGTTACTTTTATCAAACCATTTTCAAATTGAGTCAAATTGACTTTTTACAAAGGCCTTTGCCAGATTGATCTTGAATCTGATTATACAATATGTGCAGGTAAATGACTTTGGGAAAGATTATATTCGACAGCTTTGGTCTGTTGATTTGTAGATTTCAAGTCTGTATAAAATTGTATTAGGCTATTCATTTTTTGGATAAGTCATTTGTTGCATGCAATTGCTGGATGTGTCTTTGTGCATATGCTTTGCCGATAATTGCTGGTTGACAAGAATGTTTGCCACAGTCTGGATGAAAGGGTCCAGACTGCTTTTTAAATGACAATCTCTATGGTTATTTGAGAAGCGTGAGTGGCAGATGGGGATCAGGCTGTCTATGTAAGAGAGACACTCTTTTCAGTGTTGGGCCAGAGGAGAACAGGTGACATTCTGCCAGATTACCTTTCCACCCCATACACTTCTAACCAGACACCAGTCAGCCCGACAGCAGCCTCTCAGCTCGGCTTTCTCAAATCAGATTCAGCCACACATGGAGGCGGAATTTGTGACAGTGATCCTGATAGTCCTCATGTTACCCTAACTTACTCTTAGCTGATTCACTGTCCCCTCCTTGCACAGAATAACTGCTTTCATATGGCGACCACACCCAAACAGTGTCCGTGTGGTTGGTTATTGATAAAGCAACCTTATGTTTGACATGCTATCTGATGGAGAATGGGTCTTGCTAGAAAATGAATACTAAAAACGATCAATAACTGACTATAAAATGCAACATATCTAAAATAATGGGTGTAATTCTCTTTGGCAGAGTTCAAACAGAATTGGAAAATTTGTAAAGTCATGGAAATTAGTAAAATCTTAAGTCATGCAAATTCCAGTTACTATAATTATTAAAAGACTAGAAATTTATTTTTGTAAGGGCAATCTCTATGAAATAATTTTTAAAAATCAAGTGATCACAATCAGAAAAAGTAATGGAAATGTATTGTTGAAATGGTGTGGAAACCCTGTTATCCAATATATTGGATCACTGTAAAGTTACAAATTAAGTGTCTGAACCTACAAAGGCTGAGTATGGCATTCCGCAAGGTTCTCTCTTAGGACCTCCACATTTTAACCTAATAATAAGCATCAAATATTAGCATGTAATATACTGCTGTGCTGATGGCATACTATACAAGTCAGCTTATTTTCATCAAGTGAGCATGAATGCTACTAATGGGTTGAAAAGAAATTAGTTATGAAATGCAGACAAGATATTTTACTTAACTAGCAGTAGCCAGTATCCTTGATTTGTATTGTGTCGTTGCATCTTCTTGCATGGCTATCAAATAAATGTTTGACTTTAACATGTATTCCTACCTGTAGGCATCACATTCCTACGTGTAGAATTGATCAACCTGTAGAATTTTTTTTTCCTGTGTCTGCATTTATACATTACATTAGGTCTACATTAGATGACAGTAATACTTTATTTGTTGGCTTGATGTTAATTTTATTGGTTTGCAGTGCTACAGCTAGTTTTCAAGAGTATGACAAGAATATCTAAGCTCATCATCCCTATGTCATTATGTCAGCTTAACATAAGCTTCTATGAATTACATTTATTCTATTAACACACAAAACTCTAAATGGTCCAGCACAACCATTGTTCCGTGTTTTTAGAGATCTCTTCTCACATCATTGTCCACAGTGTCTACTCCAGTCAAAGAGTGGAAGTCTATTATCGGTTATGCAGACAATTTTAAGTACTCTAAATGTACGTAATAAATAACAATAAAAATCTCTTCAACTGTTCCCAACCACTATTTAACTTGTGAATAAAAACGGGTTAGTCAAGCATATAGTTAGGTCAAATAATACATAGTGCAGCGATAAGTTGCAGAGCTGGATTGGGTACCTAAGACAGAGAGTTTAAGTAAACTGAGATGCAGGTGCTGTCAAAAGTCCCACTCACTTGTTCACCCATTCACAGTTTATCAATCATAAAGGTGCCTTGTGATTGATTTGCCTTCACACCTTTTATTAGGATTACAAAATTTATTTTATATCTTTTTCCACCACTCCTTTGCTAGATCGGCTATTACTACCAAACTACCAAAGAGAGCAGACATACAAATTACCCATTTGGTTAAGTAAGCTACAGGGTTCCCATAGTCATGAAAAACTTGTAAATATCAGGAAAGTCTTGTTTTCCAGGCCTAGTTACACTGTGCTCTAGAAAATTTTAGCAGCTATCGCTTATGTAAAGTAGAACTTGCGCAAGCCATAGTGATTTGTGAGGAAATCATTCTTTCGAAATGGTTCACCAATCGGTCTGAATCATTCATTAGAATCAATCACGAATCAGTCTGAATCAAAATGATTTTTAAAATTTGGACTCTTCAAATCACTAATGACTGGAAAAGTTTTGAAAAACATGGAAATTTATTGACCACAAAGGGTGGGAACCCTTTCTTATCCGCCAAATTAACAGCTTCCACCACATAAACTGATCTGCTAATGTACATATGACCATCATATCCAGCCCACTCACACCACTACAATGTCCATTCTACTATATCCTATTTTGCTCAAGTGCTTTGTTGCCCTGGATTGGTGATCCTGCAAATTAAAAAAAAAAAAAAAAGTCAAATTGGCTCGGAGACATGAATAGTGTATGTGCACTGACATGTTATGCTATGGCACATATGTGAACATGTAACTTATAAATAAAGATAATGTAATTTAACTTAAAATATATGAAGTTACCAAAGTCAATCTAAAGCATGCATGTGTTTATTGTATATGCCACTCATTTCTTATCGTTGTTTATAAAGAGAACATATATGGAGGACAAGCACAACAATTCAAAGCCCAGTATACCTTATATGAAACATCTGCATATAACATGTCTATTCAATCTTAGCATCAGGCACAGAGACAATGCACTGTTGTTTTCCATACTTGATTGATTTTTCATCTTTTTTTTCTCTCCCTCTTCACTAAAGTCCAGTCCAGGCAGCTAGGAAAGCCTTTCCCAGAACAGGCCCCTTAAGACAAGACTCTTTCTGTTGAGCATTTCCATGGAAACCAAGTAACTAACTTGAGGAGAAACATAAAAAACCTTTTTGGAGAAAGGAGGAACACCTGCCACCTCTGCAAATGGATGGCCAAACAGAGTTTTTACACATCATACAGAACACACTTTCACTAGCTCTCAATAAGAACCTTGCATCTGTTATCGCTTACATAAATAGGCATTTGTCCACAATTTGCGAGGGGACTGTGCATTCACAGACTACACATTACAAGGATATCGCATATATCTAAAACTGTTCGCTGTCAATGTGGATAATCAATGCTAACATTGTGTTTTTTTGTTGTTTTACAATTATTTGTAATGATTTTGTGAATGTGTGTACACATGAAAAAGCCAAACCTATCCTCCTTAGAACACAAAACGAGGTGTTAGACAGAATGATATCCTCAGTCTCCATTCACTTTCACTTTGTGTTCCACTGAAGAAAGAAAATAATTTGGGTTTCGAAAAAATTAGGTTGAGTAGATGTTTGGTGATGGGGATGTGGTCGAGCGATGTCTGTGGAGAGCGAGTCAAAGAGAGTGAGTAAGGTAAGGATTGACACCTGTGGGAAATCACCTCTTACAGCTTTTTTATGTTTGCTGTGATCGGAGGGAAGAGAGAGTTGCATGCAACAATGTGTTTATGTGTGTGGTCGAAGCATTCATAAGTTTGTGTGGGAAATAAAAACGCACGTTGACAATTTAATCCCGCTGGCTTTCCCTAACCCTCTCCACTCTTCCCCACAGGCTGGTGAATCTGTTGCCACAGGTGTGGGCATGAAGTCTGGGCCGATCTGCTGGAACTTCGGGGGTCCAGAGCATTTCCAGGACTGATGCCCCATGATGAAGGTGGAGATATTTATCCGGGTCCCCGACGAGCCACAGACCACCCACGATTGAGCAGGAGTGTACCGGATACCTGTGAATATAAAGTTGGGTACATATCAAGCCTTAGATTCAGGTTGTAATAAAACCTCCACAAAAGCTTGATTCAGTCCGAGGCTTTGGATACAAGCCGGTGGGCGAAGGTAAGGTGTGTGCACGGGGATGTTCATGATTACCCGTTAGTGACATTCATCATTCAATTTCGGAGACAAAGGCATAGTGTAGTGGCTGCGGTTAGTCCCCGCCTCACCCATCCGCTAACCTTGGGGACGAATTGGCCAGCATTTACTGATTTATTGAGGGAAATTTGTGTTTATCGGTCCTGTAACAAAGTGTCTTGGTGTGGTTTACGATTCACTGGCTGGGGAGGCAGAGCCGGGCCATCTACATCAGCTCCGTGTCAGAATGACATAAGGGAGGGGGAAGTTCCGGATTCCAGGCAGGGGATTTCCCTCTGGAGCAGATGCGAGACGAGACCCTAAGGCATGCCTTTGATCAAGTGACAGTGATTGATGGTCAACGTCCAGCCAGAAAATTATCAAGGATCGGTTGTATCAAGTGATACAGGACACTCTGACAAAGGAAGATACAACCCAATTCTTATTACCAAAGAGCCATCTGGAAATGTTATTCCAGGTGGCTTATTATAATCCGATGGCGGGTCACTTAGGCCATGAAAAAACACTGAACCATCTAATGGCCCATTCCTATTGGACGGGCATTCACAGGGATGTTCGTAAAAGGTTTGAATGTCAGCTGGTGAATCCGCTGGCCACCCCAAGAGCACCATAACATCCCCTTCTGTTGATCAAGGTCCCCTTCGAACTAATTGGTATGGATCTCGTCAGGCTATTAGAGTGACCGTACATGGGCATCCCTTTGTGTTGGTTCTGGTGGACTATGCAACTCGGTATCCAGAAACCGTGCCTCTGCACTCTTCAGAATAATCTCCAAAAGTGACTGATCAAGGCACAATGTTTATGTTATACACACTACATGAACTGTGTGAATTATTGGGGATTAAATACATTTAGACCAGCGTTTAATCAGACACTTAAAAATATGATTCATAAGTTCATGCACGATGACACTCGAATTGGGGCAAGTGGCTCGAGTCCCTATTATTTGCAGTTCAAGTGGTCCCGCAAGCCTCCATGTGGTTCTCCCCATTTGAATTATTGTACGGCGTTAGCCTGCTGACTGATCTTACTAAAAAGGGGGCACCAGATCCGGTCCAGTGAATGGAGCCATGTCAGCAAGTGTTCATGCAAATGAAGGCAACACTTTCGGTTGGCTGTTACTGCACTCTCCTGACTTCTCTCCCTTTTTTTTGCTGACTGATGCATCGGACAGGGGGTTGGGAGTGGTACTGTCCCAGATGGTGGATGGGGAGGAGCGCCCTGTGATGTACATTAGTCGCAAGCTCTCTATGAGAGAGACTAAGTACAGCACAATCGAGAAGGAGTGTTTGGCCATCAAATGGGCGGTACTCACCCACCGGTACTATCTGTTGGGACATGCTTTCACCCACTGTTTGGACCATGCCCCCTCTCCAGTGGTTCCATCGCATGAAGGATTCCAATGCACAGATCACCCATTGATATCTAGTTCTCCAGCCGTTTATGTTTGTGGTGGTCCACAGGCCGGGACGCAAATGGCTGTTTTGTATTTCCTCTCCAGGAATGGGTGGGGAGTAAGTGACAGGCCGGATGGCTCCCCTGCCTGAGTCGGGCAATGGGAGTATGTGGTGATTGGGTGTGGCCGAGTGACATCTGCGGAGAGCGAGGCAGATAGAGTGAGTACGGTCAGGATTGACACCTGTGGGAAATCACCTCTAACAGCTGTTTTGTGTTTGCATTTAGACCAGACCCCTGGAGGGTCGAGTTGCACGCAGCAGTGTGGTCATGTATGTGGTCATTTTGTTGAAGCTGGAAAGCATTCGGAAATTTGTGTGTGAAATAAAAATGCATGTTGAATTGTTACCCATGTCCTGCTTCCTACTTGAGAGAGTTAAAAGTACCTTGTCACAAAATTATGAAAGGATTTTCATTTTTGTGTGAACTATCCCTTTAAGCACTTCTACCATAGACCGGTGACAAGGGGCCATTAAGGGGTCAGCACATCGCTGGCTGTGGGTGAACTGTTCTGAAAAGTATCAAGCTCTCTTGATTTGGTCATTAACAGCATTAATCATTAACTGAGGTGTCATTGTCCCAGGCCAGCTGTCTAATGTTTATTCTGCTCTAAGCTTTGAGATAGCAAAGCTCACACAGGCCTGCCTCTTTAACTTGCTAAACCGACACCTCTCATTCATATGAAAATTAAGTGCTGTTCCAAAACAGATGAATGCTGTACATCATCATGTTAATTACTGTGAGAGTTCATTAGGGGTCAGTCAGGGTGAATCTCAACCTCATGAGTTCAGATAATTAAATATGAATGTAACAGATAAAGGACGGACAAGGAGGAGGTGGGAACCGTCTGAACAGTCAACATAAAGTTTAATTAAACTTAACTGCAACAAACATAAACAGACACACACAATGCGGCAATGTGCGTCTCTCTCTCTCTTTCTCTCTCTCTCTCTCTCTCTCTTGAACTGGCATCTCCGGCTCCCATTTATTTCGCTGTCCGACTGATCAGCTGATTCAGCACTGGCCATGCACCCTCAAGGCCTGGCCACACCCTCCTCCTCGTCACACTCCTCACCTGCCCACTTCAGGCACCACCAGATTTACCTACTCCTCCCCCGGAGAGCCTGCAGAGACCCCTCCGTCCCCAGGCAGACGGCTGCGGCTGCTCCTTTTGCCAGACGCCAGCGCCAAGGACTCCACAACAGCTCATCCCTCCTCCCTCCTGGGTTTCGGCACCACCATAACAGATAAAGAACAGGGAAGGAGGAGCGGGAACCGGCTGAACAGCCGACATAAAATGTTATGTAAAACTCAACTTAAACAAACATAAATAGATACACGCCGCATACGTCTCACTCTCTCTCAAACTGGCGTCTCCGGCTCCCCTATATCTCGCTCTCCCACTGATCAGCTGATTCAGTGCCGGAAGTGCACCCTCACGGCCATGCCCTCCTCCTTTTAATGGATGTGAATGGGGCCAATTTTTTGAGGATTTAAAGGCAGAAATGTGAAGCTTATTATTTTATAAAAGCACTAACATTATATCTTCTGTTAAAACTCATGTGTTATTTGAGCTGTAAATTAATTTAAATTGTAATTTTATAGTAATTTTAGGGTTACAGGGTTTGTTGACAGTATATCATCATGGCAAGAAGTTGTAAAGTTGGCTACAACTTTACACAGATAATGTTAGTAAGCGATTTTATCACACTAAAATGCATATTGTTTATTTCTTCTGGCTATACTTTTGAAATGAGTATTTTAACATTTACAGATTGGCCCCTTTCACTTCCATTGTAAGTCCCTCACTGTAAACCAGATTTTTGCCTTTTTTAAAGAAAAGGAGAGGCAAATAAAAATTAATTTTTGTGGTAATTAACATTATGTTACAAATGCTTTCAGTTGAGCTTAACTTGTAATGAACCCAGAATATTCATTTAACTGTGCTAATTCTAGCTCTCACAGCACTTCACAGTCTCGTTCTTCTCACATACTAAGATAATAGTAAATCAAATCAATATTTCCTCTCCATTTATTTACTTATTTGATAAGTAGCCATGTGATAAGTGTGATAATGTACAGTCAGACCATGGGGGTTTATTTTGTGAAAATAACTGGTTGATGCTACTTTATCCCTTACTTATTTGACCTTGTGGCACGGTGGAGGGCGGGACCAGCGCGTGATTACGCACGCCCGGTCCCGTATCAGGCTAATTGAGCCGTCAAGAGGGATAAAGGCCACTCGCAGACGGCGATCGAGAGAGAGAGAGCTTAATCAGCAGACATGTCTGTTGTCCTATGTGTTTGTTTTAAGTTCTTCATTAAAATATTATTTATATTGACAAGCCGGTTTCTCGCCTCTTCCTTGCCCATGAAAATGATCTTCTTTACAGACCTGTTTCAAGTAAATGGTTAGATTAATTTGGTTGGAATAATGGCATTGTTAAGGCATTCACATGTCAATACAATTCAGACAACCTTCTGTTTATTTTAAGGTGATTATTTGTATCTATTGCTTTTCATGGTTGACATTTTTTATGCCATTTGCTAGCTATATTCAGTTTTGCAGAGTGCTACTGCAAATATTTACTTCGAAGCAAGAAGCATAGAGAAGGAAGTGTGTTGGTGTCATTTTCTTTGTGTAAGACGAGTGTAAGATATCCGATGTTGTTGCTTAGCAACTTTGCTTTTGCTTGCTTTGTCAACAATGATATACCAGTGGAAACTGTGGTTCACATCATATTCTTACTAACTTTTGTGTTATCGCTTTGTCACTACCCATATTGTGAAATCAAATGTTTCATACCATCTTACAACACTATAAATATTGTAGCCATAAATTCATATAGTCCTTTATATATGCCATAAAAGGAAAATAAAAGATAATTTTATCTACACAAGTCTAGTCTTTGATTTGGCCTTTCAAGGTGCCGATATCAGTGCTTTGATTGTGCATTTAAATTTGCCCGCATTGACAGATAGTGTCATATACACCTAGAAATCATTATACAGTGAATACTTTCATTATTCATTACACTGTGTCATTTTTTTTACACCCTATAGACACATTAGACAAATTTGTCCTCAGACAGATTTCTCTGAAAAAGGTTTAAGAGTCAAGCTTGTGTTAACCACAGAATTTAACATACAACCTTTTGGTGGATAAGTTCAGTTACATTTGGTGTGTGTAGGGGTGTGTGTGTGTGTACAGTTGAATAAATCAAATCTGGCTTGTCTTTTGAATAATTTGGCAACAAGCTTAACTACCTGAGCCAAAATACCTCTGGCTCTTGCTGATTTACAGCTACTGCATGTGTCTGTATAGCATGCTGCATACTTGGAAAACCATTTCTTTAGATTACATAATTTGAGTAAAAACTTGCCCTGGCTACCTTCTAAATATTTTCATCAAAGCACATTTCTTATGATCAACATAGTCTGTGAGGGAGGAGAACACGTGAGTGTAGGTGGGTAAATTTGTGGAATATACCACAGCTGAGCAAAATTACTTGTCCTGACAAAATGATTTATAGCATTTACAGTGCTTTGGCTAAACTCTCAACTCCCACATAAAGACATGGCCTGTTTTACATCTAACTCTTCATTATCCCTGCTGAAAAGACTAGCTTTAGACCAGATTGGTCTTTCTGGTGAAGCTGGTTGTTGAAGGAGGTCTTGCTGAATAAGCTAGTTAAGAAGCTCGGTGGAAACATTACCAAACAAGCATCCAGGTATGCCTGTAGGCGAGACAACATGATCACACAAGGAATTGACATGTTGCTTCCGAAATTGAAATCAAAACCATTCAGCCTAATAACTGACAAGTGTCATACCCCACCAGACACTTGTGCATCAATTCAAGTGTGAACACATTTCTCTCTAAGTGCGAGCAACCTCTAAGACATGGGTTCTGGTTCCGTGGGAACCAAGAAGTAATCGGTTCCACATAAATTATGGTGAGCGTGATTCGAAGTTTGCATTTTTGCTCAATGACATTTTTACTTAGTGTTTGGGGTTTAGTTTAAGGCATATGGATAATAAACAATGTATTTCTGTTGACTGTATTACTTCAATTAAACTAAAAATAACTGTTTACTGGTTAACAGGTAGTTACCTTAACATATACAGTAAAAAAAAAAAATCATAAGATTTTTAACAAGACAATACATTTTACAGTAAAATTTTACATTTTACATCATTTTACAGATATACACTCATTATGGTTATAATGAAGTGCCTGATGTGGTCTTCTGCTGTTGTAGCCCATCCGCCTCAAGGTTTGACGTGTTGTGCATTCTGAGATGCTATTCTGCTCACTAAAATTGTACAGAGTGGTTATCTGAGTTACCGTAGCCTTTCTGTCAGATAGAACCAGTCTGGCCACTCAATGTTGACCTCTCTCATCAACAAGGTGTTTCCATCTGCAGAACTGCCACTCACTGGATGATTTTGCTTTTGCCACCATTCTGAGTAAACTCTAGAGACTGATGTGTGTGAAAATCCCAGGAGATCAGCAGTTTCAGAAATACTAAAACAAACCTGTCTGACACCAACAATCATGTCACAGTCTAAATCACTTTAGACTCATATTTGTTCCCCATTCTGATGGTTGATGTGAACATTAACTGAAGCTCCTGACCCGTATCTGCATGATTTTATGCATTGCACTGCTGTCTCATAATTGGCTGATTAGATAATCACATAAGTTAGTAGGTGTATAGGTGCTCTTAATAAAGTTCTTAGTGAGTGTAAATCAAATGTATTTAGTTGTAAAAAGTATGATTGTATAAAAAGTATGCCTGTACAATTAACAGTAAAAATGCATATTATGTTTAACAAGAGAATACATGTACTTTTACAGTAAACTTTTATGTTTTAAATCATGCATTCTCAGAATTATCTATGTGACCCATTGCATTTCGTTATATTTCCTGGAAATAGATGTTTCTTATTCTTTGATATCGGGTGTTCTAGTTTATATTTTATGTAGATTAGTTAATGTTTATTGCATTATTTTAGTGTCAAATGTGTTATCTTGATGGTGTTTTGTGTTTGTGTGAGTGACATTGTGCAACATCTATACATGTGTATTAATTATTGCTCCATACCTTTTGTAGTTACTACAGTGTTTAACACTAAATATTAAAGTGAAGAGTAGACTTTTAGTAGAAGGTTAGTATATTAAGTTTATATTATTTAATAATATACATCCATCAAAATGACATCCCGTAAGCCCTGAAACATGGTCATTGTATTTTTGGTAACACTTTACAATAAGGTTCCATTTGTTAATAACATTAGTAACAACAATACTTATTAAGCATTTCATAATCTTAGTTAATGTTAATATCAACATATAGGAATACATTTATAATCAAAAGTTGAATATGTTAACATAAGTTTATGCATAAATTAACAGGAACTAACAATGAACAATCATATTTGTATTAACTAACATTAACAAAGATTAATAAATAATGCCAAAAAAAATCCAGCCTGATTGATAGGTTGAAACAAATCTATTGTTAATTGTTTGCGTTCATGATACCTGATGCATTAACTAGTGTTAGAGAATGGAACCTTATTGTAAAGTGTTGCTGTATTTTTTACTGTCAATTTCTGGTAACCACAGTTGCTGATATTTTACCGTAAAGTAAACAGATTTTTTTCTCTTTACACTTACATGTGCCCATACATTCAACAACACTTGCAGCTCTGTCCACTGTGTGGCAGTGATTCAAATTGCGGTAAGCACAGATCGATTTCAGCAGCAAAACTTTTGACCTACTGTTGCCGAATTCACAGTTTGATCTGGACCAGTATCCAAAATTGGTGACTAGCCATGCTGGTGACAAGCCATGGGATGACATCATATTGTGGCATCTGGGTGTTTGAAGAAACTATGAATACATGTCTCTCACTTTCAAATGGACAATGTCCACTATTGAAAATCTTTGACCATCTCTTTAGGATGAACTGTGATGTATAGGGTTTTCTGAAGACTAAGACCTCTGTGATCTGGAAAAAGCAGCAAGGAAAGCTGACCAGCCTTCACACACTTTCTCCTATGCATGTTCCTGAAGGAAAAGTGAAGCAGACCAAACAACGATGAGATCATTCAAGATCACAATGCAGAACTTTACAAACTCTCTGAATGGCACAAATCTGGAGAGCTGCAGCCTAGAATATTGTACTACAACACTTGGAATTGTAAAAGAACATGCCTGCCCTTAAAGTTTACAGATTTACATATTAGTGAGTAAGTGGAAAAATTAAAGCTAGGGAAAACTAGGTCCTGCATTTAAAAGTTTCATTCAGACTTTCTAGAATTCTAGAACTTTAAATTGAAATTATAGATGTGTTACATGCTAGATTGTTGGAGAGGGACAACATGGTAATGCTCAGCAAGCCTGAGAGAGCATGGTGCTGCATAGCTGAGTGCAGGATTTGACATCCTTGATTTCCTGTCACTGGCAGTCACATGCCGATTGTGTGGGCGAGATAGCTGAGTGAAAGTGGAATGCGTTAAAAGAGGCGAGGCAGAAGTGCAGACGTCGCCGACTCTCTCTCTCTCTCTCTCACACACACACACACACACACACACACATTTGCACATATAGACACAACTGTTCTAACTGTCGAAACTATTGTGAAGAAAAAATGTGAAGACAATTTCAGGCAAAGCTGTGCAACAAGTCATCAGGGCGGGCAGGCTCAGGCTAAGTACTTGGAGAATGAGAGAAATGTATTTGATGAGATCAACATGTCGAAGGACAATAAATCAAATATGCACACACACTCTTCATTTGTGTATATTGTGCTTAACATGCTTTTCACTAAGTGTATAAATAAATAGAATGTGCTATTCATGCATATTCAGAAGATTATAATGCATAAATAATTATATGATATTAGTGACAAATTAGATTAACTATGCATGTATTTGTGGTGCAATCAGCCAATCAGCAATGTCATTTCCCTTCGGCTCTACAGTGATTAGTCATATTTCATTTACAGCTCAGGTGACTGGGACAAAATAACCTATATACACAATTAACGCTGAGTTCGGAATTGCATACTACCAGATTACTCTTACTATTTCCGCCATAAACAGATATGGCAGAAGTAGTACGTGTAGTATGTGTAGTATGCAATTTCAAACTCAGCTTAAGTCTGAGACTGTATAGGATGTGACTGGTCACTGGTATACACCAATGAATGGGAGAGATCTTTATGCTGAATATGGTGGCTCTAGGAATTCAAGTCCTGCCTTACAGTTAAAAGAGCCATACAACTTTGTTGATAGAGACTTTGTCTATCAAATACTATCGAGAACGTGTTTAAGTTAAGCTCAATCGACAGCATTTGTGGCATGTTGATTACAAAAATTAAAGATGCACTCAGTAATGTTTTGTAAGACATTACATCTGTAAACGTTAAAATACTTTTCAAAAGCATAACCACAAGACATAAACATTGTGCATATTAACATTATTTTAGTGTGATAAAATCAGTTACTAACCATTCTTGTGTAAAAAACCTTTATAACTACATTTCCATGATGACGCAACACCAGTAAACCCTTAAACGACTGTAAAAGCATAGCTCTAAACAACTTTAATAATACACAAGTTTTAACAGAAGAATTAATACGCACTTTTAGAAATTTATATTCTTCAGATTTCTGCCTTTTAAACCATCCAAAAATTGGCCCCTTTCACTTCCATTTTAAGTCTGTAACATTTTTGCACTTTGTAAGAAAACGAGGGACGAGATGAAATAATTTTTTGTGGTTATCAACATTATGCCACAATACTGTCAATTGAGCATAACTTGTATTGAACCCGGAATATTCCTTATTAAGGGACTTTGACTGAGTGTGCATGAGCAAATATGACAGATTTCAAATAGTGAGGGACCTGCTCCAGCCAGCAACTGCTATTAAGATGAATGGGAAGGCTAACAGATAGATTATTGACTTCCTTGAGTAAAATAATTTTAAAACCCATCACTCTCTCCAAAGGTCTTCGAGAAAATAGCTCTTCCCATTTCTTCATAGCCAGAAAAAAAGAGCTAACATGCAGTGTGAAAATGTCAAACATGCAGTTTCTGGCGTGACTAAGTACATTCATGTATTCTTACGCCACAGACCAAATGTCAAATGCAGCAATACCAGAGAAGCTTGGGGGAAAACTACAGCAGAATATGGCATCTGAATGATCTGGCTAGCAGATCAGCATGCACAATATATCATGTCACAAGGAGTGGACGTGTCAGAACATTATCTCAGGGTTGCAGGAGATAATCCTACCGTTGTGGGGAGGGTAACTGGTCACTGAAAGTGCCAGCCAGATTGCCTGACTGCAATGATAATCAAAAAGAGCTGAGCCTTTTCATAGCTGCAAGTGTGAGGCACAGTAAGGTCTTAAGTCTTAATACTGGCTCCTAGTGTGCGTTAGAGCTGAGAGTCTGCAGCTGGAGCTATTGGCCTGAGAATGGAGGGCGCCTGACAGTGGACGACTACAATCGGAAGAAGATGTGTTCCTATTGGAACACTGTTAAAAAGACCAGCATACCTGGTAACTAGCATATGTGTTTTGGATGCTGGTCCTCAACATAGGTTTCTGGTGTGATTGTGTTCCCAGCAGGCTTTTTCAACCAAGTTACCCAAGACTTCCTTGGTCAAGCCAAGCAGCATCTCAAGAGAGACTATGCTGGTTGACCAGCATAACCAACTAAGTTTTGCTGGTCCACCGTCTAGACCAGACTTAAACCAACATATAACTCCCCCAGGACCAGCATAGAAAACCATGCTGGTTTAAGAAGGTTTTTTCAGAATGGGATTACACAGCCTTATTTCTAGTTTAGTGTAGTGGCATTACATATTCGTCCTGTGTTTCCTCACCTGCAAGATTGAATGTTTATATGCACAGAAATACGCTTATAACTATTAAAAATCAGCTTATTCAAAAAACACAGACAGAAACCTGCATTTCTGAGTCATGAGGGTTATTCTCTTCTTCTGATGTCAAAACGTAAACAGGTATGCACACAACACTTGCACACATTGGATAAGCCAATAAGAACACTGGTGAAGATTTTTATACATGCAGGGCGCCTGACAGTGGACGACTACAATCGGAAGAAGATTGTAGTCAGGGTAATAGAAAAAAAATTATGTGTGCCGATCAGTTTTTGCTTTAAGGATTAATTCACCAATTAATTATAAATCTCCCAACATTTACTCACTCTTATGCCATCTCAACCTC
Source organism: Moxostoma hubbsi (assembly GCA_032164185.1). NCBI lineage: Eukaryota > Metazoa > Chordata > Actinopteri > Cypriniformes > Catostomidae > Moxostoma > Moxostoma hubbsi. The sequence goes on along the minus strand of JAVLUX010000026.1, from coordinate 22,739,872 downwards.
ATATTACTTTCGTACTTCTGTGGAAGAAAAACAAAGATATTTTGATGGAGAAAAAAGGTGTTTGTATCCAAGTCAATGGGGTCCAACACTTCCAAGCTCTAAAAAGGACAAAGAAAAATGATACAACTCAAGTGGTAAAAGGCATGCAAGGAATTTTCAGCACCAAAATCAGTCTGGAAAATAGTTTGAAGGTTTAAAAGCTTTTTTTCAAAAGAACACAAGTCTAACACATAAATACTCACTTATTCACCATTGTTTTGTGAGATGCTACCTTTCTAGCCAAAGTTCCAATCAAGCACACTCAAACCCGGACTGTATAAAAACACACTCCACTACCTGGCAGTCTGATGATCTGCCTTTCCTCTCTATAATATATGGTTCTGTTATGTCTCCAAATAATTCTAAACAAATATAGATTGAAACAAATACAGTTGTGTGGTGGCACAGTCAGCAATACCTCATCTGCAGTGAGGTGGGCTCAGACTGGGAAGATGTCTAAGCATTGTCAGTGTGGTCTCCCTCCAGCCTCTCTTGGCTCAGGCTGCATCTTTCCATTCTGCACAGTGTCAGCACAGAGGTTCAATACTCAATACACAGCCATCCTAGCAAGTGTCACAGTGTGCAGGCCATTGCAAATACACACACATATCACACATATATGCTCATTTAGATCAAATACTCATGCATCTTAACACATGTGCCACTTTATAACTGTACAGGAGATGACCTTCCTGTTTGCTCATCATCCAGTGCTGCTCAAGGATCAGCAGACTTACAAGCAATGATTCAAGGTTGCCATCTAGAGGTTGATTGTGAAAGACACAAACAGAAAAATGGCAGGTAAAAGAAGACATTTAAAGATAAAGAATGTAATTCTTGCACTACTAATGCCACTAAAACAGAAATGCACAAATATTGTATTTTCAAAACACTCTTCACATCTCCCATTGTTGGGAAAAATGGATGGTGCCTCCCCAAACTTTTGCCATTGGTTGAGCAAATGTTGCTATGTTGGGCTGGTTGGGATGCTCAAACAAACAAAGCAATATTTTGATAGTGTCACAGAGCCTCACAGTTTAAAATGGTTTAAAGTTGTTGCTGTATTATTCTAGGATATGAAAAAGTATTTTAGAGTAAATACATTTATGCTCTTTACCTTTAAGTAGAGTCTCATGTTCAAATACTTTTGCTGGAGCCATAATTTCATCATTGGCAACTTTCAAACCAGACAGAAAATGCTAGCATGTTTTATACTGTATTATGAGACAGACTGTTTGTTATTGTTTAGTTCCGCATTCCTTCCAACCATCTCATATTGTTGGATTGCGGTGAAACGAGAATGTTTAGGTCATTCATATTTCACGTGATTCCTAGCTGTCATTCATTGGCACATCATAACTCTATAAGTGCTATGCTGGTACCATGTTACAGTGATGGTATCAGATGGTTACATCATACTTGATATGTACCAGGGAAATCAATAGTCGTGTTCACACTTACAGCCTTTTCCAGAAAATTACCTACAATTTCGTTTAGAGGTCATATGTGAACATGACCCTTTTGAAAATGCTCTGGCAATTTTCCTTAATGTAAATACCTTTAACTATATATTTCCTTATTGATGGTATGTGTGAACAGCCCATTTGGTACATTTACCAGTTAAGGCAACCCAACGATTTTTCCATAATTTACCTGGTTGCATGTGTGAACATGGCTAATGATGTTGACAGACATGCAATTTCTAGGTCAAATAAAAGGCCACTAGAGCGAGATCAGTAAAGGGGGGAGAAGACAACCTGAAAGCTGTCTGGAGCTCAACAATATGGACTGTATTTTGACCGGCAAACTCTTGTCAACAAACTTCCTTGATTTATGAGAATTCAATCTGTAAAGCCGTGAGAAAGAAACTATCTTTGCAACTGAAACAACTTTGAAATTTTTTTAATTTGAACTTTGCAACTTGAATTTTTAAATAATATCAGCATGTACTTCGACACTTCTAGGATTTGCTAAATATTGTTTTAAATCTGCTTTTATTTCATCAATATTTCAGAAAAGTAGTAGAGGTCATTTTGTTTATTTTTTGCATTGTAGTTTAATGCTACTATTGCCAATTTTTCTCTGATTATTTGTCATTATTGCAGGAGAGATTAAGCAACCCTGTTGTTTAGAAACCCCGGTCATGACAAAGAAAGAAAAAAATAGTTACAACAGTTACTATTACCACAGTAAAACCCTTGTAAACCAGACTGTACATTTTCATACACAATTTGCCTTCTGGATTCAATTGTATTTTATTTTTCTTCTTTGTACATGCTTTGTGGCACATGCAAATTATTTTCTCAATGCTGATGTTACAGAGAGGTAACAGAAAAAGTTTGAAGAGTTGAGCACACATCTTTGCAAATCTGCTGACACAGAGTCGTTTTGTTTAAGTTAAAAGGGTTCATCCTACCAGCTTTCTTACATATCCTCATATGAACTTATTGTCAAAACAAGAAGTTCAATACATTCTTCCTCATCAGAGGATTACACTGCTTGGTATTGTGTTTCACTTATTGACAGTTGTTCCTCTATTGTAACTTTTAGAAATAATTAATCAACATTTCTTGGAACAATATGTCCTACTTCTGTATGAACAGTAACTGATTTGTATACAATAACAGATATGCATTTTTTGATGGCATGCTCTCATGTAAGTACGGATCTTTAATCCGTCCTCTACACTGTCTTAACCACACTCTTGCAAGAATGCCAGGTTCATGATTTTATGGGTCAATGACAAATAAAATTTTCAAGATGAAAAAAAAAATATTTTAAGCAAAACAGTTTTAAAATGCATTTTTATGTCCAAAAAAATGCATGGTGTTGATTCATATTGGTTTTACAGCATTTTAGGCAGCATTAATTCATTATTAAACAAGATTTCTGATTTTACCACCCAGAAAATGTCAGGTGGTGCGACCATATATTAATTTAAAATAATATACATTTAATGTACTTAGCACTACTGAGACTTGTAAATATGAATCATTGTAGTGTCTAAAATGCATATCACATGGTAAATTCCCTTTTTATTTCTTTATTTATTGACCTTTTATTCCAAATCATATAAACGGCTGCTTTTCTGTGTGTTCAAACACCCATTTTTCCATAAGGACTTTTTATGTTTTGTTTTTAACTGTAAAATGATTTGTAAACGTTATATAAAGTTTTACAGTTATATTTCTTACTTCATTTTGCAATTGCAGTGGGAATTGATACATTTAAATGAAAATTTGCTGGTTGCACCACCTGACCATGGCCGGTCGCATCACCTGACGTTTTGATCAATAATGATTGATATTCACAAAATAAAAAGAAAGATATGTCAATAAATTGTATTCAGGTTTCAATTGGCTTTTTTTTTTAATCCTCTGACCAATTTATACTGTATCTCAATCATATAATTAAATTTCATTAACAAGAAAGTGCAAAACAATACTGCATGTTATGATAACATTTGATCATCGCTTCTTTAAAAATATAACTTTGAAACCTCAAGGAACACGTTTAATAAATGAGAACATCTTTTATATGGAACAGTGAATTAGTGCAAATATTGGGCCCAGAAACATTAAGGGCAGAATTCAATCTACTGTTCAATGTATTCAGTAGTAAATTAGAGTATCGTGCAAAAGTTAATTTATTTCAGTAATTCAAATTAAAAGGTGAAACTAATATATTATATAGACTCATTACATGCAAAGTGAGATATTTCAAGAAAAACTTTTCACAATATTCTAATTTTGAATTTGGGGTTTTCTTAAGCTGTAAGCCATAATTATCAAAATTATAACAAATAAAGGCTTGAAATATCTAACTTTGCATGTAACGAGTCTATATAATATATTAGTTTCACCTTTTACCTTGAATTACTGAAATTAACTTTTGCACGATATTCAAATTTTTTGAGTTTCACCTGTACTATATATTTGTAAAATAAATTATTTTAGTTGAAATATTTAATAGAATGGGTAATAGTTTGTTAATCATTCGAATTCATGACTAATAACTATACTTTTCTGTAATGCTGTATGACACTGTTAAGTATGTATTATTAACATGTAATAACTGTAATTACCACAAAAAAATACCAGAACACCATATTAACTTAAGTTGTAATGTATCTAGATATACATAATGATCACAATAACTTGCTTTTCTTTTGGCAAGGTACTCTGCCCTTGCAACTGGATCACTTTTTAAACAAGCTCTATGTCGTGCTGTTTTCTCGTTGCTTGATAATGGCATTTACAAAAACAAATTAAAATAGATTAATTTAAAGATGCAATTGTTTTAGTATCAATAATTATACAGTCCTATATTCTTGAAGAATAGGACTTTAAGATGGACAATGTGCTCTTTAAATTGTCACTCATACCATAATAAAATAAAAAAAAATATATATACATATGTAGATTGCACCTTTAAACAACTTTAAAGCTTTATATATTTATTAAAATGTATTTAATATATTCAAAAACATGAATTAACATGACTTTTTTTAGTTGGTTTAACTGTAACTCTGGTCGCGACACCTGACATTTCAAACTCAATTCGAATCGAACAGGCATTAACTTGGACGCCTATACAAATGTTTGACCATGTGCTCAAGGTTATACATACATTTTTTAAATCAAATACACATTTTTATAATAACACCACATTTTCAAAGTTTTCCAGGGGTCATACCACCTGACATGATAAGTTGAATCAACCTCATCATTACTCAAAAATGTCAAATTATCTAATATTTATGGGAGGGTGACTAACCTTGTAACTGCATCAAAGGGGTCCTCTGGAGTCCTCTGTGTGATATCATATGCTGTCACATGATTTTCTTAATGGAACATTGCATAAAATTGCATTTTTATGTCGGTCGCCCTCCCTGACATTAGTAGAAGTAAATTTTTCGGACAAAAGTTTTTTAAGTAATAGAATAGTTTTGAAATAGGACCGATACACTATTTCCCCTCATTTATAAGGAATTTAACATAAAATCATGCCAAAATATTTGATTAAGAATTTTATTGAGAAAATTAACATTTATATATCAGTTTTGTTCTCTGCTTGTACGTTCGGACGGTCGCACTACCTGACATTTTAGGTCTTTCAAACACCAAAACTCAAAAAATCTATTGAATTTCAATAAAATGAAAAGGGTTTCTTATAAAGGAGATATTGTTGATCCATTTGATATATGAAATGTATTTATTCAAATTCTTTTTAGGAAAATAATGAATTTGGACACAAAAAATACATGTCATGTCATTGACCCACATAACAAGTGATGAATTAGGTATCATGAACTATCAATAATTTTTTACAACATTTATTCAATAATATACTTATTTATCATTTTCAGTTTTGTTCAAGGTCATTAAATCAAAAGTGTTTTATTAACTGTCCAATAAAAAAATGAAAGGATGGAATTTGTGCTAAAAAAGTCCCCTTGATGCTGGGTCTAAAGGCCCCCTTAAAACAGATTGTGAGACGAATAGATTTGTTCTGACATTTTTGAAAAGTGGCTCACATTGGGTGATCCAATCACAATGGAGATTAATTTGTTTATTTAATACTTGAGATGTTATAAAATGCCAATTGTGTTGATTAACAGGAAATTAACATGAAAATTAGCAGGAAATTGTTCACCCTTTTCGGAAGTGAATTTTTTGTTATTGAAAAAAAGTATCTTGCTTTCTCAAAATGATTTGCATTAGTTGATCAATTTTGCCCTCTAACTAATACCTCTATATCTACATGATATCACTATTATAGGTTATAGGTTCTGTAACACCACCTTTCTTTTGTAGATATTACTCTGAGGGAGTTCAACAGATTCTAGACATGTACTGATTCAATACATCCTCACAACACACAAAGTTATTTTAATTTCCCCACCAGTGTATAATACATGTGACAGAACAAATAATACAGAAACTGCAAAAGTACTCTCAAAGTCTCTGTCTCTCCAATGACACCACAAATTGAAATGAACTTATCTTTTCAATTGTCCAGTCCTTCAATAAATAGGAGCGATGATGAATGTGAGATCAGTTCCAAATCCACCAAGTTATTTGAGGGCGACGCAATGTTTGTAATCCTATAGTCCACAATGAATGCTGAAGACTTGTTGTTAGGTTAGTTTGCCCTTGGATTCATGTATCCAAACAAAGTTCACAAAAGAAGATGTGGAATTTACAAAAGCCAGTTGAGCAGAAACTCAAAGAGTTCTCAACACAGGACTCTGGAAGAGCAAGAAGGTATCTTGAGTACACATGTGATTTTCCTCTACCAAACAAAAGGAAAAACTAAAAACTCTCTTACTCTATGGTGGGTGAGCTTATATATCCTGTCACCTCCAGGCAATAGCGCCCTCAAGCTGCTGCTATTGTTACTACACCCAGGAAAAAAATACAATAATACACAAAGTAACGGTTTTTGTCCGTTACATATCCCTCCCCTTGGTGTCAAAATTTGACTCATGGAAAATCTTTAAGTTTTGGGTATGATAACTGTCAATTTGGGTAGGGTCAGACAACATTGTGACCTTGTAATTTACTGGCCCTAGCCTTTTGACTACTTTAGCTGGTCCTCGCCATTTTGGGGCAATTTTAGCCATAAAACCATCATCTGCACGAGATAAAGGATGAGTACGCACCCAAACTAGATCACCCTCCTGGAAGTCCTGGGTTCTTCTCTTGCGGTTGTAATATTTTTTCTGTCTAGTTTGTGCTTTCTCAACATTTTCTCTTACAGCTTCGTACAGTAGTTTCTGGCGATCAATGGTACTGTAGCTTGGATGATCTGGATCTGGCGGACTCTGTAGAGCTCTTTGTAGTGGTCCTTTCAATTGACGTCCTAGGGCCACTTCAGCAGGTGAAAATCCTGTGCTTTCATGCCGTGCTGTATTCAAAGCAAATCTAAACTCGTAGATCCATTGATCCCAGGTACGGTGATTATTATTAACATAAGATGCGATCATGGTTTTTAGGTTTCGGTTAATGCGTTCTGTCAGATTTGATTGTGGATGATACGCAGTTGTGAGTTTTTGGATTACCTGCCACTGCTTGCATAACTGATCCAGGAGGTTTGAGGTGAATTGAGTGCCTCTATCAGAAACAATGAAGGCTGGTGTTCCCCACCTTGTAAATATCTCTTCGATGAGAATACGAACGATGATGTTAGCTTTGGCAGATCTCATGGGGAATACCTCTACCCATTTAGAGAAGTAGTCTACTACCACTAGAAGATATTCATTTCGATGGGTACTCCGTGGGAACGGACCCATAATATCCATTCCAAGCATGTATCCGGGCTCAACAATGGGCACACTTTGGAGATCTCCTGCTGGCTTCAAGTTTGTAGACTTATGCTGTTGACATTTTTCACACTGTTTGCAGTGTTGCCATACGTCAGTACGCATGGAAGGCCAATAAGCAAACTCTAGAAGTCTCATTAGTGTTTTAAATTTGCCTAAATGCCCACTGAGAGGGCTGTCATGAGCATAAGTTAAAAACGCTTCCTTAAAACTAGCAGGTACCATAATCTGGAATCTTTGCCCTCCTTTGAGGATTGGGACACTCCTAAATAAAACATCATTCCTCAAGACATAGTGAGTTCTCATAAGACCAGTGGTATTTTGGTTAATGGCTCTTTCCATGATTTCTTGGCACCCGGTGTCTTTCTTCTGCTCAGCAGCAATCTGAGACAAGTCCATTGGCAGCTCACAAGTGATAGGATTGAGAACATGTTTTGCTGGTGTATGCATCAAGATGGCTGTTGGTTCAGCTACATATCTTCTTGACAAAACATCAGGTACTACATTACATTGTCCCTTCCTATAACGTACCGTAAAGTGATAACCTTGAAGTCTGATAGTCCATCTTTCTAACCTTGAAGAAAGTTTTGGGTGCTGGAAAAGCCAAACCAAAGAAGCATGGTCAGTAATTACTTCAAATGTTCTACCCTCAAGATAATGATGCCACTTTTCCACAGCCCAAACTACCGCTAGGCATTCCTTCTCTGTTGCAGAATATGATCTCTCAGCACCTCTCAGTACTCTAGATGCATAAGCAATCACTTTCTCCTGTCCATCACACTCCTGTGTCAGCACTGCTCCCAAACCAATGTTGCTTGCGTCTGTTTGCACTTTAAAAGCAGAATCAAAATCGGGTGTGTTTAACACAGGGGCTTTAGTCAGGTCATCTTTGAGGATTTCAAACGCTCTCTGGCACTCGTCGGTCCACATCCATTTAGCTCCTTTTTTCTTTAGTGCATGTAAAGGTGCTGCTTTAGAGGAGAAATCTGAAATGAAACGGTGATACCAAGCCGCAAGACCTAGGAACCGTTGTAATTCTTTTAGGGAAGTTGGTGTAGGGAATGTTTTGATCGCATCTACCTTGTCAGAATTTACTTTGACTCCGTCAGCAGTGATTGTGTGACCCAAGTAATCTAAGGATGAACAGATGAATTTGCATTTCCTGAGATTGAGAGTGAGACCGGCAGTGTGCAGACTGTTGAAAACCTGTTTAAGATGCTGCAGATGTGTTTGAATGTCCGGTGAGTAAACAATGATGTCGTCTATGTATACCATACAACACCTATTTTTGTGCTTTCTGAGAACTTGTTCCATTAAACGTTGGAAAGAGGCTGCCGAATTTTTAAGGCCAAAAGGAAGACACAAAAATTCATATAATCCTGAAGCAGTTATGAATGCAGTCTTCTCCACACTTGCAGAATTCATCTCTACTTGCCAGTAGCCACTCTTCAAGTCCAAAGTACTAAATACCTTGGCTCCTTGCAACGAATCCAGTATGTCTGTTATTTGGGGCATTGGATATGCATCGAGGTGAGTTTTAGAATTAAGACCACGATAGTCAATGCATAACCGAGCTCCCCCATCCTTCTTATCTACTACCACAACAGGTGAGGCCCATGGTGACGTGGAAGGTCTAATGATTTTCTGTTGCAGTAGTTCCTTGATTTGTTCCTCGATAAAATCACTTTTCACTTTTGAGACTCGGTAAGGTCTCTTTCTTAGGGGAAGTTCATCGGTTGTTTTTATCTCATGTTGGATGCAGTTTGTACGTCCTAGCTTGTGGGTGCAAACTGATGACCAATCATACATGAGAGATTTCAACTGCTTCTTTACCTCGAGGGAGGCATGAGAATTCTCCACTGCTTGATCAATGAGCTTCAAGTCTTCCTTTTTTTAAGATCAATTCAACATTATCTTGTGCAGCATAAAACTGGATGACAGCATTCTCATGAAGTTCATTAAAACAAATGGGGTGACTGACGTTGGAAACAGGCAAGTAAACACATGAAGAATTAAAATCAATGGTTACCTTGGCTTCCCTTAAGAAGTCCAGTCCTAGGATGACAGGAACAGCCAAGTCTTCATCATCCATCACGTAGAATGTTACAGCAAGTTTCACTCCATATATTTCACATTCCCAGAGAACCTTTCCCTGAGTTCTCTGACTCTGACCATTAGCAAGCATAAAAGTTTGAGTACTTTTGGTCAGATTCTCGTCCTTTCTTCTCAACCTTTGCCAAATTTTCTGCTGCATCAAAGAGAAGGTGCTTCCAGTGTCAATTACAGCATTAAAGTAGGTGTGATTCAAAATGATTGGAGTTTGCAGCACATTACTATATTGAGAATTACGAGTTGGATCAACGAGCATGAGGTGATTTTGTTGCCCTCTTCCACCAGAAGATTTCTTCCTCTGTTCCTCTTCTTTTCCTTGACTCCATCTTTTTTTACTCTCAACCCAATCTTTCTCTATCTGAGTACCAAATCGGACCAGATCATCAACTGTCTTCAC